>BDMV01000004.1:1254059-1631671 GCA_008326285.1 Oryza officinalis | reverse complement strand
CGGCTAGGCGCGACGTGGCACCGAGGTTGCGCGGGGCGCGAGGGCGCGGCTAGGCGCGCGCGGCAGAGGCGACGGGACAGCCAGGGGTCACGATCGAACACTTGGCGGACAATGAATAGTGACGATTCCGATTTTTGAAAAGTTGAGTTGATTTCCTACTTAAAATTCGTCCAAAATTTCAAATTTTCACACAATTGAACTTTGCTCAATATTTGTATCATTTCACTCTAAAAATTTTATCCAAGATTTTATTTCAACCCTATTTATATATTTACATTTATATATATATCTATATGTAGCTAATTATATATATATATATATATATAATTCCCTATTTAAATTTAAATTTATATTACCCAAATAAATTCATGACATTTATGTAGAACATTTTCTTTACTACAAACTTTCCCCAAACTTTACTTTCAATTTATGTCTCTAATTATTCATTTAGCCAGTTTTTCTTTTTAGGGTCTAGGGAGAACTTTTAAATAGAAAAAAAGAGGAGAGTTTAATTCTAGGCAACCAAATTTAATATTTAGTGTCCAAAAGTCTAAATTTTACCCAAAAGTTATGATGGCACCAATATATTTTTATTGCATTATTCAAATGAGGTTAAATCCCAAAATTAGTCTAGATAATTTTGGAGTCTCTTGATATTTCTAAAACTAATCAAAATATTCTAAGGTGACCTTTGTTAATGTAATAGCACATTGGTTGAACTTATTTGTATGGCAATGTATTTTACACGAACAGTTTTAATCTATTGAATTACAATCTCCCAATGCAATTTGGAACTTGGTGCAGTATTGGTCTACATATCGAATTAAATACTCCATAATTCTATTTTATACCTAGGGCTTAGTTCATTTGAATGATTATCATTTCATGTGTACTTGCATTTCATGAGATATTCTGAAGGGCTTATCATTTCATGTGATACAGTCCAGATGACCGTCATTGCATGTAGTGTGTTCACGTCTAGGTACTCAGAGTTTAATCCTAGCATTCCCATGAGACCGAGCTATTGACATGGTTCAATAATCTAGCCCTGGATCTGTAATTTATATTACATGAACTTAATAATTAACCTGTTCTATATTTGGCTTGTTATCGCATACGCAAATAAATAATAATGTATTCTTATAAATAATAATGTATTCTTATAAATTGTATTTATTACCTAGATGTTTACCTTCAATTTGATTTCTCATTGTGACAATTTATATTTTGGCAAACAATAGCAACCATAACATCCGGCATGATGCAAAAGTTTTAAAAAGTTCGAAATTTTAGTGATTTTTATTATTACGAACTTTCAGGATGTTACACTCTGTCGTTCGGTCGTTCACGCAACTTTGCTCGTTTGGTCGGTCATTCGCTCTATACATTCCCTCACATGGTTGTTCTTTCGCTACGTCGTTCGGTCGTTCGGTCGCTCGTTCACCAATACGTTCCCTCACACGTTCTTTCGCTCGGTCGTTCGGTCGTTCGCTAATACATTCACTAATACGATCGTTCGGTCGTTCGCTAATATGTTCGTTCGGTCGTTCGCTAATACGATCGTTTGGTCGTTCGCTAATACGTTCGTTCGGTCGTTCGCTAGTGCGTTCGCTAATACAGTTGTTCGGTCATTCTTTCGCTCGGTCGTTCGGTCGTTCGCTAATATGATCGTTCGATTGTTCGCTAATACGTTCATTCGGTCGTTCGCTAATACGTTCGCTAAAACTACAGATTCGGTCGTTCGGTCGTTCGCGAGGGCGGCGGTGGCAGTGACAGCGGCGGCGGCGGCACTAGCGGTGGCGGTGGTGCCACCAACTGGAGGGAAAAGAGAGAGGCAGCGAGGAGAGCCTCACCTTGAAGTGACAGCGGCGGCAGCGGCACCGGCGACGACGGTGGCGGCGGCAGTCGGCGTNGGCGGGACCACGGTGGCAGTCAGTGTGGCAGCAGCCGAGGGCGAGAGGAGCCGGCGGTAGCAATCGATGCGGAGGCGATGGCCGACGGTCGATAGGGAGGCGGCGGTGGTCGGCGACGGTCGGCGGCGAGGAGAGGAGGCGGCCGGCGGCGGTCGGCGAGGAGGCGGCGACGGTCGGCGGCGACGACGAGGCCGGTGGCGAGGAGATGCAGGCGGCGGCGTCGAGGGGAGCAGCGGCCGACGGCAAGGGCGAGGAGATGAGGCAGCGGCGGCGGTCGATTTGGGCAGCCTGGCTGCAGGGACTTCGAAAAATTCTCCGAGCTTAGAATTTTTCAGAGCCCGCCCAAACCTTATGTAGGCGGCGATCATCGCGTGCGGGTGGATTAAGTCGCCCGCACGCAAAAATATCTTTCCATGCGGGCGACTTAAGACACCTGCACGCAACATTATTATCCCGTGCGGGTCACTTAAAAGCCCGCACGGGATAATAGTTATTCCGTGCGGGCGGCTAAGACGCCGCACGCAATAACTATTATCCCGTACGGGTCTTATAAATGGACCACACGCAAAAATAATTTTTCAAAAATATTTATAGTACATAATTATATCTTTATTTCTTGATATTTCTTTCTTTTAATGGTTCTTTTTTTCTTTAAACCATTAAAAAAGTACCACAATTTTAAAAAAATACCACATAAATTGTGTTGCAAAATTTTTTCACATGAATAAACCATAAGACATAAGACACATGTAACATTTTTCCGCCGATAAATAAACCATTACAAAATATTTTCTTTTCCATGTGACAACGACATCTCACATATTTTCACAGAGATAAATAATTACAAAATAAACTATCGTTTTACACTTTTTACAAAACCGTCCGTCCGCTTCTTGCAAAAGTTGTCTTCATCAATCTTTCACTCTATGTGTTTGATCTGGTTAGGAAGATCTGTGAATAACGGTACGTCGTCGTATTGGTTGTAATCTAACGCGTCTTCGATGTTATCAATGCCAACGATTTGTTGCTTGCACGCTCGTCGGATAGGTCCTTCACATAGAAAACTTGTGCAACACGCTTAGCGAGAACCCACGGATCATCATTCTGGCCTAGTTTACTGCGTTCCACAACCGTAAGGCCATAGTAATCGATGAATATGCCTGTTGTGTCTTTGACCCATTGGTATCGAAGCACCGGGATCTGGATGTTAAGGCCGTAGTCAAGCTCCCAAATGTCTTGTATGATGTCGTAGTATGACTTTTTCTCGCCTGTTGCGTCCAACGCCTCCACACGAACTCCACTATTCTGAGCTACGCTTTTCTTGTCCTTGCCTATCGTGTAAAATGTATATCCGCCGATATCGTACCCTTGCCATGAGGTCACGAGGCTACTTGGGCCAGTTGCCAGCCTCTGCAATGTTTTTTCCTCGAGCAATTCTCTGAACGGCAGGTTTTGATCCTTCAACCATTCAGGAAATTTGCGCTTTTGTTCCTTTGAGATCCAAGGAGCCGGTCTTCTTGGGTTGCAGGCTCTGATCTCATTCAATGTACGGCTCGAGGATGGCGAACTGTTGCAGCACACTGCTATGTGCTTCCGCTACAGCAATGTAGTCGTTATCATAGAACATTTTCTTGCCGATGGTCCCCTTCCCAGTTAACCGACCCTCGTGTAGGGCAGGGGGTATCCCAATGGGTGTGGCATCCTTCATCTAATCTATATAGCAGTCAACCACCTCCGCAGTTGTGTACCCCTCTATCATTGATCCCTCCGGATGAGCTCGGTTACGGACGTATCCTTTCAGAACCGACTGGTACCTCTCGTACGCCCACATCTAATGTAGGTATAGGGGACCAATTTCGATAATTTGAGGGACGATGTGGACAATCAGATGCTCCATCATATTGAAGTACGATGGAGGGAAAAACATCTCAAGCTGGCACGTTGTCTCGATTGCGAACGTTTGAAGGGGGCCTAACTCTTCAGGATCAAAAACCTTCTGTGATATTCGATTGAAAAAGTAGCACAACTTTGTTATCACTACCTTAGTGTGAACTGGCTTGACCGCTCTTATAGCAATAGGTTGGAAGACAGTTAACATCTTGTGACAGTCATGAGCATTATACTCAAAGATGATCAAATCTTTCATGGATACAAGTTTTCTAATGTTCGATGAGAAATCAGTCGGGACTTTCAAACTATGCAAGCATCTACAGAAAGCCTTTTTCTCTTCGGGTGTCAGTGAGTAGCATGCCGGAGGAATATCGATCTTCCCATTTGCCAGCTCTTTTGGGTGAAGGTCATGCCTTATGTCCATATTTACCAGGTCGGTACGTGACTTCAGCCCATCTTTCGTCTTACTCGGGATGTCTAGTAAAATGCCAATGGTGCTGTCGAACACATTCTTCTCAAGATGCATTATGTCAATGGCATGACGAATCTCCAGGTCTTTACAGTAATCCAGATACCTGAAAAATATTGAGTGCTTCTTGAAAGGCAACGTATTTTCCTGATCCGTTGCACCTATTTTATCTTGATCCGTTGCTTTTTTCCTCTTGCCTGCCTTCTTCTTTCCCATCCCAAACACGACCTTAATCTTCTTTGTCATGTTGAAGACTTGTGTACCAGTTCGTGTTTCAGGAGGAAGATCGTTCTCTACTGTATTGTCGAATAATCTGGCCATCGCACGCCACTTGTGCCTCTGTGGTAACAATCGACGATGACGCATGTACACTATCTTACTTGAGACGGTGAGGTACTTGTACGATATGTTGTCGATACATATAAGACATCCAAATTTCCCCTGAAGCTGACCTAAGAGTGAAAAGTTCACCGGCAGGTCGTTGATGATAATGAATATGATGACACACAGAGTAAAATATTCCCTGCAGTACTCATCCCACACTCGTAACCCTTCTTTCCACATTTCTTGCATGTCCTCCATCAATGGTTCAAGGAACACATCTATATCAATCCCAGGCTGTTTTGGCCCTTGTATAAGGATAGTCAACAAAATGTACTTTCGCTTCTGGCAAATCCATGTATGCAAGTTATACATGGTGAGCAGCACTGGCCAAGTGTTGTGTGAGCTGCTTAAGTCACTGAACGGGTTTATTCCATCCGTGCTCAAGGCAAACCTTACATTTCTCGGTTCCTTTGCAAATTTCGGGTGTAGTGCATCAAAGGTTTTCCACTGTCGAGCATCGGCGGGGTGTCGAATCATACCATCTATTTTTCGACCCTCTTGATATCATCTCATCAACTTGGCATCGGTACAGTTTGAAAGCAGCCGCTTCAGGCGATCTTTCACTGGCAGGTACCACATCACCATAGCCGGAATCTTTTTCTTTGCTGGCACCGATGAATTTTGGTCGACTACCTCTCCGTCTGAGGCTCCGTTGCCCATCGTATACCGACTCGTCCCACATGTTGGGCAACAGTCTAAATCCGCGTATTCCTAGCGGTACAGTATACAATGATTTACACATGCATGAATCTTTTGAACACCTAGAGATAATGGACATATCAGTTTCTTGGCTTGATATGTGTTGGTCGGCAACAAGTTCGGCTTCGGAAGCATAACTCTCAACAGATCCAACAAATCATTAAAGCTAGTGTCTGACCATCGATGTCTGGCTTTCAATCTGAGTAGTTCAAGTACAGAGCGTAACACCATGTAGTCCCTGTCACATCCTTTCGATTCGTCGTAAAGAAGGTCCTTTGTTGCTTTTTCCAATGCTTTCCAATTGTCCAACCCTTGTTTTGTCGAAGTTAGGACCTCTAGTTCAACGTGCTGCAACATATCCTCCAGATCAAAATCAATATCTGCATCATCTTGTTGACGCCAAATCCGTACCGCCGATGTGGATCCGGCGCGCGGACACACGAAGGCCTGGGAGATCTGCTTAGCTCCAGTGCAGGTCCTAAAATTGATGAATCGCGGGCGTGCCAGTCAATTTGATCCTGCCACTGACAAGATATGCAAAATAGCAGAACAGAAGGTCTATCGGCCGATAGGCCGATAGCCAAAACAACCGATCGGCCAATGATAACGTGATGATATAGCAATGTAATATAGCATAATCCAATCATATGATAAAACAAATATTGATCTGAAGATTAAAGCACACATCGGCCGGAGATCTGATGGCATAAACTCTCAATAAGCAGATAAACAATAAATACTCTGTTGTCATCGGCCAGATCCAATCTATATGTAAAACTCTTGGGCCGATGCAACGTCCAGATAACTCACCGGCTGAAACCCCGATGAAACCCTTATTGGCAGCCAACAAGCAGGCTAGAGATTACGGTTCTAATCACGACTTAGTAGGTCAAACCGAACTGATGCAGCACTAAGTATGAAAAGAAACGCAAGACCTAGACAATCAAGCCCTTGACTGATTTTCAGAGTGGTGGATACCTTAGCCAATCTAATCTAGCGAGGCGATTTAGTCAATACCGGTGTAAACCCTAAAACGAATCTCGACCGATACGATTAAATCGAGACACCAAACCAGATTAACTAAGATATATGATAGTAGGTGCTTACGTTGACGAGATCAGAACGTCGAAGCCCTAGCCCCGATAACGCAGGCAGCCATAACGAGACTTACCCCTCGTAGGAAGGGCATGAACTCGTCGAAGAAGACGAAAAGTAAAGGTTAGCGATGCGCCGAAGTTGTATTGATCGTGAGATGATTTTACATGAACCTTGGGCTTACATATTTATACCCATAGACTAACAAAGATCCTAATAGATTACGACTCAAACTTTCCTAAAGATAAAAAGAAACAAATAAAGTCCTTGCCGGACACTAACACACTTTCCTAAAGATAAAACAGAAAACTAACAAACTCTTTCTAATTAAGAGATACAAGCCGCATCCTTCTTGAACTCGGTCTTCTCTGGATAAGATTTTCCCGAATCTAACTCTAAAAGCTGAAAATATAGATAACTCCTATCGGCCGCTTGTAGACCTCCGAAGCCGATACAGACTTTAAGGCCGATATTTACTCTAAGCCGATACACAAACTAGGCCGATGATGACTTTGGGGCTTACCAAATTCTGGTGTTAACACATCTATACCAGAGCCACCAAATTCCGGGATCGTTCCCTGGGACATGTCTTCGATTATAAAATTTTCTCCCACATCAAAGCAAAAAATGTCAGCCTCTTCATTACGAACGGCAACTTCCCCGTGACAAGTTCATATCTTGTAATCATCCTTAAATCCACGCTCTATAATATGCCCCAAAATTATCTTTGGGTCTTGCAACATCTTTTCGTTCTTGCAATCAAAGTATGGACAAAAAATGTCCCTCCTGTTCTCCCTCAAAGCATGTGTCTTTGCCTGATCAACAAATTTAGATGTTTCCTTCAAGAACGCAGGATAAGTTCTTCTTGTGTCATACATCCATACCCGATCCATCTCTAAAAAACTTCTCTGATGAGTCGAATTGAACTTTATTAAATCATATAAATAAAAAACGATATGACTTAAACGAACATGATATTACTCTTCGTGCACTAGTGAGTCCAATAACATTAATTTAAAAATAAAAAATTAACTATAATTACTATATTTGCAAAACTAGTATATTCGTCGCATTCCACCGAACAAATTTGAAATAAATGAAGGAAACTAAACAAAGAAGAAATTAAAATACTATGCACTACTAAATACTATTCAAATTTATTCACGCAAACAATATATTTAATCGATAAACAAATAGTCCATTTTTAAAAATAAAAAAATTCTTCGCTTTTAACCGATAAAAATTGAAATAAATGGAGGCAAACCTAACCAAAAATTACACACTTTTTAAGACATGCCATGCAAATAATATATGTTAGCTAAAAATAAAAAAGTGCCTACACTACTCCATTTAAAAAGGTGCAAATTTCATCGCATTACACCGATAAAAATTAAAATAAATGAAAGCAAATGAAGGAGGACAACAAGCATGTCATCTTTTATATGGATCCCAAGCAAAGATTTAAGGTTGAAAACCTTTTCTCTTAATTTGTGTCAAGTTTAAGAGAGAGAAAACGCTGGGCTTGAATGGGACAAGCTCGGGCTGGGGTAATATATGGCATTCATCATCGCGTGCAGTTGCATTAAGCGGCCCACACGGGATAATCTATTATCCCGTGTGGCTTAATAAGACCGTACGTGATAATGGATATTATCGCGTGTGGTCATGTTAAGACGCCCGCACGGAATAATAGATTATCCCGTACGGACGTGACCAGCTTCCGGTGGACCGGTCTTTCCAGGCAGCGCCACTACGATCCGCTTAAAATTTACCAGGGGTCTCGTACAGAAGAGAAAGCTTTCTGTAATAGTGCCAGTGATGTCCTCGTCGACCGGCATCAGCAGCCGCGGCAGGGAGAACGACGGGTCGACCTGTACTACCGTGGTGGCACTTGTGCTCTCCATTACCGGCGGCCGCCTTGCTCTTCTCACGCTGCCGTGGTGGCCCGCAGCAGCAGCAGGAGAAGAGGCGGCTGAAGCACTCGCCGAGGCAGTCGCCGTCGCAGATGCAGCAGCAGCAGCAGTCACAGTCACAGTCACCGCAGTCGCAACAGTCGCAGTCGCAGTCACAGTCGCCGCAGTCGATGCTGATAAATCGTCGGCCATGTCTATGGGCGGCGATCGAGGAGCAAATTGAGCAGCAGTAGCGATGGATGCAGATCGATCAGCAGGTGAACAAAAAGTTGATATATATAGCACCATATATACCAGAATCGAGTCGGAGTCGGATTGGATCGATCATGGACCAACCCATGAACAGAACAATGTGTACGCTTGCTTATCGATGGCTCTGATTAAAATTGTGCATGCATGGAAGCAAGCAAACCGTATTAGGTGTTTTTAACTTCCATACACTGGAGGTAGAGAAAAGGAAAGGAACAGTGCTTCTATGGAAATATTGCAAGCTTAGCTTGCAAACATATATGGAATCATGGACTTCCTGATTTCCTCATCGATCAACGTGCATATATGGAATAATGGATAAAAGATGGCGGCCAAAATGGAATGGATTAAGAGCGAATTTAGGCCGGCATTGAAGGACGATTTAATTATTTCATTGCCATAGGGATTTTTCCCCCAAAATATTTATACCCCTTTTTAATTTCTTGTCATGTGTAGTTTAACTCGATATGATCCATCAGATCGAAATGGACGGACCATATGCAGTGACGGATGCAGCTTTAAAAAATAAGACGCGACGAAGAAAATCACTCAATAAGTACAACCAAACACAACACATATCATATTTATATTACAATCGCATAGAAAATATAGTACAATGGAAACAGCAAATTGAAGATAGTACTTTTCATTTTCATTTTAAAATAAAGCAATAATATTTGCACCACAAATAATTCGTCATACACGAAAAGATAAAGTAGTAAACCTATCAATTTGCAAAGAGAAATCCATTCATAAAACATGGATGATAGTTAAACTAATCAAATATCTTTCAAAAACATGGAGTAATATATAAGAAGACATACCTTCTAATGAATCACTGAGCTATCTAGGGACACTAGGCTTAGGCAAATCACCGATCATCGATGCATGACTTGAAACCTTTTCTTCACCTTTTTCAAAATCAAGTCATTTAAAAATCTCTTTCTCAATGTAGCACGATATCAAGTCATTGAGCCATTCATCGACCATCCTATTGCACAAATTGGTCTTGATTATATTCATAGCCAATAAGGCTCTTTCGACTGATGTTGTTGCTCAAATCTACAAAATCAAAATTGTCATGTGAGAAACAACCAGTCACTTGTTCCAAATTTAAAATCCACTACAATTTTACAATATATATATATATATCTCAATTTTTAAATTTCACTACTCGGGAGAGAGGCTTGCTAGCCAGAGACCCAGAGCCGCCTAGCGCCCTACTGCGCTAGCTCTAGGCAGCACAACACGATATCAACACGCAAGCAGGCAGGGCCACAGGGGTGCTATGCTGGGGGCCTGCACTAGGGCAGAATGGCGGTGTGGGCATGGGAGCATCGGTGTCGGCGTCTCGACGCAGCTGTGCGCTCAAGGGACGACATGAACTTGTGAAGAATGAAGAGTCTAACACAAACATAAACCATCCGACTCAATTCTCCAATAACAAAAGGATGAACTGATGAAGGATGACGTTGATCAGAAAGATGGGATGGGAGACATCGTTGTTCCTTGTCATGCGATGTAGCTGGCAGGCGGCCCATTGGCCCAAGGAGGAGTATAGGGGGGTGGGGTGACACGGGCCGTAGCTAGGCCAGTCAACCCACCCTGCCCAATGGGTGGATCTGCCCCTGCCCATATATATCCATCTTATGATACTCTAAAAACTGCCTTTTTTAGACTGGTGGATGGGGAGGGAGCTTCCCACCTGAACCTTTTGTTAGAACCAACATCTCTTAAGGTACATTTGACTTGTAGATGGGAAGAGAAAATTGATCTCCAAGTTATTCCTACTACTTTATCTATCCGTTTGAATTTTAATTTCTAACCATAGAGTGCATCCTCTATGCATTTTGATAGCAGCCTTGGAAAAGATCATGGTAGACTCCTCAGTTAGTCAAGACTTCGTCGTGGTGGTGATTCCTGACAGCGAAGCAAATAGAAGATGTCAATAAGGTGAATCTAAGGGGTTGCAATGTGCATATGTTCTTCATACTGCTTATACTAGAGGCATATGTGAGTTGTTGTTTCTTGCACACTGTTGAAAAGCTCTCATGTAGGCAAGGGGACTATATATTCCATTTTTTCTGTAGGATGTTTCTTATAGGCAATATTTTTCCTTAGCCATTAACCATGCGAAGAAATGGGCTTTACACGGCACCTTGATGTTCCATATGAATTCCTAGTTAGGGTCGGTATTCTTCATTTTCTGTTCATTTTATATAGTTCTTTGATATGTAGAATGGATGTTGTCTGGTTGTCTATATTAATTGTGCAATCTAGTTCATCCATGAGCTATAATCCTTGTTCAAGTTGTGTTTGTTTGTAATGATGTGAGCTACATGTTCCTCTGCAACCACAGGTAGCCTAGGAACAAATTAATTTAGAATGTACGGTCCACTCTGCTTGTCATTAACAATGCGCCCCCTACATGTCTTGCCGTCATCATCGATGCTAGGTGGTGGCCGCCATCGCCACTGCTGGTGCCTATTAGAAATCTCCAAGAAGTCCTTCAAGCGAGTCGCTGACCGCGAACAAGAACTACGGGCCAGCCTTGTCTTCTGCCATCACCTTGAAGACAACTTTCGGTGACTTTGGTTCTGCATGACGACATGGCATTGCAACAAATGAGGTCGTCTTCATTGCAACAACACACAAAACCAAGTAAGAAACATCATAATAATATGCATCCTTCTCACATATAGACGATCAAACAAGAGAATTTTGTTGATTCTTAAGAGAAAAGGATATATTTGTATTTTTACCCTAGATTTAATGCTGTCAAGATGCCTTAACAGATTAATGATAAATCAGAGCTCTAGTTTAAAAGGTGGGGGCAAAATCACAAATCCTAACAAAAGTGGCCCTCTTTTATATTCCACATACCGAAACCTACATGGTTTTGTGAAACTTGAATTAAAATAGCTAAGATTACGTGCGATTTACTCATTTTTAAAAGCCCATGGCAAACACTTAAGGTTCCTTTGGAATAAATGATTTTAAGAAACACAATAACAGGAAAACCACAATATTAAAATGCCACGCATTATGAATTCCTACCGGAAATAGAAACACATAATTATGGATTTTCAAAGGAATTTTATGAGTGCAATCCTTTGTTACAAATGGCCCCATAGGAATTTTATATTTATATGGTTCAAATCTTTAAAAATCCTTCAACTTTTCTTTGTTCAAAAAAAAAATCCTTAGAGTGTTGTAAAAGAGGGTCACTCGTCAGCATTGTATTCCAAAGCTTGAATTGGAAACTTCTCTCCCATACACGTAAAACAAAAGCGAATCATTAGCATAGAATTAATTAAATATTAACCTTAAAAAACTTAAAAATAAATTAATATAATTTTTAAACCAACTTTTCTATAGAAAACTTATACATAAAAAATATACTCTCTCTGTCCCATAATATAGCAACTTGTGCTATAGATTATTATATTATAAACACAAAGGTAGTACTTCCTTCGTCCTAAATTATAAGGCCTACATTTTTCTATATGATCTTCAATGACATATTTTGATCATTAATTTATCTCATGTTATAATTTCAATGAATATGAAATTAGCATCATATGAAAGTACTTTAAAATATGAATCTAATGATATAACATGCATAATACTTAGTCAAAAGTTACTGAGTTTGATTTTCCAAAAAAAAGGGTGTTCTATAATTTGGAATGGAGGGAGTATTGTTTAGTACTTTCTTCGTATCATAAAAAGCCAACCTAGTATTAGATATTGACACATCCAATACTATAAATTTGGACTCTTGTTAATATCAAGTAATGTGCCAATATTAAATATTAGGTTGGTTTTTATAGCACAGAAGGAGTATTTAAAAAACACGTTCAGAGAGAATGAGTTAGTACCATGGATGAGAGCTTTACTAACTTAAGTCAGAAGAATATGTGACCCTGATATATGGGCTCATGAAAGTTGAGCCCACATATTAATGACCCATGGTACGACCTACATGCTAGTCTTGCCCAATTTTTGGCCGTGGGCGGGCGCAAACCCTAGTAGAGTACAGTAGAGTGTGTAGGTGGGATCCGAAGGCCGACCCGGTTTACCTCCTAAAACCCTCTCCTCTCCGCCGCTTCTTCTTCTGCTCCCCTCCGATAATGGCGGCGATTCCCCGGGAGGCATGGGAGGGCTGCAGCGTCCTCCTCGACATCAACGACGGCGACCGCCTCGCCTTCTTCCGCCTCACGCCCGCCGCGTCCGTACTCCTCGACTGCTTCTCCTACCCAATCCCCCCCCCCCCCCCCCCCCCAAAACCCTAGACCTGATTTCCCCCTCCTCTCTTCCTGTCTTGCAGGACGGTGAAGGTGGGGAACAGGACATGCTCGCTGCAGCCGCTCGTGGGTCGCCCCTTCGGCTCCCTCTTTAGCGTCGGTCCCTCCGGCCTCGTCCCCTGCGCCGACGCGCCATCTTCTCGCGGTAAGCAATGGCCGATGGGGGGATTTCCTTTTTAGTGCCTGGTTGCTCCTGCATTAGTTGTGAACTACTCAGGACCTGTTTGTTTTAGATTTGGTTGTTACTAAATTGCTACTAGTGAATACTTGAAGCAGGGGATTGTGATTTGAGTTGATATCGTATTGTTTACTACTCCCTCCGTCCCAGAATAAGTTTATTTTTGGTTCCTCCTGTTTGTCCCAAAATAAGTTCATTTTTAAGTAATCATTGCATCGGAGTCTATGAAAGTGGAGTAGATAAAGTGGGGAATACTTGCATTGTGATTTGATAAAGTAGAGGTATTCTATTATATTTTTGGTTTTGTATTGGTATGTGTAGGATGGGTGGAAAATGAACTTATTTTGGGACGGAGGGATTAGTTTAGTTCAATTATTTCTTTGCCTGCAATCAATCAAACTTATATCGGTTTATAGCTTTTACAGGAGTTAGATTTGGTGAAACGTTATGTAAATTGTGAGTACATCTGTAGTTTGCACTCTTCTTCAGTTCTTTTCCTTTTTTTTTTCTTTTTTACATCACCCCAGCTTCACCCTATATAAGAGGGTGAGTTCTTAAACTGGGCTTTAGTTGTTTCAGAATTCCAGGGCTAGTGTGCATGTGTTGGACGGTGATGTGTCTATTGTCATTCCTTATATGCTGCTAAAGATTTCGACTTAATGCTGGAGTGTAATGGCTCTAGTTACCAAATGTGGACCTTAACTGTAACACATGCACTGTAGTTACCAAGGCATGATTTCACAACAATATGCTATTTGTAGCTTTTGTTCAGTTCTGTCTTTTGGCAGGTAGCACATAGAGTTTGTTGGGTTGCTTCACAAGGAATTTCATAACTCTGATGGAAAAAAAATTAACATATACATTTGCAAGGTGACAGCCATGTGCAGGTGTATCTAATAAAGCCACCTTTTCCATAACGCAAGCAATACCTGGAAAATAGTAGAATCGAAGAATTTAAATTTATTATGTTAAACCATTTTCTAAGAAAACTAAAGTATGAATTAAAACATGCCTTGTTTCATTAGGACACATTCCCTCTCATCAGGACACCACTTTGTTTCACAATAGTAATCAAGTTATGGTCCCTTCCACACTTTCCCTCTCTTCTTACTTCCACTGTTCCACATTTAGGATGACTGTTGGTGGTGGTGCAATTGAGAAAAAGTACTTTCAAAGTGAATTAGCTTATCCTTTTTTTAAAAAAAAATTGCCCTGCTAAAAATATTGTTCTTGTTGAGTTATCTTAAAAATATTTTTCGATCAGTTCGTGTACTCATTGAAGTACTTCATAGTTTGTACTATTTCTTGTTTGTAACAATGGTTCCCATTTACACATAGATGATACAATGCAAGAAGCTGTTGATGGTCCTGCGCAGGATGAAACTAGGGACAATAGGTCTCTGGTCGATAATAATACAGCACAGAATTTATCTAGCGATGACATAGAGGCAATGAAGAGGTGAGGGTTCAGTTATCTTTGAGTAAGCTATGCTTGATTGTTCTGTGTAAATGATTCCAAATCATGATTTATGTACTGGTTGATTGTCCAAAACAGGGATGGTGTAAGTGGTGATGAGATTGTGGAAGCTTTGATAGCAAATAGCTCCACATTTGGGAAGAAGACTGTTTTTTCCCAAGTTAGTATAATTTGTTGTCTACTTGCGTCATGCTTTTTTTCTAAGAACACTGAGGATTGAATTGGTTCAATAATCCTGATTACAGGAGAAATACAAACTAAAGAAACAGAAGAAATACGCACCCAAAGTGCTTTTACGGCGCCCCTCTACCCGAAGGTATCTTTCTGTCGTTTCCTTGTAGTTGGGAAATATGCTATATCATTCTAGAAATGAATATCATCAATTCATGTTTTATCATTTAGAAAATTATCTTTTACCCTCTTAATCTAACTGCAAGATTGCATATCCACTTTAAACCCCATTTGGAACACAGGATTGTCACAAGATTTTTTGCAGAAATTTCATTGGAAACAGTTTGAATAGCAGGAACAGAAATTTTTCCGGGTTCGAAATAAGCCCCTATGCTGAATATGTGATTGAAGTTTGTGAAACAGCATTTTTAAATTATCGTGTCAATGGAAGATTGCTTCAGATTAGGAGTATAGCACAACTAGGAAAACATTCTTTGTTTTACTTATAAATTCTCCACTTGATTGAATGAAATATGTTCTGCTCCCAGTATGTTTAGTAATTAATACCCTTGTTGTTTGAATGCCACTGTAGCCTCTAACATACAAAACAAGGTGCTAACCAGTTCTTCTCTTTATGACCTATTCACCCCTCTTTAATGTGCCAGTAACTTCTAATAAGCACATACGAAGGGAAAAAAGACTACCTAGAAAGCCTAAAAAACATCTAGTTGAGAACAAGACCAAGTTTTTTGAACATCATATTAAAGATAATGGGAGTATGGTGTTTGTTGGCTTTTTGATATTCTTTGTCTCCTCATTACCAATGTGCATATTCTTTGATATTCTTGAACTAACTCCTTACATCTGATTACATAAAAAAAGAACTCCTTACATCTGATCCGTGAAATGCGATGCACATTACAATTTAATTGCCAGATGCTTATCTAGAAGGTGCGCATAGTTATCTGACCCTTTTTTTCCTTTCCATGCTGCAGCATTTGTGAGACATATTTCAAGAAAAGCCCAGCTCGAACAGGGTAAATATTTTGCTAGTTCATTTGCAATCCCTAATTGGCATTGCCATTATACTCCATTTCAGGATTACTTTTGGCTCATATGCATATACCTTGCTTTTTCTAAAACAAGCAAAGTACACATAGCACAACCCTTAGTTACCTTGTTCTTTCCTTTCTGTGGCTCCTAGGTTTATGCGAGTTGATGCACTGTCCCTCTTGTTGTCTATGGCAAATGTTGGTCCATATTCGGATGTCCTTGTGGTTGATATGGTTGGAGGTTTAGTAGTTGGAGCTGTAGCTGAACGCTTAGGAGGTAACATATTCATACTTTCTTATTTTACTGATACCAGTAGATTAACTTACATGTACATTAACAAATTTAATATAATTCAGCCGTACGCATGTATATGCTCCATGTAATAGCTTTTGCTCAAAATGCATTACTCTTTACCTGCTTTTTTGCAGGATTGTTAGATTGCTAGTAACTCACCATGACTTCAGTCACAGGACATATCAATGTCATTTTTAGTTGGTGTTTTCAATAACACGTGATATGCATGTAATTGTCTATTCCTTAAGTCGCACTGCCTGTTGCCACAAGCGCTCAATGTATATTCACTATGTACAGAAGCTAGAGGTACCCATGAACTTGAAACGTGTTCATATATATTTGGATATGAATTGGAACTGATTTTCAGGTTCTTATTGGCATCTCTATTATAATGCATCTATTTGTTAGTTGTCACTATCATAGTGCCTGCTATTGTAAGGGATGTTGAATAAATATTTTAGAAGATCTTAAGTTAAAATGCCAAATGATTATCTTCGAAAAAAATCGAAATTGTATACACATGATTGTATGAGGATATCAGACACCTATATATACGTGTGCAGATAATTCAATTTTATTTATAAATCCTTCAAAACACACCTGTACATGTATTCAGCCACAAAATGTCTTCTGGAGTGGGGATGGCTGTAGTCTTGTAGAGTACACCATGAACCCATACGCTGCTTTTATGAGTAAAGATTAGTTTTAGTGATTTTCTCTGTATTACAGGTACTGGGTATGTTTGCAGCACATATCTTGGATCTGCTCCTAGCTCCATAGACATTATAAGAATGTATAATTTGAGCAGTGACATGACTACCAGGTAATTTCTTTGTTTAGCATTATGTGGATTTTCTGATGATAAAAGAAGATTTAATTAGAGGGCTCTTGAAATAAATATGTGCTAATTTTACATCTATACTGGATGACAGTATGTTAAGGAAATAGTAAAAAGTTCAAAATGGTTATATATTTTTCTAGCTATACAGTTCTTGCACAACTATTGCTTATTGAATCATGGTTGCATTTCTCAGATATAATACAATACACTGTCTTTAACTTCTTGTATCATGAAATAATCTTTGTTCTTGAGCAATTAGTGCCATGTAGAACTATTATATTATCATTTGAAGTTATAGAGGTCCATGTGAAGCCTTTGAAGTTATTACTAAAGCACAAAACACCCATTATGTTGTTGAAGTTGTGCTTAAGAGTTGGGCTATAGCAGACGATATTTTGATAAGCTTACCTTTCAGGATGGTTCAGGCACCACTAAGCGACCTCTGCTCCTTGCAAAATTCTGGCAATGTGTCTTCTGTTCTTAATGATAGCATTCAGGGTGAGGCACAAGAGCCCACTGCAGTACCGGTGGAGAATACTCAGCTATCTGTACCACAACCAACTGACACAGCAGTGTCAGATGAGAAAGCGCTGTCATCTAAAGAACAATCTATTGATATAGATATCCCTGAGCCCTTATTGGATGAGCACATTAATCAGGATGGCAATTCTTCTTTAGGTAAGCAACTGATAGCACTAACATGAATAAATTATACATTTGTGACTTATTGATGCTGTGTTGGTCTGTAGATTGTAAAGGCGATGAGGATGGAAGTTCAATAGCTCCCAAATCACTCAAGGCAGGAAAGGCACCATCACCAGAGAGGATGAAATATTGGAGTGAACATGGATTTAGCAGGTAACACTGTAAGTTATTATTGAAGAAAACTGCACTAAATAGCTACATATTCTCATTGATAAATTGATTTCATGTTGATGCAGTTTGATTGTTGCTGCTCCGGGGCATGATGTTGAAAGTTTTGTTGCTGATCTGCTTCCCCTCTTGTCTTATTCAGCTCCATTTGCTATCTATCACCAATACCTTCAGGTAAATCTTTCTTAGCTTCAATTTTTTTAATCATGATTTCTGCTTCCTATGTAAAACGTGTGTGTGTGTGTGTGTTTTTCTGTTGCCTACATGCAGCCTCTTGCAGCATGCATGCACAGCTTGCAAGTGTCAAAAATGGCTCTCGGATTGCAGATTTCTGAACCCTGGCTTCGTGAATACCAGGTCAGTGCTCTGCTCAGTACATTAACAATGAGGAAGTTAGACTTAAAATTGTTGTTCTGCTGAGTTTTGGCATAGTTTTTCTTACCAATGTGCTATTGCACATAACCAAAGACTTTCACAAGTTATGTTTAGCTCGCAGCTAAATTGCAAACAGTAAATTGAGTTTCATGATCCGAGGTCTTGACAGGATAACCACCACCAGGAAGATAGCCGGGTGGCGTCGGCTCCTGGAGAAGGGATGTAGATTTAGGCTAGGGAGAAGAACATTACTAGGAGGGAGAGATTAGACTAGTTGATATTCATTGCTTGCTTGATAATAGCCACGAACCCATCCTTATATAGATGGTATAACTTGACCCCTAAGTAAGGACTTAATCTTATCTTATCTCTAACTAACTAATAATTTTATCTCTAACTTAACTGGTATGGGCTGTCCATGGGCCTTGGCCTTATGGCCCAATGCCCATGACATTACACCCCTCCTTTCGAGCAGTTCGTCCTCGAGCTGCAACATGACCATACCGGCTGAGGTGACTCACTAAACAAAGCCTAACATGACTTAAGCCTTTTACATCTTGACTTGCTAAATTATTGCAAACAAACAAATCTAAGATGACGAAGGATATATCTATATCATCCTGTTAACAACACCCACTGGTGGATCCCATCCGGATGCTGTTACAGGAAGGATAAAAGTTCTCCACATCGTAAGTCTGGAAGCCCAGCAAGATTGACGACCATAATAATCCACAGAGGTATAGCAAGTTGGTTTTGACGTCACTGAATGAATCCCACATGGCCACCGAAAAAACCAGGACAGTTTGGAGGTTCCAGTTGTCTTCTGCAATAGTTCACCCAGCCAGCCCAACAGCCAAGACATGGGCTGCGGCACGTGAAGACCACTCCACCAAATCAGTCCATGGGAACGAGAGAAAACCTTATCCTCCTCTTTCTTACCCCACAGGCAAGCCCACCACCACCGGAACCGCACCTGCCACACGTTGAAGACGTAACGAGAGTACCTATTTTTCCGCTCCCAGCCGCGTGTGCCCCCATCGCGCTTCCGTTCCTCGCGCCGTATTTGCTGTGACGTCGCACGCATCGCAGAGGAAGTCCAGGGTCCCACCATCTCCAAAAATCATGCTGCCACTGAACGCCGCATTCCTCACCGATGACGGCACCGTTGCCAAGGCCAGCGGCGAGGTCGACGACCTCCTGACAATAGCCCCGAGCCGCTGCTCCCTGGCCGTTGCTTCAATCTGAAAGCTGCGAACCTCGCCATCTTGAACGACGTTGTGGAGCGAACCCCCGCGCGTGAGCTGCCCATGGACCTGCCCCTCGAGACATTGATGCGCCACTGCTTGAAGGCCTGTTGACGAGGTTGCCGGGGATAGGGAAGACGATGTGGCACGATTGCCTTCAGCAGCGCTGACTGACTTGGTGGCGCGGTGATCAGTGACATCACCCTGCCCCCCCGTGACTTCTTGCTCGGCATGCGTCTCCTCCACTTCTACCTCCTGCTTGGTACTGCTCTCTTCTTTCTCCTCTACCAATTCCTTCTGAATTATGGTCGCCAATTCCTTCAGGACAACCCTCAACTCCTCAATGTCTGCTTTCAACTCCATGATGATAGGGGAGAGAGGCGTCGCCAGTGCCGACTGCTGCTGGCTGCAGCCAGCGATGGCAACTCAAGCTGGATATCCATCCGACAACAGCCATCATAGATGTTGCGGCCGTGGAAGGCTTCCCGCGCATACCCTGCATCCGCACAAGATTGGAATTTAACCGAGGCCTCCACACATGTTTTCATATGGTGTATATAGATCTTCTCTGCTCCATACACATAGAACACCTGATGAAGTAGATCCTCCGTCACTGGATAGCGCAGATTGCTCACCGTGATATGGAGAACTCGCTCAGCATTGGAAGCCATGCTGAGTGGCTCTGATACCAAGTTGTCATGACCCGAGGTCATGACATTATAACCACCGCCAGGAAGATAACCGGGCGGCGTTGGCTCCTGGAGAAGGGATGTAGATTTATGCTAGGGAGAAGAACATTACTAGGAGGGAGAGGTTAGACTAATTGATATTCATTGCTTGCTTGATAATAGCCACAAAACCCATCCTTATATAGATGGTATAACTTCACCCCTAAGTAAGGACTTAATCTTATCTTATCTAACTAACTAATAATTTTATCTCTAACTTAACTGGTATGGGCTGTTCATGGGCCTTGGCCTTACGGCCCAATGCCCCATGACATTGAGTATTTGAAAGCACACAAGGAATTGTCAAGGCTATTCTAATAGGGCTGGTTACGGGGCA
Organism: Oryza officinalis; assembly: GCA_008326285.1. NCBI lineage: Eukaryota > Viridiplantae > Streptophyta > Magnoliopsida > Poales > Poaceae > Oryza > Oryza officinalis. Next base: position 1,611,184 of record BDMV01000004.1, on the reverse strand, counting down.
AATTCCTTTTATCATTCTACTTATATAATATTAGGATGCATGATATGTCCACTAACTATGCTTATAACAATAGTATCAACATATTTAGAAACGGATTTTTATTTACTGTTATTCTGAGACACAGGAAAGATAGGTTATTGCTTTGACATGATGACATCCAACAAATCTTTTATTGCTTTTCTGTGTTTGCACAACCTTTTATTTTACCACTGTCCGCAACTTCTAAGAAATAGCTGTTGGAACTTATGACGGTATTCCCTTTCCTTATTACAGGTTCTTCCATCACGAACTCATCCACACATGCAAATGAATGCATTTGGTGGTTATATTTTGAGTGGCGTTAGGATACACAATGGCGATGCATGTAATGGAAGCAAGTGAAATGGCCAAGCATGTCAATGTGTGCTTCGATCCGTGGAGTTTAAATAGGGTCACCATTTTACACGGTAATCTGAAACAATAGACACAATTTTGTAGTCCAGAGAAGCCAACTTGTACGTTAAAGCGATTTATATGTGATTAGTAGAAATTGGTGCGCATATAGAGAATAACTAATGCGAGTTCTAGAAGAACATGACATGAGCATTTACACCAAATCCATGTAGCTTACATAACAATGTTGTGTTTGTCTATCAACCAAATTAAACATGTATGGACTTTGAGATATTTGAGAAGGTGTGCTTTTTATTTGTTAACTGGTGTGCTTCAGAATCCTGTTCTGTTAACTACTCAAATAATGGGAAATGGAAGGTTATGGTATATCCCCTAATGCCCTCGTTTTCCTTGTTTCTGATCTTTATATTGATAAAGGCCTAGCTTAGGTCATATTGAGTAAATTTTACGAAACTACATATACTTTGATTAAATTATCATAAAACTATAGATACTTTAATTAAATTATCACAAAACTATAGATTTAAGAATGTGTATAAAAAACTATATTTTAGCATGAAATTTATCATAGTACTACAAATTTAAAGCATTGTATCACAAAATTATAGATTTAGTAATGAAGTTAACAAAAATAGTATTATAGATTTAGTAATGAAGTTATTAAAGAACTATAAAATTTAGTTTATATCCATAGCACTATCGAGAATTTAGTTTATATCCATAGCACTATCGAGGTTACTGTGATAAAACTGATGTTAAATTTATAATTTTTTATATAAACCTTAAATCTGTAAAATTTATAGTTTTATGAAAAATATGATTTTAAACCTCTAGTTTTGTGATACATTTTTTTTAAATTTATAGTTTTGTGATAAATTGATCAAAATACCTGTAGTTTTTTATGAAATTTACTTTAATATATTTGTTTGGCAACTTGCCTGGGACAGCATAAGTTTGGTTAGATTTACGTGAGTTACTAGAAAAATTGCCAAATTGCTCCATATTCTGGTTGCCCATGATTGAGATGCTACATTCCTTTTTTTTTTTTTGGCCTTGGCTATATTTGCTGTATTTTGCCAAATTAAGTCCTCTAAAAAAATACTTTATGCAAAAATTTAGTAAAAATATATAAAACTATAAGTTTATATTATAGTTTCTTTGATGATAAAACAAGGCACAACAATGATATTTATAAAATGTAGCAAGTTCTGTTTGTAATGAGAGTTGAAATGATTCTTGTAAAAATTACTTGAGTGTGACGCGAGCCTGGACGATTTGTACAGTAAGCAGGACAGGAGGTAGCGTCTGGCAGGCCGAGCCAACACGGCCGGCAGCCGTCGTCTCGTGCCGTCTCACGTGCGTTGACTAGGATTGATGATACCATGACATGTGGGCCAGTGTGTTCGGGGTGGGCCCCACCCCACGAGACGGCAGGGGAAAAGGGATGCGCTGCAAGGCAGTGACACGTGGGCCCTCGTCTCGGTGGCGGGCCCGCACCGTCAGCGCGTGGTGAACGAACGGCCCAAACCCCGGCTTTGCTTGATTCCTTTTCCTCCTCTCTTCCCGCTTCCCCCAACTAGAGCAGACGCTGCTTACGTAGACCCTGCCTACGTGGACCGCTTACCGCGGTACAGGGTGGGGCCCACGGGACAGAAGCGGACGTCCACTGTGCACCGACGCGGCAAACGTGCCGCGGGGGGGCATAGGATCCGTTTCCGCGCGCAGGGTGTGCGTGTGGGTTTTTTCTGTTCCTTTGATGCATCCATGGTTTTCACAATGACACCAGTCACCAACACCAACACCCCCCCCCCCCTGATTATATATAATCTTACTTCTTGCTTCATCGCCTAATCAAAGTACTCTGTCTGCACTTTTAGCATGAGTTGAGAATTTCTTTTTATTCTGTTGACATTTTCTTGCCATTTCTCTATACAAATGGATATATAAGCACATTCTGATTCTGTTATACATGTGTTCATGAATTTGTGGGAATTTAATCAAAAGATAAGCCATGGTTTACTTTGGTCAATATTAGATATATTCTCAAGAGTTAATATTTGTTTTTAAAAAAGTACTACCTCTGTTTTGTAATATATGACACCATTGACTTTTTAACCAACGTTTGACTATTCATCTTATTTAAAATTTTTATGCAAATATAAAAATATTTAAGTCATGCTTAAAGAACATTTGATGATAAATCAAGTCACAATAAAATAAATAATAATTACATAAATTTTTTAAATAAAACGAATGGTCAAACGTATCTCAAAAAGTCAATGACGTAATATATTAAAAAACGAAGGGAGTATGTGTGGAACACAATGTGAGCTAGTGTTTCATACAATCATATTTAGATCATGAGGGGATTGTATTTTTATTTTGTATCATTGCCCTACACCTGCTTTCTCGAGTGATATTGTCTAAATTTTGCCAAAAATTACACATGTCCTAGCTCATATACTATGTTGGTTTGTATAATTGATTCTTACGTAAATTTACACTGGTGTCGATCTGTAGACATCATAATGCTTGTAGATATCTACGTGGGGCTTGTTCAGTAGAACTAGCCGCTAAAGTGCTACAGTTGTTCGGCTAGGCTAAGTGACATAGCCCAAAAAGTTGCATGTTGACATATCGAACATGACGATGAGTTGTGCTTTGCAACATAATCTAGCTAATGGCTGGCTGTAATAACGAGATATTTTTTACAACACATATTGGAATAGAAATTAGAATTGTCCAACTGGATTGATGTGTTTTCATTGCATCTTTTTTACCGTTGAAGTGTCCAATTGGAGTTATACGTCGGCTCCAACGTTGTCTCTCAAACCAAATAAAGTAGGTAATTCCGTGAGCAATAAGCCTAAATACTTACGACAAATACACGATGTGTAGCTAGATTGCTATGTTTGTTCAAGCAACAGATAACCACGCGCCTGAACTCTACAACTGACACTGACTTGTAGACCCCACAATAAACAAGATCAGCACGATTGCCCGTTGACATGTGAGCCCTACCTTGGATAAAACCAGCATCAATGTCTATCATATCACATATATTCAGATGTGAACCGTTCTCGTGTATACACGATAATCCATGAACAATTACTTACCAAAATCGTCACGAGGTAAACTCGATAAATATCCCCATGAATCCCAATGAATAAACCACACAAGCAAGAAAGAGGGTGAAGGAGGAGTTAGATAGAGGAGGGAGAGAGTGAGAAAAGAAAAGAAAACGGGAGAGAGAGGAAGAAAGGGAGGAGGAAAGAAGTTGTTGAGTTGTTTTCCCTCTCGTCCCCTTCCCTCCCTCCTCTTCCCCCTTTCTTCTTTTCCCTCCTCTTCTCTACTCTCTTCTTCCCCAAGCGGCGCGCTCTCTCGCTTCCTCCCCTTCGCCGTCTTGGCGAGCGGCGAAACCCTACCTCGCGCTCCCTACATGGACGGATCCACCAGCATCCCGCTCCCGCGTCCGCCCCCGCCGCCCTCGCCGGCCGCGCCACCCGCGCCGCCGCAGGTCTTCCTCCGCCGCTCCGTGCTTCCGCCGCCGCCGCCGGGCCCCCACCGCGGGGCGGCCGCGCCTCCCCCCCCGGGAGCTCACGTCCACTACTTCCGCGCCGCCTCTCCCATCCCCATCTTCCGCGCCGCGGCCTCCTCCAGGCCCCCGAGGCCGCCGCCGACGCCGCCAACTACTGCTCCTCCTACCCCCGCCGCCCCCGCGGTGACGCCTGCTCGGCCGCCTCCGCAGCAGCCGCCGCCGCCGCCTCCGGCTACGGCTACGGCTACCGAAGAGGTGGCTTCGCCCGCGACGGGGAATCCGATGGCCAACGCGGTGGTGAGTCAATGGAATGCCCCCCAAGTTAATCCGTCTTCTCCTTGCCATTACTGTTTCAATCGATTGATAGCTTATTGCTGTGTTTGTATGCTGCATTCTAGTGCTTGGTTGCATCATTCGATCATTCAATTTTGGATGGTATGAATTGGTGGATGTGTCTGGGACTATTAATCTGGGTGGGAGTTGGCTAGAACTTTAGGGATCCTGGAAGATGGCTTTAGTAGAAATTTTGGTACGCATGTCTGAATCGATTGATCTCTGCCTGCTTCAAATCTTCCTGTGCGCAATGGTACTGTATTCAGTCTCAGTTTCAGGACTAATGGCAACAATGTAATGTTGCAATTGACATTTGTAACCTGTAAGATCGATACGTGTAAATATGGTTTGGAAAAGACTGTATTAGATTAAGTTCTGTTAGGTGCTTCTCATGTTCAAACTAATCTGTACTGTCCACTGCAGGCAACAAATTAATCTGCATCCGCAGCTGCTTTTATGTAAAGCTTACCAGGTTCTTCTACTTGGAGCAGCTCTTTGGAACATGTTCGGTAGGAGTTTGCATAAGCAAGTGATTTTTATGATGTGCTAGAATTTGGAGTAGATGGTTTTGACCTTTGGTACCTGGCCTTAGGAGTTAGGAGGTTGTCCTGGTACTAGGAGCTTATAGTACAAGTCAATCCCTACCCTTTGGTTGGAGAAATCTTGCAACTATGGTTCGTATTATGGTGGCATGAGGGTTTTATACTTGTCGTAATTGCATCTTCTCTTTCATTCTTTTGAGGAGACCATTTTTTAGGCTCATGGATGTTATGCTTGACCTTCATAATGGAGCGTAGCATTCCAAGATAGTTGCTGGATCAGTTACATTCTGTTAATATATTGTTATAGTTTGATAATTGACAATGTTGTGTTGTGAATGGTGCATATGTTTTAGGACAATGAAGAGAGAAATGAAAGAGAAACTGTACAGTCTGAAATCGCCAAAGGAGAGACTGTGCAAGGGCCTAATAAAGAAAGTACAACTGGGACAGTAAAAGGCATCAAGCGGCCAAGAAAACCAAAAGGTTTTAAAAAAGGTAGTCTTCAATCAAATGAAGGTGCGGTCCTGCTTATATTCTATCCACTTTACATAATGTGCATTGCTCTGATAATTTCATTGTAAAAGTTTCATACCAGCATCTGATTATCATCTATTGTTCATTCTAATTTTCTTTTCAGGAGATGCTGGGCCTTCTTTATTTTCACCAAACAACTGTCGCTATGACAGCTCGCTAGGTAAAGTATGATGCATTTCTCCCAATGAAAAAAAAATGTTTCGTGTTTCTTATTAATTGTTACCCTTTTGCCAGGTCTTCTTACAAAGAAGTTCATTAACCTTCTTGAAGGAGCAGAAGATGGAACCCTTGATTTAAATAAAGCGGCTGAGACATTGGAGGTCTGGTTTAGTATTATCATTAAAAAAATGCTTTCCACTCTTGTCAAGCATTCAATCTTTTTAATTGTCTAGAGTGAAGTGCCCTGATGTATCATAGTTAATAAATTTCTGTAGGTGCAAAAGAGGAGGATATATGATATAACAAATGTTTTAGAAGGTGTAGATTTAATCGAAAAGACACTGAAGAATATGATTCGTTGGAAGTAAGTGTAATCTGTTTATGTTTCTTAACGCATTCCACAAGTTAATTTTAGGTTTTCACTGAAAATAAATACATTCAAAGGGGTTTTGATATGTCAAAGCCTAAGGAGAGAGAACGTCAAATCTCGGCATTGAAGGTATGTACTGTTGTATTGTATGATCTTCATTCTGTACATATTTTATGCTTTTAACTATCCTAAAGCTACAGATAAGTAAATTATACACACATTATTATGAGTTCCATTCTTTTTCTTTATTCTTTATAGATAGAGGTAGATTGTGCTCATTTTACTTCTATTGTGTTTCAAGTCAGAAAGTGGACTAATTTAAATTGAACCATGAACTATCAGTAGGTTATATGGTTATACTCTTTCCCAGAAATGGTGCCCTTTTTTTATTACATTAAGCTACTTTATGGATCACAACTGGGCATTAGGGCCTCTCCTGTATTGTTTCACTTAACTATTGGAGCATATGCCTATATATTAAAAGACTAATGTACTCATCCTTGAAGACAGAATCAGTGATACATATTATCCCAATTGAGCTAAATTGAACCAAGATAAAAATTATTTTGCTGCTTTTGAACCAATTATACTTTGGCCTAACTTTTGTTTTTCACTGATGTTAAGTAAAATATTATTGGTAACAGCTGTTGGAATTGAACTTGATCACCATGACTGTTATGGTACCATTTTATGTACCATCCAAGGAAACTATGGTTTATGTTTCCTGGTAATTTCTGATGCCATATCTGTATGAATGCAGATTGTAGGACAAATTGACCATAACCAGTATTTTAATAGTAGAAAAATGTTTCCACAGTGGTAGGTTAGAGCGAAGTTTTAGTGGATCTGGCATGCTGGGCTATGCCTGTAAAATAAAACGTAATAATTCAGTTCTAAGTTAATGTGCAAAATATTCAAGCTAATATGAATATATATAAAAAAATTCCATGATGAATCTATTCTTCTTTATTTGGAGGCTTTCTTTAAGTTTCAAGTGCTGGCAATGCAACAAATCTATCCTCTGACAGTTCGCATGCCATTCCATTTGAATGTTAAGATTTTTGCCCTGCATCTTCTCTACTTTTTTATTATCTAATCGCACATTTTAAATTTCCTGTTGGATTTTGATATTTTGCAGGAAGAAATTGAGTCTCTTTATGATGAAGAGTCCAGGTTGGATGATGAAATAATGTAAGTACTTCCTGAAAGTAAAACATATATCTGATTTCTCTTGTCTCCCTCCCTCTCTTTTGATAGATGATTGCTGATTCTTCAGGGAAGCACAAGAGAAACTGAATGCCCTTAGAGTCGATGAGGACAGAAGAAAGTAAGATTCCTAGTTGCAATTGTGATAGTTTTTATATTTTATATAGTCAACTGAGTCATTGTGTTTTTCTTTTTAGGTTGTTGTATGTTTCGAAGGAAGATATCAATGCGATTCCTCACTTTCAGGTCAGGACTCTTCTGATCTCTTGTTTATTTCTTCCTCCTGCAATTGTAAGTTGTACCAACAAGTTCCTTGTTGATAGCAGGGATCCACTCTCATTGCAGTAAACGCTCCTCGAGGAACCTATATTGAAGTTCCAGACCCTAATTTGGTATGTGATCTTTAGCTACTTTTAGCTATGTGGACAGAGATGGTGAATCCGTGTGGTGCGGTTGTTGACATTTTTCTTCCTTCACCAGGATATGGACATTTATAAGGATCTGGATAATCAAGAGAAGCACTACCAGATTGTATTTAGAAGTGCAATGGGTCCTGTTGATTGCTTTTTAATAAGGTAAAGTCTCACCAGCATGACTTTTCTGGAATTCATTCTACTGGTCTATGTCTTCTGTGTTAATCATTTACCAAACTGTTATTTTCTCACCAGTAACCATCAGGAGAAATTCAACGCAGACCAGCAGATGGCAGACAATATGGATGCTGCGGTCACTAGTGGAAGTTCTGAAGCTCTGCAGCAGATGGATTATGTTCAGGCACCGGAAAGTGGGGAGAGCAATGATGTAAGAGAGCATACATCAGAGCCATCCAAAAGAGATGATCCAGTGCCTGGCATTGTGAAAATTGTACCATCAGATGATGATGTAAGAAAATCCCGTGTAAACCACATCAGAAATCAAATCATTCAATGTTGTTTGATATTAATTGTTATTCGTTTTGCAGATTGCCGCTGATTACTGGCTCAGTTCTGACGCTGACGTTAGTATGACTGACACATGGGGCACTTAATTGATGGCTCTGCAGACTATTAGTCTCTTAGATAGAGAAAATAGCAATGACAAACACAATACAACAATTGCATTGGATGGAGTTGGATCAGCCGTCCACCTTCAACTGAAGTCCTGCTTTGGTAACTGCAGAGATTTTCCCTAGTGCATGCTCTGTTCCCATTTACCGGCAAATCACAGAGAATACAATTGTAGGCAGTAGATCTTGTAAATTGGCAGACCCATGTTAGTAGTTGGTGCTCGGCCACAAGCATACTTTAAGATAGGCTGCAGTAGGTTTCTGCTCTTAATTATATTAGCCTTCGATTAGAGGGACTGCGTGTGTGCATACCAAGTTAGAAGGCAACACAGTCCAGAAGAAGGCAATGCTTATTATCTGGTCTTCTCCCCTTGAAAGGGGGATTATTGTTGTACATTCTGGCTAGCAATCTGGAATGCTCAATGACTGATAGCATATCAATAAAGATTATTTTTTTATTTTCGATTCGTGTTTGAGATAATGTGTTTGCTAATGTGTTCCATAACTGGGTTAACTTCTGTTACTCATGTAATTGGCAAAGCAGCTCATTTTTTTGGACATCTTGCAAGCACATGGCCGTTGCAGAGGTACTACTACAACACTGCTTTATCTGTCGATGATTGCAGATCTGCATATAAAGTGTGTTAGTTTTACACCTTTCCGCTGTAAACTGATGATTGTGTGCAGATAATGTTGAACCGATCATTGTGTTCGCAAAGGTTAATGTCTCTGGGAATTGTAGTGCAGAATGTGGCAATCTGAAGATTTCCCTTGCTGGATTTGAGTTCATCTGTTGGGCTCCTGGCCTGACCCTTCGGCCTGAGCTTATTGTAGGCCAGGGATTAGTTGATCAACCAATAAGTTGATGAGTATGAGTTCATTCTGCTGGTCTAATTCCAAATTGACTCGAGTTGAGCTCCTTCAGTTCACTCTCCTGGTCTAATTCTCTCAAACTCGAATCATTTGCAGTCCTAATGTCCAAGCCCCAATACTCTGAGGCTTCTTTTTGGTCTTCAGTTGCTACATATACTTGGTTACCACTCTCTCCGTTTTATATTATAAGTCGTTTGACTTTTTTCTAAATCATAATGTTTTAGGTTTAATTAAGTTTATAAAAAAAATTAACAACATTCACGACAACAAATTAGTTTCATTAAATTTAAAATTAAATATATTTTGATAGAACGTTTGTTTTGTATTAAAATTGTTACTATATTTTGCTATAAACTTACTCAAACTTAAATAAATTTAAGTTTAACTAAAAAAATCAAATGATTTATAATATGAAACGAAGTACTTGCTACTCCCGTAACTGAATTCAACTTTTCACCAAGTCGTTTCTGTAGGTGCGGCCTCAAAGTTGTGATGTAGGATTCCATCACTTATTTATTTATATAATTCTTAAAACATGATTAAATATGTGATGTTTATGTTGTATTTTTTGTGAGTATACAACAAGTAACAATTAATATCATTATTTCAAATGGCCATCTTCTCAAATTTTGACATGATTAAACATGGGATGATTTTAACAAACAGCAGGATAATTCTTGAGGCAATAAAAAAGTTGAGAGAGAGATGGAGGACGGTTTTTTTATATTTGCTAATTGGAATAAGTCCACTTACCATTCCTCAATTTTACATCGAGTTTATATGATGTTTTTAATCCTCAGAAATATCGATTCCTTAAATGTTCAAAATCGTGCAAAATAAGTCTCTTGACAGTATGATGTCTACGTGACATCCTAGTTAGAAAAAAAATAAAAAAAAATGAGATCCACATGTAAGAAAAAAAAATATATGAGACCTGCGTGTCAGCGTCCTCTTATTTTTTTTCATTTTTCTTCCGAACCACACACAACACACAGTGCGCGGGTGTTGGCAGCGAGGAAGGCAACACACGAGCTCACGCAACCTCTGGGGAGGCAGAGGCTGGAGAGATCGACAGAGGCGCAACCTCGGGTTCGCCACACGGTGCGGTTGGTGTCCTGGAACGCGGCGAGGCCATCCCACTCCAGCTCCCGCATCCACGCCTTCGTGCACACCGGCCCGTTCTTCACGTCGTGGTGTTAGTGTGAACACAAATGTGATCTTGCGGCTAAAACCAAGTCGGCAAGAGAGATTTTTTTTAGGGCAATCGCTACAGTGATCGCCCTTTCAAGAACATCCCTGATCGGGGGATTTACCACCTATCACTAGTGTCGGTTTCCCTTGTGTGCAGTGTATAAATAGAGATCAATACCTAAAGTGTTAACCCTAAGTTCTCTCTCACTACCCAATCAAGCAACCCACTGAAACACAAGGAAGAACCAAGACACAATCTCTCTCTGTGCTTCCAGGGAAAAGAAAAAGAAAGAAGAATAGAGACAAAGAAATGGGAACCCCAGGAGATCAAGGTATGTCTCAATCCCATTTCTGTTTGTAGTTCCACTTTGTGCCAAACCGATCCAAAGCAATCCAACAATGGTATCAGAGCTCCGGGTTGGTCTCAAATTGGAACTCAATAAGTTTCTAAGCAATCCAATTAAGTTTGTTCAAGTTGTTCTTCGTGTTCAAGCCCAAATCCCTCTGATTATGTTAAGTTGAGCCCAAAATAATGCAATCCTGGGATAAACAAATGAAATTAGGCCTATTAGGGTTTCGGCTTGAAGAGATTAGAAGAAGGGGAATGCAAATTTCATTCAAATCACAAAGAAATCCCAAGAACCGAAACCCTAGCTACAGTAAAACCCCAAAAATCCCCAAATCATGAAACCCTAACCCTAAGATCATGGGGAAAAGGAGCACGGCGGGGCTTACCTAAGGGCCATGGCGGCCGGCGGCGATCAGCGTGTTGTCACCGATGCTGTAAAGAGGCGGGCGTGCGCTCGAGGACTTGGTCCCCGAGCGGCCTCGCGACCCGCTGTGCTGGCCCGGCTCCTCCTCCTCCTGTGCTCGTTGTCGCTGAGGTCGCTGACGTAGGCTCCATCTCCCCTTCGCTGCCGTGGTTCTTCCTTGCGCGTGAGACCGGCGGGCGCATTAGGGCACCACCAAGCAACGCTCGACAGGGATGCGCGCCAGCTATGGCGGCACGCAGCCCCGGCGAGCAAGGCTCGGTGGCGCCATCTCCGACCCCGTCGTACGCCGCTCCGTCGTCGTCATCTCGCTCGCTCGCCGTCGCCGCGGGTGTGAGAGAAAGAGGGGAGGAGAAAATGAGGCTAGGGTTTCGCGGGGGCGGCCGCCGCGCCAGTTTTGTCCCGCGCGGACGCGATCCCGGCCGTCCGATGAGATGGACGGCTCGGATCGGCTCACTCCCGAGGCCGCGCGGGAGGCAGCGAATGTCGGCCCAGGCCCAGCAAAAAAAAAAGGGGGTTTAATTCTTAAACGGGTTGCATAGTAACGGGCCTAATAAAAGGATTGGGCTGAAATGATATTAAAATTAATTTGTTTTAAAGAATTATGATTATGATTATTATGTGTAAACTTTAAAGATATTTTATAATGTTTTAGTTAATGATAATAAGAATAGTAAGTGACTTTATTATGTGATGAAATTGTATCTGTTTATTTTATGATCATTACATTATGTTTATTACTTAAAGTTATTATTATTTTATGCATTATAAAGTTTATTTCCGCTACAAATAAATATTATAATTAAGTGTGACAAATAATTGTCATTTTGGCCAAAGCTAAATGACTTTTACTTGATCACAAAATTTTATTAATTCAATTCAAATCTGGCCAAAGCTGTTTTAATTGAATTAATAAAAGGAGTTTTACACAAATTAATAAAGTGTGGTTTGTATTTATTATTCTGGCCAAAGCTGATTAAAAAATAGCTATTCACAAAATTTTATTGTTCATTTCCTTCTCTGGCCAAAGCTGTTTTGGATTTGACCAATAAAAGAAGATACTTATTTAGCTGCTGATTCTCTCTTATACAGCATCTTATGCCTCACAAATTGCCGGAATAATGGGCAATATTGAACAACTTAATGGAAGTAATTATGCTTCATGGAAGGAGAAGCTGGAAATTACTCTAGCTCTGTTGGATATTGATTATACCCTCCATAATGATCCTCCGGTTGACCCTAGACCAGAAAATGAGAATTATGAAACCCTAAAAAGGGAATATGATGAAGTAAAGGCAAAATGGGATATTTCAAACCGTAAATGCCTTATGATTATCAAGAGCTCCATTATTGACGCAATAAGAGGAGCAGTTCCAGATACTCAGACAGCTAGAGAATATCTTGCTAAAGTTGAGGAGCAGTTTAAAGGCTCTTCTAAAGTTTAAGCCACCACTCTTATCAAAAGATTGGTCAATGAAAAATATGATTTTACTGGAAATCTGAGGGAACACATTATGAAGAAATGTCACATGGCTTCTAAGCTTAAATCAATGGACATGGAAATCTCCGAAGGTTTTCTTGTCCATTTCATTATGTCATCTCTGCCCCAAGAGTTTTCTCCATTTACGATCAATTATAATGCAATGAAAATCAAGTGGGGCATTGATGAATTAATAGCCATGTGTGTACAAGAGGAAGAAAGGCTTAAGGCAGAAAGAGTTGACCATGCAAATTTATTTAAACACTCTGAGAAGAAAAGGTATAAGAAATTTAAGAAGGAGTGTTTGAAGCCTAAGCCTAGTCAATTTAAAGAAAAGGGACAATGTTCAAATCAATTCCAGCAGAATAAATCTGGAGGAAATCTCTATACAGAAGAAAAGGGAAAGGAAAACAATGGGTGCTACTTTTGTGGAAAGAGTGGACACCGCCAAAAGGATTGTATTGGGTTTATGAGATGGCTAAGTAAGAAAGGTACTGATGTTATTTCTTTTGTTGATGAATCCCTGAATATTGATTATGCCACCGATTCTTGGTGGATTGACTCAGGAGCAACAATTCATGTTGCAAATTCCTTGCAGGGATTCGCTATGAGGAGGACCCTAAGAAGAGGGGAAAGAAGAATTAGAGTTGCTAATGGAGTTGAAACTGAAGTTAAGGCCATTGGTGACTTCACTCTCACACTTCATACTGGCTTCAAACTTCAGTTGCATGACGTCCTTTATGTACCCTCTATGAAAAGAAACTTAGTTTCAGTTTCACGTTTAGATAATAGTGGTTACTATTGTACTTTTGGAAACAATAGATGTATAATTATGCATGATAATAAAGAGGTTGGTCTCGCCGTTGGACGGGAACAACTTTATCAAATCTCTGTGTGCGATGCCACCTATAATGTACACTCTTCCTCAACTGCAAACATCAGTACCAAACGAAAACATAATGATAATGAGACTTCTTCGAAATTATGGCACTATCGTTTAGGCCATATTTCGAGGGGGAGAATTGAGCGTCTCATTAAAGAAAACATTCTCTATCCATTGGACTTTTCAGATGCAGATGTTGATCACTGCATTGATTGCATCAAAGGAAAATATTCAAAGCAAATCAAGAAAGGTGCAAATCGAAGTATGGGAGTTTTGGAAATCATCCATACAGATATCTGTGGTCCATTTAATGTGAAGTCAGTGGATGGATTTGATTTATTCATAACGTTCACCGACGACTATTCTCGTTATGGATATGTCTATCCAATCAAAGAAAGATCTGAGGCATTAGACAAGTTTAAAAATTTCAAAGCAGAAGCTGAGAATCAACATGATCGAAAGATCAAAATTGTGAGGTCTGACCGTGGTGGTGAATACTATGGGAGACATACTACTTATGGTCAAATTCCTGGACCTTTTGCAAGGTTCTTACAAGAAAATGGCATTAAGGCCCAGTACTCAGCACCGGGCGAACCCCAGCAAAATGGAGTAGCTGAAAGGCGTAATCGCACTCTTATGGATATGGTACGAAGTATGTTAAGTCACTCCACTCTGCCGGTAAAGTTATGGATGGAAGCTCTTAAGACAGCAGCACACATTCTTAACAGGGTTCCCAGTAAATCAGTTCCTAAGACACCTTTTGAATTATGGACTGGGAAGAAACCAACCCTGAATTATTTCCATGTGTGGGGTTGTCCTGCTGAAGCACGAGTTTTTAATCCAAACATGGGAAAGTTAGACCTCAAAACAGTTAGTTGTCATTTTATTGGTTATCCTGATAAGACAAAAGCATACAGATTCTACTGCCCAAATCAGTTTACAAAGTTTATTGAGACAAGACACGCTGTGTTCTTGGAAAATGACATAATCAAGGGGAGTATAACACCCAGAGAAGTTGTTCTGGAAGAGAAACGGAATTATGTTCCAATGCCTATAATTGAAGAACCCGTCTTCTCAACACATACTCGTGTTGCACCTTCAATAGAAAGAAATAATGATGCAACACCTGCTGAAACTCCTGCAACAACTTCTAGTAGTATATCAAATAATGAAAATAATGAGGATGTTCAGCAGCCCCAGGTTGTGATAGATGAGCAAAATAATGAACCCATCAGAAGATCACAACGAGTTAGAAAGTCAGCAATTCCAAGTGACTATGTTACTTACATGAATGAAGAGGTAAATGAACCTATGAGTGAAGAGGTGAATGAGCCTATACTAGATAATGATCCCATCTCATTTAAAGAAGCAATGAAGAGTGAACATTCGTCTGAATGGCTAAATGCTATGAAAGACGAAATGAAGTCCATGAGTACTAATAAAGTCTGGGACTTAGTAGAAATTCCCGAAAGAGCCAAAACAGTTGGTTGCAAATGGGTCTATAAGACTAAACGTGACCCCAAGGGAAATACCGAAAGGTTCAAAGCAAGGCTTGTAGCAAAAGGATTTACGCAAAGAGAAGGGATTGATTATAATGAAACATTTTCTCCAGTCTCTACTAAGGACTCATTCAGAATTATTATGGCACTAGTTGCCCATTATGATTTGGAATTATACCAAATGGATGTTAAGACGGCATTCCTGAACGGTGATTTATATGAAGATGTATACATGACACAACCAGAAGGTTTTGTTACGAAAGGAAAAGAACATATGGGATGTCATCTAAAGAAATCAATTTATGGACTAAAGCAAGCATCAAGGCAGTGGTATCTAAAGTTTGACCAAATTATAAGACAATTTGGTTTTAAAGAAAATAAGAAGGATGACTGTATATACGCTAAGTTTAAGGAAAGTAAGTTTATTTTTCTAATATTATATGTCGATGATATACTCTTGGCCAGTAATGACAAAAATATGTTACTGGAAACAAAGAAATTTCTGGCCTCTAAGTTTGAAATGAAAGATCTCGGTGAAGCCACCTATGTGTTGGGTATAGAAATCTACCGAGACAGATCGAATGGTGTTTTGGGGCTATCCCAGAAAGCATATATAGAAAAGATACTGAAGAAGTATAATATGCATAATTGTTCAGCCTCGCCTGCTCCTATAATGAAGGGTGATAAGTATGGAAAATTCCAATGTCCTAAGAATGAGTATGAAGCTGCGCAGATGAAGTCAATACCATATGCTTCAGCTGTCGGAAGCATAATGTATGCACAAGTGTGCACTCGCCCTGATTTAGCATTTGTTACCGGGATGCTTGGCAGATATCAATCTAATCCAGGTCTAGAACACTGGAAATTAGCTAAGAAGACCTTGCGCTATCTACAAGGCACTAAAAACCTCATGCTCACATATAGAAAGTCTGAAAACCTTGAAGTTGTTGGTTATTCAGACTCTGATCTTGCAGGGTGTATTGATGATAAGAAATCCACGTCAGGTTACATATTCACCCTTGCAAGGGGAGCTATATCGTGGAAAAGCTCCAAACAAAGAGTTACTGCATCATCGACAATGCAGGCTGAGTATGTGGCATGTTATGAAACTACTGGACAGGCAATATGGCTGAAAAACTTTATCCCGGGATTGAGAGTGGTCGACAGCATATCAAAACCACTCAAATTATACTGTGATAACAAACCAGCAGTATACTATGCGAGTAGCAACAAATCAAGTGCTTCTGCCAAGTACATTGATATCAAGTACCATGTTGTGAAAGAAATGATCCAGGATCAGACAATAAGCGTTGAGTATATAAACACTAAGTTGATGTTAGCGGATCCACTCACAAAAGGCCTACCACCCGTTGTATTTAAAGAACATGTTGCCGGCATGGGTTTGGTAGAAAAGCCTTTGGTCCTGGAATAAGAAGGAACCTATATGGCACTTACTCCCCATAAAACTAAGGCGGATTCATTTTGAAATTAAATAGGAACCATAGTCACTTGGTTCAGTGGTGCTTAATTGACTACTGCAATCTAGTGACTTGATGTACTATTTTGTTGAAAAGTGAGTCCATAAGTTTGTATAAGCCTAATGTAATAAGTTCAAAGAGCTCGTAAGATTAAAGAAGTTCATCTTTAAATATAATGGTGTGCTATAGTCACTGTATTCTATGATACTTCATATTGGTCATTGTAATCTTTGTCTTGATATGCCATTATGTTGAGAGATGAATTTATAAGTTTAGCCTCACGATCAAAGGGGAGAATGTTAGTGTGAACACAAATGTGATCTTGCGGCTAAAACCAAGTCGGCAAGAGAGATTTTTTTTAGGGCAATCGCTATAGTGATCGCCCTTTCAAGAACATCCCTGATCGGGGGATTTACCACCTATCACTAGTGTCGGTTCCCCTTGTGTGCAGTGTATAAATAGAGATCAATACCTAAAGTGTTAACCCTAAGTTCTCTCTCACTACCCGATCAAGCAACCCACTGAAACACAAGGAAGAACCAAGACACAATCTCTCTCTGTGCTTCCAGGGAAAAGAAAAAGAAAGAAGAATAGAGACAAAGAAATGGGAACCCCAGGAGATCAAGGTATGTCTCAATCCCATTTCTGTTTGTAGTTCCACTTTGTGCCAAACCGATCCAAAGCAATCCAACACGTGGATCCCGCCGTACAGCAGCACGCGTGTCGTCGTCCCAAGGACTGGAGCGCGGCGACGACGGACTGGTTGTTGTGGATGGCGGCCGAGGAAGACGCGGCGCTGAAGCCGGTGCCGAGCGAGCTGCCGATGAAGAGGAGACCAAACCGGCGGTTCCACGCGAAGGATTGGGCGACAGTGAGCCGCCGGCGAAAAGGTAAGGGCCGATCTGGAGGAAGTTGCTGAGCAAGACGGAGCAGCCGGGGCTGCCCTCCAGCCAAATGAGAAGCGGCGTCGAGGCTGGCGTGGTCAGCGGTAACGCGTCACTGAGATTTTGCCGCCGCCCGTCGCCGGTGCCGTCCTCCTCACAGGGCGCCGCCGGCTCCCGCTCCTCACCATCCGCCGCCAGCCGCTGCTCTGAGATGGGAACAGAGGGGAGGGAGAGAGAGAGGTGAAGAGAGATAAGGGTCACTGACAAGTGGGCCTCGATATATGCCACGTGAATGAAAAGGAAAATATGGTTTATCCTGTCGAGGGATCTATTTTGCATGGTTTTAAACACGATCGATATTTTTGGTATTGAGAATTAGAGACGTCATGCACACTTTGACGTAAAGTTGAGGGATGGCGAGTGGACTTATTCCTTGCTAATTAGCCTGTGCCCTCCTAAAATTTTTTCGAAGTTCTCTGTTCCTTGGCCCAAGCCCAGGAGGCCAGCCCAGTAAGCATTACCCTGATCTCCTTGGCCGAACATACGTGGAATATTGTTCGGGAGCTCAGTGTGGAGCTGAGCTAATATTGGTAGTGTAGGCTGTTTTATATGCTGTGTTTGGCACAATTTATGATCCAAAATTTCTTAGGAGCCTAGGTATTTCTAGCTCTAGATATTTATGAATCTGGATCTTTTGATTACATTGATAATATTCCGATAAAACATTTTGCTCATATCTTGTAAAAAATATAAAATTTCAAACCACTGTAATTAACTTATAAATTCTAATTCCAATAAAGATACGAGATTTGGAGGTGTGCCAAACAAGGCTATAGTATCACACGCATTGGTTAAATATAAAATGATATTATTTTTCTCTAATAAATACATTTCTAACCTTTCACAGGTGATTTTTATGTGTACTTTGTGGCTGCACTTAAAGTAACAAGATAACCGATGGTTGCTGCAGGAATTTTTTTTGAAAATATTATTATTTTAATAAAAAATCATAAAAATGGTGGTTGCCGGATTTTTTCATCAAAATAAGGCCTTGTCGAACTACCGTAGTTCGACAACTACCTACTGAACGACAGAGCAACGACAACGTGACCAATTGAACGACTGCTGTTTGATTGGAGCCTGTCGAATAGCGGGAGTTCGACAAGGTCTTGTCGAACAGCAGCAGTTCGATAGGCACCGATTGAACATCAACTGTTCGACAGGCCCAGGCCCCCCGAATTTAAAATATTTAAAATATTTTTTAAAATATTTGGTTTGGGTTACCAAATTTTTTATTAAGTTGGTTAAATGGGTTTGGTGTAAAATACATCTCATTTTACAATTGGTTAATTCAATGCGGTGAAAAGTACATCGCATTATTTAGTTGAGCCCGGCATATTCTTTTATAGTTCAATTGATACAAATGTAGCTTATCGATCATAATAGAATAAATATAACTCATGACTCAATTAATAATACTATGTGACATAACCGGCAGGTGGAAAATATAATTGTTTGCAATACAACATGCATAAGATATGTCAAGGACGATTTCCCCTCGCACGCTTGCTCGGTCCATCCTTCTTCCGATGCTTGATCTGTTCAGTGGGATAAGTCAAATTATCTGGTGGGTGTCTATCTCGTGTCGGCTGCTGTGTAGTGACATTATCTGGCTACACGGACTCCCTCTCCTATGTTGACTGTGTGACCAGAGGAGCAGCATGCCAGTAGTCTAGCACAGCTTGTGCGTCTGGTGGTGCTGTTGCGAAGAAATCTTCCACAAATTGTGTTCGAGGAGAGACAGCAGGTACTGCAGAATGCATGTGGGCAAAACTGTAGTCATCATCTGTTGTAAAAAAGAGAGAAACCAAAACTGTGATAGTTAGTAACGATACATTAAAATAGAGAGAACGATGATGCTAAGTAAATTTTTAACATTACTTATGTATGTGCTATGTGTGCCTTAGTATCGTGGATTGATCCTTGGTCGTATGTAACTCGGACACGCGTAGAGTGACATAAAGGCCCCATCCTAGTGTGTACACCATGTTATCCACTATTGGCAGGTGGGGATTAAAAATTCAGTTCTCCACCACCCTCGCCTCCCCTCCAGGCCATGCAGCCTCTCTCGCGCGACGGCGACAGCAACGGCGATGTGGTCCTTGCCTCCTCCTCCCCCAAAAATAATCGTAGCCGATTGGGTATAAAGGGCTGTGGCTGGGACATGTCGAATAGCTACAGTTTAACAGGCCTGCGTGCTGTCGGATATGGGCCTAGTCGAATTCCCGTTGTTCAACAAGCCCTGTCAAACGTCTGTCGTTCGATAGCCTCCACAGGTCGCTCCTCCACCGTTCGATAGCCTCCACATGTCGCTCCTCCACTGTTCGATAGGACCCTGTCGAACTACCGCAGTTCAACAAGGCTCTATTTTGACCAAAAAATCCAAGCGACCATCATTTTTGTGATTTCTCATTAAAATAATAATATTTCAAAAAAAATTCTTGCTACAGCAAGTCACTCAATAGTTGGCCGGAGACGATAGAGGTGTTCAACGGTTATGACTGAAAGTATAGTAATAGGCTACATATTGAAATTTTGTGTTTCTATTAAATATTTATTGAATTTGCTATGTATTTATCTTTTCAAAGTACCTGTAATTATTGTAATGAGTGATTATAGCTTATGCATATTAGATAGCGCTTGTTTATCCATTATGTAAACACAATGCCCTAGTTCCTCCGTTATCAAGGGACTATTTAAAATTTGGCATATAATGATATAAACAACGTATTACGTTTACAAGGGATAATGTAAACACAACTCCGCTGTTTCTTCTTGTGTATTCCCTCTACTTTTTTTTTATATTTCACGTCGTTGAGTTTTGGACACCATTTGTCTTATTAAAATAATATATAATT
The DNA here is from genome assembly GCA_008326285.1 of Oryza officinalis. Taxonomy (NCBI): domain Eukaryota; kingdom Viridiplantae; phylum Streptophyta; class Magnoliopsida; order Poales; family Poaceae; genus Oryza; species Oryza officinalis. The sequence goes on along the minus strand of BDMV01000004.1, from coordinate 1,591,088 downwards.
ATTATTTACTTCGTTGTAATTTGTTTTATAATTGTAATTACTTAAATACACGTCAAAAAGTTCACGGCGTCAGACGTTTTTCAATGGAATTATGCAACTTGCAATGGAGTGTAATTCCATGGAATTTTCATTGAAAAACTTTGTAATCCAATGAACTTTTCATTTTCACGGCGTAAGACGTTTAGACGCTGTAATTTTCAATGGATTTTTTGTCCACACCATTGAAAATTATGTATCCTTATTGAAAATTATATATCCTTATTGAAATTCTAATTTCATATTTACATAAAATTTTTGAACAAGGCACATGGTCAAACGCACGTTAAAAAAAATTCACCTCATCGGACGTTAAACAAAACGAAGTGAGTATCTTGTTTCAGAGGCCTCTTCAAGAGACAGTTCCTTTATCCTGACACTCTTATCCACGTGACAAAGGTGCTAGGAGGCACCTTGTGTGTTAGACCTGCTCGTGTTTCGCACGCGCATATTTTTTAAACTGCTAAATGATATGTTTTTTGAAAAAAAATTTATACGAGAGTTACTTTAAAAAATTATATTGATCCATTTTTTTAAAAAATTAGCTAATACTTAATTAATCACGTGTTAATAGATCACTCCGTTTTTCATGCGCAGCTTTTCCAACGCAATGCACCGAACAAATTCGAGTTGTACACACGCTTAATTAGTTCGTTGACGCCATTTTTAATCGTTCACTCTCAATATTGTCTAACAGGTGGTTACTGTAGCCAGTAATGACTCAATATTGTCCCAATCAAATTAAGTACTCCTTGCATTCCGTAATAAATCAATTTTGAACAACAAACCTAGACACAGGCATATCCAGATCTGTTTTACTATCACTAATTTTTCTCTTGCAATTCCTAAAAACCTTATAAATATGCCACACCTTTTAAATCGGATAAATTAAAAACCCAGAAGTGAGAGGTAATTTGGACTAACGCAATAATTCAGAGGTAATTCGGATTTTTCTATTTGTAAAAATGCAGGAAATTATGAAAATGACAAGGCGATGAAAGAATCAGAGGTTGCACATCATGTGCAAAAATCCAAAACAAAAAAGTGCCCAAAAGGAAGCAGATGGCATCTTGGCTCTTGGTCCAAAATGAAACCTCACCTCTCATTCATCCTGGCTGCTATGTCAACAATATGTCATGCCAAATCTCTCTCTCTCTCTCTCCATTTCTCCTGTGATACTTAGCCGCCACAAACAATTTGGAAGGCTCCCAATTTTTGAAGCTTCATCATCTCGGAAAGCGAAATTTCCAAGCATCCTAACTACGGATAAATGAAACCATATATTCCATATCATTGCTCGCTTTTTCCACGGCGATTCGTGGACGTGAAACGTACATGATGACGGCCGTGCGTTTCGAATCGGAATCATTTCCCTTTTTTTTCTATGCTCCGTGACTTCACTTCTGAAATGATGGAGCTTGAGAGAAAGAGAACCACTTTTTTTCAATGGCTTAGACAAAGAAATTAACCTTATTTGTATGTTGTCTATGATTAAACAAAAATATATTTCTTTCATCCCAAAATAAACTAACCTTATATAAAATATGATATATTTTAATACAACAAATTTGAACATACTAGATTGGTTTATTTTAAACCGAAGAAAATATATATGCTATGATGATACCAGCGATATCGTCAAACTAGGACAAGGAAGATCATTTTACTACTTGCCAGTAACATTTTACCAGTATTTTTGGTAGTCGTCAGAGGCGAAGCCCGAACGGCTGCTTGATCTGTCCTAAGAGTTGACTGATATCTATAAGAATATTTACATAAAAGATTTGTATCAAATTCCCCGACTCCTACTGTACAAGTTAGTCTTGAGATTGTAATTCCAAAATGAGCTTAAATTAATCTCCAATTATAGGTGTAAATATTTATGCATACATGGATCAACAAGCTGTATCATTTCTAAAAGATATTACTTACCTCTAGATGATACCATTGACTCATAAATAACTTTCGGTCATTCATCTTATTAAATAAATAATATTTATATAAATTTTTTGAAAAAACAAATCGTCAAATATCATGTTAACACTCAACGGCGTCATTTTTTATAGAAAATAATAGTAATAATCCATAATCAAATACTTTTTAATCCCTTGCAAACAGTGTCTTGGCCTGACATAATTGCATACGTAGGAGGGAGATATTACTAACATAAAATTGTCAAAGATGCGGTCAACGAGTAAAACCATCAGACTTGTGTCACGTCAAATGTCATCCCCACTGGCTTTGCTGTATAAAATGAGGAAATCTCAAGCCATTCCAGGAACAAAGGGCAACCGAACAAATTAACAAACAAAACAATTAACTCCGCGCGGCCACGCCGCCACGTCACGCCATCCGTCCCGTCGGTCGAACACCTTGCGCGCGCCCACCCATGGCCACCTCCACCCACCTCCACCTCCCCATCCCTCCCCGCCTCCCCGCCTCCGCCTCCCCGCCCGCGCGCCTCCGCTCCTCCGCCTCTCTCGGCCAACCACTCCTCCTCTCCCGCCTCCGCCTCGCCGCGCCGCGCCGGCGCTCCTGCCGCCGCGCCATGTCCGTCACCGTTCGGAGCTCCCTCATCGACCCGGACGGGGGCGCGCTCGTCGACCTCGTGGCCGCGCCCGAACGCCGCGCCGCGCTGCGCGCCGAGGCGGAGGTGCTCCCGCGCGTCCGCCTGGCCCCCGTCGACGTCGAGTGGGCGCACGTGCTCTCCGAGGGGTGGGCGAGCCCGCTCCGAGGGTTCATGCGGGAGCACGAGTACCTCCAGTCGCTGCACTTCAACTGCATCCGCCTCCCCGACGGCACGGGCGTCGTCAACATGTCGCTCCCCATCGTCCTCGCCATCGGCGACCGGGAGAAGGAGGAGATCGGGGCCAGCCCCGACGTCGCGCTCCAGGGCCCCGACGGCGGTATCCTCGCCATCCTACGCAGGTGACCTCCTCCTCCTCTCTCATCTTTTCTTGGTGAATTTTGTTCCTTTTATTGCTCGCGATTCTCCATTTCATCTCTGTTTATCTGCATTTAATTACTGTTGGATCGAGCACAAGTTTTGTAGCTTTCGTATACGTGGTAAATCTGTTCCGCTTTATCGTGTATTTGGTTTGAAATACTTGTTTCTCATGGTAATTTACAGTCTGCTGAAAATTTCAAGGCAAATCTTGGCCCTCTTTTATTTTTGTTTACGTACAGTAGAGGAATGTATAGCACGCATGCATCGTCGTTTGGAATTTCATCTTGAATCGTTCAATAAATATAGCACAGAATCTGATCCCCTTTTCCTAAAATAAAAAACAAACAAAGCAAAGAAAGAAACTATAGTAACAGAATCATTGCATCACTTACAGGCTATCTTTTAGTTGTGAATTTTTTTGTGCAATCATCCTAGCCTGTGATGCCCTGTTCTTTCTAGTCCACATTTTCCCAGGCAGGTTCGGGGGCCATAGCAGTTGCAGTGTAGCACCACTAGTAAGTTCAATGGACGAGAGTTTTTTGGCATAAGTTGTTCTCCTTGACTGCGCTGTTGCTTTTCAGCCATGTCGCTCTCCTTGTTATCGCATAAGGATTCCCTAGTGATCCATTTTTGACCATGTGAGCAACAGCAAATTGATTTTTAGCAGCTCCCTGGAAGGTCTTGCATAACTCACTGTCATATGTGGAGTGAAGTGGCCATGTAGTGTTTCTGTGTTGACGATTGACATAGACAGAGCCTACTACAGTTTTGTCATAGTTTTGGAGAAAAATTGGCAAGCTATAAGAATTCTTCTTATAGAAGGAAAAAAGTAGTATTGATCTAAAAAGAACATATCTTTATGCTAATGTTTCCAGATCTTACTGACTACCAGGATGTAGATCAATGATTCTGTTTCTGTGGTTATGCATTCTGACATCACATCAACTTGCATGTGACGACTCTTTTCATAATATATTCTTTCCCTTTTCATAGGAATCTACCCATATCACTAGTGTCCTCTGTTTCTTGGAAGTACAAACTATTTTTAATTCCAAACAAGCAAAACATATTTAAAAAATGTTAACTCCATCTAGATTTTGTATTAAGATTTTCAACAAGATTCCCCATATGGTAGGCAAAACATTCGTACCTGCTTTTTTTGAAATGGTCAGCAAATAGTACAAAGGACAAATTACTTCATATGAAATGCTTAAGAGGAAGAAACAAGAGTAGTTATATTTTGTAATTGGGTAATTTGTTGGTTTGTTCACTTTGCTTGATTAACTGTGAATCTGTCATATACTAAAACGTTTGGTTGACTAAAAATATTGGAAGATATGGTCTACAAAGGCTAGGGGTTGTTTGGAATAAAGAAATTTTTGTAGGAATCTAATCCTACGGAAAAAAGAATCCCAATGGATTCATGTAAAATTCCTATGGAGCTCATTTTAGGGGAATTTTGGAAGAAAAACAATTATGAGGGTCCAACCTATTGGAAATTTTCCTTATCACTTGACAAGGCCATCTCTATCTGAATTTTTGTGTTCATTCCTGTGAAAATCCAAACAACCATCTGTATCTGAATTCTTGTGTCAATTCCTGTGAAAATCTAAACAACATCTGTATCAATTCCTGTGTTTTGAATTTATGTAGGAATTTACTGTACATGGCACCCAATTCATGTGTTTTTCGATTTCTGAATTCCAAATGGGCCCTAGTTTTTTTTATTAGTGCTAGAATTTCTGCTAGGGAACACAAATACATTTTTCTGCGCCCTATTCTCGCTGTTTTTGCATATGTTAACTGGTGTATATGAAAATAGGGGTGCAGAAAAATGACAATTAACTGATAGGGATTCAAATATTCCATTTTAGCATATGAAAATTTTCCTGTTGTGATACTTTATTAATTTTTATGTGACTGAAATTCATGGAAAATTTTGTTAGACTACTAAAACATGTTAATTTCTTAGCGTCAAATTGATTCCTGTTCCTAATGGAATATTGGATCCTCATATGTACCTCTTTGTATTTCTTAGGGTGGAAATATACCCTCACAACAAAGAAGAAAGAATCGCAAGAACATGGGGGACAACTGCACCTGGTTTACCTTATGTAGATGAGGCAATAGCCCAAGCTGGGAACTGGCTAATTGGTGGTGATCTGGAAGTGATTGAACCCATCAAATATAACGATGGTCTTGATCACTATAGGCTCTCACCCCAGCAACTTAGGAATGAATTTGATAAGCGAGGGGCTGATGCTGTGTTTGCCTTCCAGTTGAGAAATCCAGTACATAATGGGCATGCCCTGTTGATGAATGATACTCGAAGGCGCCTCTTGGAAATGGGCTTCAAGAATCCCATTCTACTGCTCCACCCTTTAGGTGGCTTCACGAAAGCTGATGATGTCCCGCTGCCTGTGAGAATGGAACAACACAGCAAGGTAGTCATTTGTTTATGCAGTTATTATTTGCTAGTTCAAATAGTGCAAATTACTAAAGGTGATCATATGGCAGGTCTTAGAAGATGGAGTCCTTGATCCTGAGACTACTATAGTGTCTATTTTCCCCTCTCCAATGCATTATGCTGGTCCAACAGAAGTGCAGTGGCATGCTAAGGCACGGATTAACGCTGGTGCCAATTTCTACATAGTGGGTCGTGATCCTGCTGGAATGGGCCATCCAACAGAGAAGAGGGATCTGTACAACCCAGATCATGGAAAGAAGGTCCTTAGCATGGCTCCAGGTTTAGAGAAACTCAACATATTGCCCTTCAAGGTATTCGATGCACACAAAAAGCATTAGCATTTAATGAATTGTTATTTGTTTTGAGAAAACATGTAATATTTGATATCCTATCCTTTTGCTATATTTTATATGTTTAACCAACTAATAAACTAAAACCTATTTGCTCCAGGTAGCAGCATATGATACAGTGGCGAAGAAGATGGCCTTCTTTGATCCTTCACGGAGTAAAGATTTTCTGTTTATCTCAGGAACCAAGGTATATATAATTTTTCATGAAATTGCGTTGCAGTAGAGATAATTTGATTCTGTTAAAAACTAAGTTTACAAATCTAAACCAGATGCGGGCTTTTGCGAAAAGTGGAGAGGACCCTCCTTACGGTTTCATGTGCCCTGGCGGGTGGAAAGTTCTTGTGGACTACTACAACAGTTTGCAAACTGAAGAAGCAGCTGTGGCACCTGTATGAGAAAAATCTACTGGTTTGCTGAGATTGTTCAGTCGCGGCAGGCACAAGATCTTCAGATCTCCCAGAGTTTTTTTTTACTCTATTTTTTAGGTTGATATTGATTGATGCGATGAAATTGTTATTCCAATTCATCATTTTTTGTAATGTGGTGTCATGAAGCTTGACATTGAAACTCACTAGTGCTGGGTAAATTGAGCTGAAATTCCATTGTCGTTGTTCTGCAACTGATCCTGTTCACCTATACAACAAATAATAAAATTTTCTTCTATTACTGTTATCTGGCAGATATGAGGAATGATCAATTAACATACTGAATTATGTTGAGAACCACTGGAAAGCACCTTTGATGTATCAGTGGAATTATGGGGTACATATATGAGACTCTGCCTACTAGATAATAAAAATTCATGCGCCCGCAACTAAATTGTTGTGTGCATCCATAGTTGGTGTAGAACTAAGTTATTTATGTATTTGTACATACTCTCAGTCTTAAGGAAATTTGGTCGGCCCAATTAAAAAGGGAGGCCATGGGCGACGCTCTCTCCTCGTCGTCACGCAGCTCACCCCATCCCATCCATTCGTCATCCTGAGCTCTCCGCTTCCTAGACAGTCCCTTTATTTAAATAAATTATTATTATTACTTACTAAATAAAATAAATCCGGAATAACCAATAAACAATATAATTAATTTTTAAAATTTCCATCTAATTAGTAGTGTCGTTGTAGAATGATTTGCTAAATAATCGGTCCTTATCGCCTCGTTTTCGCCAGCTCGGACTAGGGCCCGATCTGCTCATAATGTGCTGCAGTTGGTAAGGAAATCTCCCATCTAAATTGCATATTAATGAACAAACCTAATCAAGACCAAGTATGAGTTGACCTAATTATTAGCAGTACTGTAATGCAAGGGCACGGTTTGAGCTTGACTTGACCTGCAATAACCAAAAAAGCAATACACCCATTGTCCCCATCTTCCTCATTTCCGGTTGCATCTGTCACAAGCCACAAGAACTGGCAGAGAAGGTGATCATGGCGGAGGTTGCAGCGGTTGGGTGGGCGATTTCCATCTTGGGGTGGCTGGCATCACCCGTCACCACAAGGCTCTTCAACCATGGCTTCTCCCTCCTCGGCTTGGACAAATCCGAGAAGTTGAGGGAGCTGGAGGCCCGGATTCTGCCGCGGCCTGCGCTGCTGCTGGAGCAAGCGGAGAGGATCCCTCCCGAGCAGGAGCAGATTATTAGGGCTGACATGGAGCAGTGGGCATGCAGGCTCCGCTCCGCCTTCTACGACGTCGAGGACATCTTGGACGTCGCTCATTACAACCGCCTAGAGAACAAAGGTTAATTAATTTCCCACTTTTAGTTGTTTCCAATTAGCCCAATTAGGCCAAGCTTTTTGGCTTCTTTAGAATTTTTTAGTGGTCTCCACTATTAATTGGTAGAATCGATCTAGACTTTTCATCTTCTCATTTGACAGACCCTTTTAATCAGTCTTTGTCTCCAATGAGAAAATGAAAAGTGTAGATTAACCGGGCAAATGCTTGTGATAGTTTACGAAATTTGTGGTCAGTTTTATTATATGTGGTACAACAATATGAAGTCTAAAGAAAAAAAAATCACACCCTCGAGGGGTGGGCAGGTTCACATGGACCAATTCCTCAAATTTTGTAACTTTTTTTTTAAACATTTGAGCGATTTAGAATATGTTCACCTCTGATGTTCAAGACTCAGATTAAAAGAAATGTAGTGCCAAAAATGTAAACACTTAGTTACATAAATCTTTTATGTGAGGAATTCATCTATTCTATTATATAGTTTCTGTGTACTTTAGTTTTTCCATGCTGCAACATCCAGATGCTCCCTTAAATCTCAGTTGTGCCACCATGATGCAGGGCAATTCTCCATCAGGTGTAATGACGAAACTAGATCATGCAAAGAATATCATCTCAGGAAAAACCGGCAAGTTGAAAAGATTCCTAAAGAGTTTAGAAAAAATAACTGAAGAAGGGTCTCAGTTTTTGCTCCTGCTAGAAAGAACCATTGGTAGTGATACAAATGACAATGGCACATCAAATACTGCAAATACGTCGACTAGAAGTATAACCTCATCTCCTACACAAATCATTATTGGCAGAGACAAAGGATCGTGATGAGATAGTAAGGATGCTCCGTGGTACCAGGGGTGGACCCAAGTCCTGGATCACCTGGGCCATGACCTGGGGCCTGGGCCTAAAGGACTATGGGCTTAGACTAATTTTCACAATGCTAAGTCTAATATGGGCCAAAATAGGCCGGGCCATCACTGGACTTGGCCCAAGGCTGGATCCAACGCGCCATGAAGCAACAGGTGATTGTGAACAAAGCGGCCGGAACAGAAAGTGTTATTCAGTGATTAGCATCTACGGCATTGCTGGTTCTGGGAAGACAACGTTAGCCCAACATGTCTGCAGTTATGAAAAGATGGACAACTACTTTTTCCCCGTCATGTGGATTTACGTTTCTCCAAGTTTCAGTGTCGACAAAATTTATCAAAAGATGCTCGAGGCAGCTACAGGCAAACCATCCAATGAGTTTAGTAATCTTGACACCCTACAGATGAAGTTAGAGGCAGAACTAACTGGCAAAAGATTCTTAATTGTATTCGATGACATATGGCATGAGAAGGATGCAAGTGCACAGGACAAACTGAATCAACTACTTTCTCCATTGAAGGTAGGGAAGAAAGGGAGTAAGGTACTGGTCACAACTCGATTCAAAGATGTAGCAATGTCTTGGTTCTCAGAGAATTATTCCAGTACCTAACTTGAACGAGGAGGATTTCTTCAATCTTTTCATGCACTATGCACTTGATGCTGTGAGTCTTGATGGCCAAGAACGAGAAACATTTCATACCATTGGAAGGGAAATTGTGAAAAAGCTTAAGGGGTCGCCATTAGCAGCAAGAATTGTACGAGCTCGACTATGCAAACATTTAGATGTGCAGGTTAGGCGATGCTTTGCATATTGCAGCATGTTTCCCCAAAGATACAAGTTCAAACGTGATGAGCTAGTTGACTTATGGATGGCAGAAGGCTTTATAAAGACCACCGATTCGGCTGAGCAAACGGAAGTTGTATGTCAGAGCTACTTCGATGAACTGGTGTCATGCTCATTCCTGCAACCAAAGGACATTTTTGGCAGTAAGAATAAGTGGTTCACTATGCATGATTTGCTGCATGAATTGGCCGCGATGGTTGGTGAAACTGATTGCTTTCGACTTGAAAGTGGTGACATGAAAGAAATCCCCCCTGATGTCCGCCATCTTTTTGTCTGCTCAAATGATCGAACGAAGTTTACGGAAAAGATTTGCAAATTGAAAAAATTGCGCACGCTGATACTAATTACAACTTTTGGTGGACTGGGGATAACCATAGAAGATCTTGAGGCCATGCTGAAGAAATTAAAGAAGCTGCGAGTGGTGCATGTAGATGTCCAAGGACAAATGGTGACAATCCCGGGATGCATTCGTGAGTTGAAGCATCTACGATTTCTTAGAATCCACAGCCCCTGGTCAGAGAAGGTACATTTGCCCAAAAAATTGGACACAGCTTATCATCTGCAAATCCTAGAGCTCTGTGGTGCAGGTGTCTTAGACTTCTCCAACGTCCAAAACATGAGCCACCTGATTAGCTTGCGTGACATTAGGAACTCCGGTTTTGTATTTCCAAATTCTGATGTTCCAGGCTTTCCTAGCATTGAGGAACTGAAATCACTTCGAGAATTGAGTGACTTTAGAGTGAGAAAGGACGAGATGTATCAGCTGAAGCAGCTCAAGAGCATAAATCACCTTCGCGGCAGGCTGAGAATCAGTGGCCTTGAAAGTGTAGAAAGCAAGGAGGACGCTCTAGAAGCGAAGCTTACTGACAAGAAGTTCCTCACATCATTGTCACTTGAATGGTCACAGTCTAGTCCAGAGCAGCGTAGTTGCCCTCCATACCTGCAAGTAGAGATACTTGAAGGCCTCTATCCACCGTCACAGCTCACAGAATTGGAAATATAACAGTACAATGGACCGAGGTGCCCAAGTTGTTTGTCGTCAGAAAATCAGAATGGTGTATTCATGAACCTGCAAGATCTCCAACTCTGTCGATGTTACAATCTCGAACATCTTCCAGAAATAGGCGAGCTTTTCGTTTCCCTTCGCCGTCTGAAACTTGTTGGTTTTCCCAAACTGAAAAGAATGCCAAGACTCCCGGACACACTGGAGAACCTGCACATTCAGCAGTGTAAGGCCCTTGTGATGACATGTAGCGAAGACGTGAACATGATAAGATCACTCTTTGTTGAGACTGCAACTCAAATTGAGCCCTCTCTGGATATTACTGCAACTGAAGTAGTAGAAATTGACAGGTTTGCTGGTGAGCAGGCTGATAGGTTTGAAAAAATCTTGTGTGACATTTTCGGCAGATGTGGTAACTTGCCTGGTGAGCTTATCCGTGGCCATATAAGAGAGAAAGATTACTCCGAGCTTACACTTCCTGCAACAGTCGTTGATAGGCTCATTATCTCATACTGCTTTGTCACAAACACAGTCCTGCAGCGTTGCTTGAGAGGTTCTGCAAACCTGGTTAGCTTGAACCTCAGGTGTCTTCCCTTTCTCACAGAAATCCCTTGTGAGGTGATGGAGTCCATGGCAAAGCTCTCTGACCTCTCCATTGAGGACTGCCTCCAGTTTACTCACTTGGAAGGCCTGAACAATCTCAGTAGACTGCAACACCTCACCATTGCCAAGTGTCCCAACCTTAGGTCCCTTGGAGAAGACGAAAAAGTGAGAAGTCTTCATGGCCTTGCCATCGATGGCATATCCCTTGTGCCACAGCTTCTGTCTAGAGAAGGCTGCTCATCCCTATGGATCCTTAGAATCGACGAATCGGAGGAGCTGAGGAGAGAAGATATCTTGGAGCAGGTTACATCACTGACATCCCTTGATTTCAGTTGCTGCAATTGGGACAGATTGCCGGAGAATTTGGCGAACCTGACATCTCTTGAGAATTTGCATTTGGAATACTGCGAAAAGATCCGATCACTTCCAGAACTGCCTGCATCTCTGCAGTCTTTTGAGGTCGAGGATTGCGATGCATTGTTCATGAAGAGCTGCCAGAAGGCTGGAGATCCAAATTGTCAAAAGATTGCTCGTGTCCCGGTGAAAAGATTTTCATCTTCTCCCTAGAAATTATAATGTGTGCACTTCAGGCTTACTGTTTAAGTTCAGTCCAACATGACAGACTACAATTGTAATCTTGAGTTCAAGTTAGTTTGTTTTTCTTTAGTTACCCTGAATAATTTAGTTCAGTTTAGATGCACTAGCTGTTTGTCATTCTTTTGTGCATGTTCAGAGCCTGCTGAAAATAGTCCGATGTATCGGAATTCAGTTGAACCTGGGATTCTGGTTTTCAGTTAGTGGCCGATTTGGTGTTCAGGATCATGGGATGGCATGGTCAAAACTTGTTAAATATATCATCCGAATTTAGACTTACAATATATTCGGATTAGTTTTCTAGTAGGATTCCTAGTCGTTTCCTATTAGGAGTCTTTCCTTTTATCCCCTATATATATTCTTGTAAGCCGTACGGGAAGGGAGACGTTCTCATTGTTATTTCCCTACGTTTGTAATCAATTCCTCAATAGTGATCATTGCCGATCGGCGCCCGTGGTTTTTCTCGCAAGAGTTTTCCACGTAAAATTTGTGTCTCCGTTGTGCATCTATTTTCTTAACAAGTGGTATCAGAGCTTTGGAGATCGATCCATGGTTCTCAGCCGCCGGCGTGTTTCTTCGAGCGAAGGTTGATCTGATCAGCGGTGCAAATTCAGGATTAATTCCCATGGCGAGTTTGAAGTATGATCTACCGCTCCTGGACCAAGACACAAGATTTTCACTATGGCAAGTGAAGATGCGAGCCATTCTTGCACAGCAAGACCTCGATGATACGCTATCTGGATTTGACAAGAGGACTCAGGATTGGTCCAACGATGACAAGAAAAGGGATCGTAAGGCTATGGCATATATTCATCTCCATCTATCTAACAATATTTTACAGGAGGTGCTTAAGCAGAAGACAACCGCTGAGTTGTTGTTGAAGCTGGAACAAATATGCATGACAAAAGATTTGACCAGTAAGATGCACCTGAAGCAAAAGTTATTTTTGCACAAGTTGCAAGATGATGAATCTATGATGGATCATCTCTCCACCTTCAAGAAAATTGTTGCTGACCTTGAGTCTATGGAGGTAAAGTATGATGAAGAGGATTTAGGCCTTATTCTATTGAGTTCGTTGCCTAGCTCATATGCAAATTTCAGAGATACTATTCTTTATAGTCGTGATACTTTAACTTTGAAAGAAGTTTATGAAGCTTGCATGCCAAAGAAAAGATGAAGAAGATGGTACCCTCTGAAAGTTCAAGTTCACAAGCAGAAGGCTTGGCAGTTCGGGGCAGGCAACAGGAGAAGAACATAAAGAATCAATCAAGAGATAAAAGTTCAAGTAGCTACCGTGGAAGATCAAAGTCCAAAGGCAGATATAAGTTATGCAAATACTGCAAGAGAGATGGACATGATATCTCTGAGTGTTGGAAGCTACAGAACAAAGACAAGAGAATCGGAAGTTATAGATCGAAAGGTAATAAAGAAGAGTAAGACAAAGCCGCAATTGTTACTGATAATAAGTCTGGTGTAGAATTACTTGTTGCTTATGCTGGTTGTGCACAAATTAGTGACCAGTGGATTCTTGATACTGCATGCACCTATCACATATGCCCAAACAGAAATTGGTTTGCCACCTATGAGTCTGTGCAAGGTGGTACTGTTTTGATGGGTGATAATACGCCATGCAAGGTTGCAGGTATTGGAACAATTCAGATCAAGATGTTTGATAGCTGTGTCAGAACATTGTCAGATGTGCGGCATATTTCAAATTTGAAGAGAAGTCTCATCTCTTTAAGTACTCTTGATCGCAAAGGGTACAAATATTTTGATGGAGACGAAATTTTGAAGATAACCAAAGGCTCTCTTGTTGTGATGAAAGCTGACATTAAAACTACCGACCCATACCATCTGCGAGGTACAACTATATTAGGTAATGTTGCTGTAGTTTCAGATTCATTATCTAATTCCGATGCTACTAATCTTTGGCATATGCGTCTTGGACATATGAGTGAAATTGGTTTGGCAGAATTGAGCAAGCGAGAATTGCTAGATAGACAAGGCATCCGGAAGCTTAAATTTTGTGAGCATTGCATCTTTGGCAAGTATAAGAGGGTGAAGTTCAACACATCTACATATACTACAGAAGGTATTCTTGATTATGTGCATTCTGATTTATGGGGGCCTGCTCGTAAGACATCCTTTGGAGGTGCTCGTTATATGATGACTATCGTTGATGATTTTTTACGAAAAGTTTGGCCTTATTTCTTGAAGCACAAATATCAAGCTTTTGATGCGTTTAAAGAGTGAAAGACTATGGTTGAAAGACAAACTGAAAAGAAGGTGAAAATATTTCGTACTGACAATGAGATGGAGTTCTGTTCTAAGATATTTAAATCATATTGCAAGTCTAAAGGCATTGTGCGTCACTACACCATTTCTCATACACCTCAACAAAACGGCGTAGCTGAGCGTATGAACAGGACAATTATATCAAAAGCCCGTTGTATGTTGTCTAATGCAAGTTTGCCTAAACAGTATTGGGCGGAAGCCATTTCCACTGCTTGTTATCTTATTAATCGGTCACTCAGTTATGCCATTGATATGAAGACTCCAATTGAGGTATGTTCTGATTTCCCAGCAAATTATTCAGACTTAAGAATATTTGGTTGTACTGCTTATGCTCATGTTGATAATGGTAAATTAGAGTCTAGAGTTATTAAGTGCATTTTTCTTGGTTATCTGTCTGGTGTGAAAGGCTATAAGTTATGATGTCCTGAAACTACAAAGATTGTGATTAGTAGAAACATTGTCTTCCATGAATTAGTTATGTTACATGACAAACCTTCTACTAATGTTCCTGTTCAGAGTTAGCAGAAAGCAAATGTGCAGGTGGAGCACTTGATCAGTTCAGGGCATGTACCAGAAAAAGAAGATGTTGCTATTAACCAAGATGCACCTGTTATTGAAGATTCAGATTCTTCTACTATTGAGCAGTCGCCAAAACATTCTATTGCAAAAGATAAGCCTAAAAGAATTATTAAACCCCCTCAAAGATATATTGAAGAAGCGAACATAGTTGCTTATGTTTTGAATGTGGCAGAGAAAATTGAAGATAATGCAGAACCTTATTCATATTCTGAGGCTATTGTTTCTGATGATTGCAATAGATAGATAACTGCTATGCATGATGAAATGGAGTCACTTGAAAAGAATCGTATTTGTGAATTGGTGAAATTGCCAAAGGAGAAGAAATTATCCGTTGCAAGTGGATCTTCAAAAGAAAGGAAGATATATCTCCAACTGATGAGGCAAGATACAAAGTAAGGTTAGTTGCTAAATGTTATAGCCAGATTCCAGGTATTGATTTCAATGATGTCTTTTTCCCTATTGTGAAGCATAGTTGTAACGCCCGTTTTGTCGCGGCGTTAGCGGGAAAACTAATCTGCTAAAAACCCTAATTGCGAAAATTTGCTCTTCGGTTGAGTCTTGTCGTGTGCCAAGGTCTCGTGTCTCCCCTCCCACTTCAATCCCGGAGAAAACCGCGAAATCGGATTTCAAATCCGAGCCCTAATCCTCCCAAAATCGAACCCTCAGAAAAAGTCTAAATTACCTCCCTTGTCCCGGGCCGTTTTCCCTTCCCGGCCTGTTTCTTTTTCCCCTTTCCTTCCCTGGGCCGCCCCTGGCCCAGCCCCCCTCGGCCTGCTCCCTCCTTCTCCTCTCCTTCTCGGGCCGCTGCCGGCCCAACCCCTTCGGCCTCGCCCCTCCCCGCTGGGCCGCGCCAGGCCGCTCGGCCCGTGCACGCCGCGCACGTGCCCCGCACGCGTCGGGCCGAGAGAGCCAGCGCTCTCTCTCCCCGCGCGCGCGCCCTTGCCCAAATCGGCTAGGAGGCAAGCCTCCTTTTTCTTCCCCCTTTCCCCCTTTTTCCCGACCGGCCGGCGTCACCGCTGCCGCCGTTGGCCGCTAGCGCCGGAGTGCGCCGGTCCCCTCTCCGCGCCCCAAACCGACCTCCGCGAACCGCCTCTCCCCCCCCCGACCAAACCGACCTAACCCCCTACAAAACCCCCCCGCCGCCCGGCCGCATTTTCTTTCCCCTTGCCCCGGCCGCCATTGCCGCTCCACTCCGCCTCGCTGCCGCCGCCGTCCTTGCCGTCCGCCGCCGCCGCAGCCGAGGGCGCCCGAAGGAGCTCCGGGCGCCATCTCCGCCGCCCTCTTCCCCGGCCCGGAGCCGTGCCGCGCCCGCGCCGCGCCCGTCGTCCCCGCTCCCGGCTTGCCGCCCCGCCGCGGTAAACCTCCTCTCCCCTCCCCCTCTCTTTTTCCCTTCGTCGGTTTAGGCCGCTAGCCAACCGTAGAGCCCCTCTCCGGCCACCGCCGTGACCGCCGTCGCCTTCTCTCCGCCCCGGCGCCGTTACCCCCCTTTTTTCTTTTTCTCCCCGTCGGCGTCGGCTGTCGTCTCAATCCGCCGCCGTGGTCGCGTCCCGCTCCGATCCGAGCCGTGGGCTCGTTATCTCTCTCTTCTCTCTTCACCGGCGCCTACCGACGCCGTCCGCCCCCTCCGGCTCGCCGCCCTCGCCGGAGCACGCCGCCGCCACCGCCGCCGCTCGGGCCGAGCTATGCGTCGTCGGCCGTCGTCTTAATCCGCCTTCTCCCCGTCGGCTCCCGCCGTCGGCTTCGGCCGCCAGGCCTGCATCGGCCGCTTTTCTCCCCGTCGGCTCCCGCCGTCGGCTTCGGCCGCCAGGCCTGCATCGGTCGCTTTTCCTTCTCGTCGGCTCCCGTCGTCAGCCTGCCTCGGCCCATCGGCCTCCTTGTCGGCCTATCGGCTCCCGTCCGTCGGCCCCCTCGGCCTCTTTCCCCTTTTCGGCCCAGTCGGCCCGTGCCCGCATCGGCCGCTAGGCCCATCGGCCAACCCTCGCTCACCGATCGGCTGTGGGCCAATTCTTTGGGCCATCGGCCGGTCCATCGGCTCCCCTTGGCCCAACAGCCCCCTCGCTCGGCCTAGGCCGATTCCCTTCGGGCCGCCGGCCCAATTAATTCGGCCGCGCCCGTTCTATTCTTTTGGGCTGCCCTTAGCCGCCCAAAATAAAGTCTAATTTCAGCCCTCCTTCTTTTCTTTTTCCAGGGAATTATTAATTGATTATTAATTCCTTTTCTTTATTCCAGAAAATCCTTTAATCTTCGGAAATTCATATCTTTTCAACCGTTCGTCCGATTGACTCCGTTCCACTTCCAAAATTCCTCAAAAATCGAGATCTACCTAATGGCACGCTTAGTGGTCTTTAATAGGGCTTCTTTTTATCGCTTTGTTGAGTCGTCTCGTTTCGCGTGTAGTCTCGGAGCCCGAAGACCCGCAGTGCGCGGATTTCGAGGAAGAAGCTCAAGATCTCGAGCAAGGCAAGTCACCTTTGATCAATTGAACCTATAATTTAAATTAAGTATTTTAATTTCGCAAACTATGCATTACTTAGGTTACACTTGGCACTTGGCCTCGGTTTGCAATACAACCGGCAGGCCCTACCCATTTGCTGCATTCACCTTCCTTGATTATTGAATACCCTAACACCCTTGTCACCCCTCAGGTGATGCCTCGGTATCCGTACCTCGCGTACGAATATCGGGACTCCCCTCAAACTTTAAAATTGATCACCTGGGTAAAACTTGAGTTTACAAAATGCTTGGAAAACCCGACACTTGGGTCGGTGTCTTGAAAACTAAAGTGAGTTTCTAAAACTCGCGGTACGGGAGACGTACTGGAGGTACGGTCTGCCCGTTCTCGCTCTAAGGACCGTTTCCTTGGGAATTACATCCAAGCATATGTCAAGTACGACCACATGGGTGATATGGGACGCCCCTGGCTGAGTAATTAGCTAGGCCAGGGAAATCTTGATGCCAAGGGACAAGTGGATTCGCCGGGGTGGTGTCGGGGAGGACCCCTGGGCTTCCTGGCACAGTATGGTCTGGGACCTAACCTGGTGTTGGTCCGTGGGACCCCTCCCGTTGGCATAAGATGACCCTGAGTCGGCTTTCGAAATGCCTTGTCGTGAAAGCCTCAAGGTCGCCAGACGTGACCGAGGGTCGCGGGCTGGGTGATTCGGGGTTAGTAACGTCGTGTGGGTAAAGTGTACCCCCTCTGCAGAGGTTAACAACTGTTCGAACAGCCGTGCCCACGGTCATGGGCGGATGTGAGGTGATTCCTTAGCGTAGTTTTATTGAACACCTTGTGAACTGCTGCTGGTGTGAGGTTTTCCGTTCTGTGCTTGGTTTAAGGCTGTTGAAGCAGCCGGAGTCGGTGACGATTGGCAGGGAGCCTCTCGTACCGAAGTGTTGACTTGTGGCTGTTGAAGCAGCCGGAGTCGGTGACGATTGGCAGGGAGCCTCTCGTACCGAGTGTTGACTTGTGGCTGTTGAAGCAGCCGAGTCGGTGACGATTGGCAGGGAGCCTCTCGTACCGAGTGACGATTGGGCTGTCCGAGTTGCTTGGGGCTGTGGTGGTTGCATTGTGGCTGTTGGTGCAGCCGGGTCGGTGAACGATTGGCAGGGAGCCTCTCGTGCCGGCAAGATCAATCGATACATTTCACTGCTCCGGCCGGATGAGACGCACTTTCTCTCCGTGCGTTGAGAAGCACCACTTAGATGTTTCTAAAGTCTTAAACTAAAACCAATTGTGAAAAATAGACTGGCTTTCCCTTGAAGCTTGCATTAAACACTTAATTCCCCTGACTTGCTGAGTACTCCTGTACTCACCCTTGCTCTATATAATTAAACCCCCCCAGTTCTCGAAGACGAAGAGGTGGACCCCGCTGATGAAGAGTTCTTCCAGGAGCAAGCAGACTTCGAGCAGTAGTAGGGTTTCGGCCTTCCCCAAGGCTTTGCTTGTGGCTTAGGGCTAGTCTCCGCTTTCCGCTTCCGCCTTTTTGTAATGCTGTTGTGAACTCGGGTTCTGTCCGCAGTTCCAACCCTGGTTGTAATCCTACTCTTAAATAAAGAGACCGCTGTTGTTGTGATATTCAGTCTTCCTGTTGTACCAGCACTATTTCCTGGGACTGGTACAGGCATACAGGTCAATCTGGACCGCTCTATCCTGGGCTCCGCCTGGGGCCAGTTTGGGGCGTGACAATAGTTCAATTCGCACTTTACTTAGAATTATTGCAATGCATGATTATGAACTAGAGCAAATGGATGTTAAAACTGCATTTTTACATAGGGAGTTAGAAGAGGACATTTATATGAAGCAACCTGAAGGTTTTGTTGTTCTTGAAAAAGAGAACCTAATTTGTAGGTTGAAGAAATCTCTTTATGGGTTGAAGCAGTCGCCTAGACAGTGGTATAAGAGATTTGACTCTTTCATGCTTTCTCAGTAATTTAGAAGATCTAATTTTGATAGTTGTGTTTATCTCAAAATTGTTGATGGTTCAGCTATATATTTGCTTCTTTATGTCGATGATATGTTGATTGCTGCAAAAGACAAATCAGAGATAGCAAAGTTAAAGGCACAATTGAGTAATGAGTTTGAGATAAAGGATTTGGGTGTAGCGAAAACAAATTCTCAGTATGGAAATTACTAGAGAAAGACAGTCTGGTAAGTTATATCTTAGTCAGAAAGGTTATATTGAAAAAAATTTTCGTCGTTTCAATATGCATGATGCAAAACCAGTGAGTACTCCTTTAGTTGCACATTTTAGATTATCTTCAGATTTATGTCCACAGTCAGTTTATGATGTTGAGTACATGTCTAGAGTTTCATATTCAAGTGCAGTTGGTTCATTTATGTATGCCATGGTATGTTCTCGTCCTGACTTATCACATGATTTGAGTGTTGTCAGTAGATACATGGCTAATCCTGGCAAAGAGCATTGAAAAGCAGTTCAGTGGATTTTCAGATACCTACGTGGTACTTCTAGTGCTTGTTTGCAGTTCGGGAGATCTAGAGATGGACTTGTTGGTTATGTGGATTCAGATTTTGCTGGAGATTTGGATAGGAGAAAATCGCTTACAGGTTATGTTTTCACTATTGAAAACTGTGCTGTTAGTTGGAAGGCAAGTTTGCAAGCAACTGTTGCCTTATCTACTACTGAAGCAGAGTATATGCTATTTCTGAAGCTTGTAAAGAAACTATTTGGCTTAGAGATTTGTACACCGAGCATTGTGGAGTTATGTCTTGCATTAATATATTTTGTGATAGTTAAAGTGCAATATGCCTTACAAAGGATTTGATGTTCCATGAGAGAACAAAGTACATTGATGTAAGATATCACTTTATTCGAGGTGTGATTGCTGAAGGTGATGTCCAAGTATGCAAGATAAGTACTCATGATAACCCAGTTGATATGATGACAAAGCCAGTTTCTGCTACTAAGTTTCAGCTTTGCTCAAGCTTGGTTGGTGTTATAGTATAGTCCTAGAGACTATTTGGCGCGCAGTGATTTTATCTACATGAGGTATTTCTTGGTGATTGATTTTTTATGTTACAAGAGAAAATTTGTCTCAAGGTGAAGATTGTTAAATATGTGATCCGAATTTAGGCCTACAATATATTTGGATTAGTTTTCAAGTAGGATTCCTAGTCGTTTTCTATTAGGAGTCTTTCCTTTTATCTCCTATATATACTCTTGTAAGCCGTACGGAAAGGGAGACGTTCTCATTGTTATTCTCCTACGTTTGTAATCAATTCCTTAATAGTGATCATTGCCGGTCGGCGCCCGTGATTTTTTCCCGCAAGGGTTTTTCACGTAAAATTCGTGTCTGCGTTGTACATCTATTTTGTTAACAAAACTGAGACTGGTGATTTCGTTTTGACCGTCGACCCATCGTTATGCATGTAACAGACTCAGTTAGTGGTGTAAATAAAGGGAGAAAAACGAAAATGCTGCAGAAGTTGTACGCAGCACCAAACTCTGTTTCCTCTGCTCTCTGAACATTTCTCCAGTTTCCTGTAGCCATTCTGAAAAACTTCAGGTTTGCTGTGATTCAGCTAGTGAGAGCCGAGAGAATTCCTGGCACAATACCAGTGTTTGGGGCAAGTAGTTTTCCTGTGTGAGCGATGTTGTTTTCTTTTTGTTCTCTTGTATATGTTTTCCTCTCTTCTTGATGGAATGAAGCGTAGTTCTACGTTTTCGAGAAAAAAAAACTTATATCCCTTGTATTTTGAGACAGGGTAATTGATAAGATTAGGCATATGATTGAGTCTACAAAGCGAGAGCCAAACTTTTGGTCTGTGCTCATCCGCCTCCATCACCGCAATGGCGCAAAATGTAAATGAATCAACAGACATGCATCATCAATACATACATGCACAACCTTGTGTTTCTCTACACATGCACAGCAGCACAGACACTATCAATTGAATCTGATACCTATTTTTACTTGAACAACATCATGCATTCATACATCAACTGCTCAACAAACATGCTGGACTCGATCTCTCCACAGCACAACACTTCCATTCCTGCCTTGCTTAAAATACATCAACATATAAAGAGTGTATGGACCAAAAATGAATGCATTGTTTTGAATGTTTTCCCACAAAGCTTTACAATGATATGACAACTAGAGAACTTCCACAAGACCACAACAGTTCTATCCTCCCATGCCAAACTGGTCATGGGCTCACCTGAAACTAGGATTAAAATCTTTCCTATGGACATGAGCGATCCTTTGCCAGTTTGGATTTCCATCCGTTTGACAGCTCTTCATGAAGACCTGATCGCACCGTCGAGTTCAAAAACCGTAAAGACATGGGCATGGTTGGAAGTGACAGGTTATTTTTGTAGTGATGCAACACTAGGCATGTGATGTTTGCCAAATTCTCTGGCAATCTCTTCCACTTGCAGAAAGAAATGATAAGGGTTGTTAGTGATGTCAATTGTTGCAGGATCTCTTCTCCTCTTAGATCCACCGAATTATGAATTCTAAGCCACGTAATTGGTGAGCGTGCTTCTCTCGACAGCAGCTGTATGTCATCAATGGTGAGGCTGTGGGGAAAACACTAGTGATGTGGTGGTGAAGTCGTGGGTGTATGACTCCACCTACTAGGATTTAAATTCGGGTACCTACGAATATTACACACATACAGGTAAGCTTTCAACAGGATTTTAGTGAGATCAGGGATGTGCCGCTGGTTTTCTTCTCTTAGAGCATGTGTTAGGGGACACATTCGCAGAGGTGTGAGTATGGTGTTGCGTGTGTAGTGGTGTGTGTGCGTGTGTGTTCGCCGTGTAATCTAAAAAAAGTAATGGAGCAATTTATAATGGAGAGGTATACCGAGCCCTCCTCCGGTAAGCCCATTGGCCATTACCAGAAGAGAAAATCTAGTGGACAGAATCCCGTCCCAGGAACGGGACAAGCGAATTTTTTCGCAACTTTCTCAACTTATCTCTCTCATTTTTCGCACGCACGTTTTTCAAATTACTAAACGGTGTGTTTTTTTTAAAAAATTATATAAAAAAAGTTACTTTAAAAAATCATATTAATCTATTTTTAAACTTTTTAAACTAATACTTAATTAATCACGTATTATAGTTAACACCGTTTTTTCTACACAGTCTAAGTTTCCTCACAGCTATAGCCATTTGATAAAGCTTTTTGTTTGGTGGGACTTCATCTGTCTCTGACACCATATAAATTTATATGTTGTATTGCATCAACAAACTAGCAATTCAATTCAATCCGTCACATCAATCACCGCATCACACCTACTACTAGGGGAGTAGTAGCTTAATTAGTAGTACATCTGTCATCCAAACATAGCTAGCTTTTGAACAAGAATTACACAAGTATAATCTCAGTATACATTGGTGTGATAGTGCTAGTTAGTATTATCATTGGAACTCGTCGGCATCATAAATAAAAGTATCATCATCGGTAACTATATATATCACCACAAATACCTAATAGATATCATGACTGATATCTACAAATATCATCATCAGTACCTACAAGTATTATTATTGATACCTAAGAGGAATCATCACTTGATACTTAATAGATATCATTAGGTATCTATTGTGTATTATCTGCCTAAGAAGTATCGTTACAGGTACCTGAAGGTATCATCAACTGATACCTAAGAGGTATCATCACTGGTACTTGTAGGTATCATCATTCGATACCTAAGAGGTATCATCGGCCGATACCTAAGAGATATATATCATGTATTATCACCGATGATGATACCTAAGATATTATTACTGGAACCTACAGGTATCATTAGGATGAGAGGTATTATTATCGGTACCTACATGTTTCATCACCCATACATAAGAGGTATCATCAGGTACCTAACATGTATTATCACTAATATCTACATGTATCGTCACTGGTACCAATATACTTCATCACTAATACCTAGTACTATTATGAATGTACCACAAATTTTTTAGAGCAGAGAAATTGATATTTGATAGTAGTAAAGGCACCACCAAATAATAAAAAGTTGTCCACTCCTTGAAAAGACACATACTAAAGAAATCTCCAACGGCACTAGATGGTGGTTCTAGCAAGCTACATGCAACAGGCATGGCCCATTGTGGCATGTGGATCCATGCAAGAAAGAGAAATTTTTTTAAAAATAATACTTTTTAATAGAGAATTACAAAAATAGAGGTTGACAGACTAAAATTATAAATTTAGCACCCCATTGAATAACCAAAGTTCACAGGAGTACATATCGAATAACCCCTGTCGAACTGCAGTTGTTTGATAGGTACCATGTTGAATTACGGTTGTTCGATAGAGGATAAAAAATTAAAAAAAAAGAGAGAATAATCACTGTGCGACACTGTTCATACAGGACCTATCTGTTGGCGTAGAATTTCGACCCACCTCGCGACAAAGTGGGTTCCGCATTTCCACGGCGGCCTAGGAGATCTGCTTAACTCCAGTGCAGGTCCAACGGCTTGCCTAGGTGCGTATAGGGCATGCCAGTTGATTTGAAACTGCTCGACCAGCTTATTCATCTCGGCTTTTTGTTCCTCATTGAGCTGGTCGGCAGTCACAGAGATGACGTTCTCCTCCGAGATCTTGCTCTGCTTCGACATCCTACAGTGATCTTCTTGTTGTCGCAAAGTTTGCGTTTTTGTTGGCTTTGTCCTACTGGGCGTGCCTAAAGCATGTTGGCGTAGAATTTCAACCCACCTCGTGACAAAGCGGGTTCCACGTTTCCACGGCGGCCTGGGAGATCTGCTTAACTCCAGTGTAGGTCCAACGGCTTGCCTAGGTGCGTATAGGGCGTGCCAGTTGATTTGATCTACAATCAACAAGAATAAACAAGTAAACCATGTGAGAAACGATGGCCAATCGGCCGATAGGCCGATGTTGCATCGTGGAAGCCTAGCCGATAGGGCAAAGCTATATCGGCTTACTTGAGGTTATAATATAATGAAATCGATAAAATAGATCTAATCCCATCGGCCTATGTTAATGTATTTACGGCAATTTAATGGAATCGGCCGATGAGGGATGCATAAAGATAATTATACTAGCTAATACTCTAGCGCGAACTTATACAAGTCAATCGGCCAATATAAATACACTAATCACAGAGAGATCCTGAGAATACCCTGTAATAAATATATTTATATTTACTGATCCGCTTGTATATGTGGCGAACACATGCAAAAAACATAAATGATCACATGCATTAGGTAAGACCGGCTGAAACCCCGGTGCTATCCTTAATTACGATCGAAAAATAGGCTTTGAGTTAAGCCTCGAAACACGACTAAGGTCGATAGCAACTCAGAGTGTAGATCGAGAGTTAACACAAAGAAAATCAAGTCGTCGATCGCTTTTGGGGATGGTAGATGCCTTAGATAATCTAGACGAGCAAGCTAATTCGACCATCGTCGGCAATAAACCCTAAAACGAGTTAACCGCTGGCAAGATAGAATTAGAAAGCCACATCGAGATTAGCTAACACATGATAAACGACGATCATATCGCCAGGGCTTAACGTGCCTAAAGCGACACGCTAGCCCCGACGATGTAGATCGTCGAGTACGAGTTCTTACCTCTGCTCTAGGGAAGCAAGAACTCGTCGGAAGCTAACCTCTTGCGAGGGTTGGCGATGCGCCGAAAGTAGATTGAATTGTGTTTGATTGATTGTGATTCAGAGAGCTTCTATGTACAAGCTACCGGGATATTTATACCCTAGATTACAACATGGTCCGCATAGGACACGATCTTATCTCTAACTAACAAATAAGTCTTTGCGGCAGACTCTTGACAAAAATTAGATCTAAACCGACTTAATTTACAAGATACAATTGCCTAAAACCAAGTCTTATCTCTATTTGGCAACTACCTTGAAGCTTATCTTGAATCCAAACCAAACCTATGCTGACTCTGTCAACTTCCTGGCTCTGTCGGCCGATGGCCATATTGAATCCGTATCGGCCGATACACCCTTTCTGCTAGAGCCTCTTTCAGTCCGATACGCTCACCGAGTCCGATACAAGACTTGGTCCGACTCCAACTTGGCCCTTCTTCTCTGCGTCGGTTTTCTCTTTCCTCTTTGAGTAGATTACGAAAATCTGCTGTTAACACTATCGAACATTCAAAGTTCGATAGGGCCCTGACGAACACTGTGCGCCACTGTTCATGTACAGTATGTCACTGTTCATGTACTTTTTATTTTTTTTAGTGGACCAACAACCCTGTCGAACAATCGCAATTCGACAGGTACCTATTAAACTGTGATTGTTCGACAGGGTATTACACTTGCCATTTTAGCTGATCAGTTTTCTATTTTTATAATTTTTCATTAAAATAATATTATTTTTTAAAAAATTCCAAGAAAGAGGCATGGCCACATAGAGATGAGCGGAAGGAGTTAGCTATGGTCCGCACATAGGTTTCTGTACCGAGAAAAATAGCGCTACTTAAGACTATACCGTTTGACGGGATACCGTGCTGTAGCATTGCTCCTTGCGTTCTTTGCTCGTCTCGGTTTGGTCCTCGCTTCAGCTTCGCAACTTCGCATCGCATAGTAGCGAGACTGCGAGAGCAGCAGCCATCGGCAACCAAAGAACGCAGTACGCGGCGTTGGCAGACGGCAGCGAGCTTCTCCGCGACTTCGCCCTTCATTCATCGGCGATCGTGTGCGGTGTTCTCGCCGTCGAGCACGCTGGTCGCTGGACCGGACGCAGCCAGCCCACCATCGGCCATAGTCCAGAGGTGAGTTCCTTCTCCTTTTCTCCCCCAACACAACAAAATACCCTAAATGCTTGACCTTTAGTTTTCTCCTTTCTTTTACAAGTCCGGCATTCACTAGTCCCTAATCTAGACAAATAGACAATGTAGACATTAATCAGTGTGTGAGTTCTCAATTTTGGGATTTCCCATCTTAATTTCAGCCAAGATGAAGAAGAAAACGATCGATTGCTTCTACAAGCCAGTTGTTCCTAGGACTGCCTCTGTTGAAATTGAAAGTCCTAACCCAACTAATGTGGAAGCTGTTGATCAGGACAATTTGCAAGCTGAACAGCAAGTAATTGTAACTACGGCATTTGAGAGGGACCCAGGTAAACGTGTTCAAATCTCTGCACTACCTGTTGATCAACAAGATGAAGCTCGAAGATTTTA
Organism: Oryza officinalis; assembly: GCA_008326285.1. NCBI lineage: Eukaryota > Viridiplantae > Streptophyta > Magnoliopsida > Poales > Poaceae > Oryza > Oryza officinalis. The sequence goes on along the minus strand of BDMV01000004.1, from coordinate 1,565,138 downwards.
TATATCTGAGGGCCCGTATCAATTTATATTGGATGAGTACCCATTGAATGATGCATCTCATGCTCGTCGATTCCAAAGCAATTGGTTCAAACAATTTAGTTGGCTAGAGTATTCACCTCATACGGACCGTGCTTATTGCCTGCCATGTTTTCTCTTTTCAAAGAAACCAATTGGGAAGTTTGGATCAGATACATTCATAGTGAGGGGGTTCCAAAATTGGAAGAAAGTTAATGAAGGAAAAGAGTATGCTTTTCTAAAACATATGGGGAACTCTGGATCTGCTCATAACTATTCTGTTGGTTGTTTCAATAATCTCAAAAATAGTATGGCTCACATTGACAAGGTGGTGATTAAACAAAAAGAAAAATTGGTTGCAGGAGCAAGACTAAGGATTACAACTACCATTGATTCCATTAGGTAATGAGTATGTTCTTTTTTTCTTTTGCATATTGTTTATATCTAAGGCCATACTATATCAATAATTTAATATCTAACAGCATTTAGTGTTGTCTATCATTATAGGTGGTTAACATTTCAAGGGTGTCCATTTAGAGGCCATGATGAATCTCTAAATTTGTTAAATCGAGGTAATTTTCTTGAAATGGTTAAGCTTTTGGCTTCATATAACAAGGAGGTGAAAGAAGTTGTGTTGGAAAATGCTTACTGTTTTAATTATGTGTGCACTTCAGGCTTACTGTTTTAATTCAGTCTAATACCAGTGTTTGGGGCAAGTATTTTTATATATATGGTGTCAATCTTGTAGTTGTTTATATTATGAAATAAATTAACGGTTGAAGTTTTAAATTAAAGACCGTGTAAAAACTTATATCGTCGGTAGAGCTTTTTCTTGGTGTGAGAGGTGTTGTTTTCTGTTTGTGCTCTTGTATATGTTTTGCTCTCTTAATAAAATAAACCGCAGTTCTTCTCCAAGTAGGATTTTGATACAATGATACTTCAGATCATCGGAATTAGTACACATGATTTATGCAAGAATTGTTACTACAATCTACAAACATGAATTTAAAAATTAGTGCACAGGCATGCATGTCCTACTATCCAAATAAATTAAGAACTTTTCGTGGTTGTTGAAAGCAGAAAAACACTAGTATTTTCAAACCATTAGCAAAAGATACTGTTTAGCATGTGTGAATTTTTGTAATTCTTGAAAGAATTATACTGTTTCCCCTATCATTTTACTACTTTGGAACCATCAGTAATGAGATTTTCTTCCATCCTTGAAGAGGTATATATCTCTCCATAATTGAGATATACCTCTCCATTAAAGGATGTACCAAAATTAATCTTACAAGTTGGAATAAGATTGGAACTTATCTTTGTAAATATTTATGACTTTTTCTTACATTTTTTAGAGAGATAGATATTTGTGCCAATTAAGATTCATGACTTTTTCTTATATTTTTTTAGAGATATAGATATTTATGCCAATTAAGAGGTAATATACCTTCACCCTAGAGGTATATATCTTCGGACTAACACTATGAGGTATATTTACCTCTCTATACTCACAATGACTACAAGAGTCCTGTTGGTGCTAATTACAAGGTTGTCTTCTAATCAGTTAAACAGGTATAATTTTTTACATGTCAAATTAGGAGGGGGTATATACCTCTCCAAGAATGGAAGAGAACGTCATAAGTAATACAGAGCATGTAAATTCCAGGTTCTTGCAAATGAACTAAAATGTTCAATACAAAAATCTTCTGTTTGCGTCCCAAACAACACAAAAGGGCGTGATATATAGAACAATGTGTTCATTTGCACACGTAACTGCACAGACATACAAGCGCAGTGTCATGAGGTGGCTATTATCACTTGACGAAGCTCATGCATCCACTGCCAGATCAATATATATGCAGGATTGTCGTCCCCATAGCATATCATAATAATCTCACATAATACTTGTGCATGGCCAAAAATTCTGTGAATAGGTCAGTTCCATGAACATGCATGGATAGATGTTACCGGCTGAAATGGTTGGAAAAGATTAAGCAATTGGGTTCATATGTTTTAAGGCAATACAGTAGAGTTAAAAATAACAAGGCCAACATGACCGGCAAGAGGGATCAGAGGGAGACTTGTTTCGGCAACGAAGCATCAACTTTATTCATACCTTCCCTTGTAGGTCCCCAACTCAGTGCCTGAAGAGAAATAGCACTGTCCATTTTGGATTGAAGGCCTTAGATGCGTGATAATTCCACTTGTTCTTTTGTAGCTGCAGGATTTCTACTCGTAAGAAAAGAATTCTTTCCTAGGGACATGGTCAATCTTTTGGTAATTTGGATGTCCAACCATTTGGCAGGTCCTCACGAACGAATTGTCGCAGGTATTGAATGTAAGAACCCGTAAAGATGCGGGCAGAGTTGGAAGTGACCGAATATTGCAGTATTTTAAACCCAATTTCTGGAGGCATGTTAGGTTCACCAAAGTGTCTGGCAATCTGTTCCACCTGCAGAACACGATGCACCTGAGGGACGTTAGAGAAGCAAACTGTTGCCACGGGATTTCTTCTTCTTCTTCTTCTTCTTCCCTCAGCTCCTTCTGACCCGTGAAATAAAGCGCCCCTAGGGATGAGAAGCCTTCTCTTGACAACAGTTGTGGCAGAAGGGGGATATCATTAATGTAGATTGCGTCAACGACTTGCACTTTCTCATCCTCTTGAAGGGCCGTAAGGTTGGGGCACTGATTAATCTCGAGGGATCGCAGGCAACTGAGATGATTTAGGCCTTGCAAATAGGTAAGCTGGGCACACCTGGTGATGCAGAGGTGTTGAAGCATAGCTAGAGAATTCATCACCTCAGAAAGGATTGATCTGATAAAAGGAAGTCCTGATAAGAACAACCAAGTTAGGGATGTAGAACCTCTCAAGCAGTTCTGCAGGACAGTGTCTGTTATGGCACAATCTGAGATATAGAGCTCGTCCATTGATGCAGGAAACAGAAATTGGGAGTGATCTTCCACTCTTATCTGACCTCGGATAAGCCTAAGAGGTAACCTTTCACATCTGCCGAATACGTCCAACACGATCCTATGAAATCTGACAGGCTGCTCATTAGCAAACCTATATATTTCCTCCGGATGTGTCGTAATTTTCAAGGAGCGGTCAATTTGAGATGCTTTCTCGATAAGGAGGGACCTTATCATCTCCACATCTTCCACACAAGTAAGAACCAGGGAATGACATTGCTTAATGTCTAGTCTCTTCAGCCTATCTGGAAGCCTTGGCAATATTTCTAGCTTTGGAAGATGGAGTGCAAGAGTGCGAAGATGAATAAAGAAAACTCACCAATATCTGGAACTGCTTCCAGATTGAAGCATTCCTTAATTTCGAGGCGTTGCAAGCACCTAAAACTCTGTGTCAACCAGCTTGGGTACTTCAATCCACCGTAGCCAAATATTTCCAACTCTCTGAGCTGTGATGGTGGGCAGAGGCTCTCAATTATCTCCAATTGGAAGTCCGGAGAGCACACTTGTTCCCCTGGATTAGACCATGCAAGTGACAATGCTGAGAGGTAATTCTTGTCAGTCAGCTTGGCTTCTAGAGCTCGCTCCTTGCTTTCCACATTTTCAAGGCCACTGATTCTCAGGCTGCCACGAAGTTGATTTAGGCTCACCAGCTGATGCAGCTCATACCCCTCTCCTTCCTCACCGTGAAGTCACTCAACTCTCTGAGTGATTTCAGCTCCCCGACGCCCTGAAAACCCGAAATATCGGAATAACTAAAATGATGAGGAGAGTTTCGAATGTGCCACAAGCTAACCAGGTTGCTCATGTTTACAACACGTGAGAACTCTAAAACTCCACGAGGGAGATCTAGGATCTGCAAATGATATAGTTTGTCCAAATTTCTAGGCAAATGTAACTTCCTCAAGGTGAAGCCACTAAAGGTGAGACGGCGTAGGTGTATCAAGTCACAAATGCAGTGCGGGATCATCAGCATTTGGCCATCTACATGCACTTGCACCACACGCAACTTCTTTAATTTCTTCATCATGCACTCAAGTGCTTCTATGGTTACCGACCCATAGAAAATGATTAGTGTGCGCAATCTTTTCAACTTGCAAATCTGCTCTGTAAGCTTCATTGGATCATAGGAACTGACGAAAAGATGGCGGACATCAGGAGGACATTCTTTCATTTGATCACCATCTTCAACACGAAAACAATCATTTCCAGAAATCCTCACTGCCAAATCATGCAGCAGATCATGCATGCTCAACTTCTCATCTTCACTGCCATCGGTGTTTTTTCTAGCCTGAAGAAATGAGCATGACACCAGTTCATCGAGATAGTTCTGACCTACATTTTCCATTTGATCAACAGAATGAGTGGTCTTTATAAAGCCTTCTGCTATCCATAATTTAACTAAATCATCACGTTCAAACACATGTCCTGGGGGGAACATGCTACAATAAGAAAAGCATCTCTTAACATGCCCATCAAGCTGTTGGTAACTCCACCAAAGAGCCCCATAGTATCACGCAGAAGATCTTGTTCTTCAACAATTCTCCAAAACATGGTATATGATTCTTTGCGTAGCCAGGCTGCTACTAGCTCTTTGCGTAGCCGAGCTCCTACTAGTCTCGCTGCTAATGGTGATCCCTTCAACTTTTTCATAATCTCTCCTCCAATCGTTTGTAATGCTTCTAGTTCCTGGCTATCAAGGCTGACACCATCAAGTGCATAATGCATAAAAAGCTTGATGAAATCATTATAAAAAGCTTGATGAAATCATTCTCATTTAAGTCAGGTATATGCATAGGGCTCTGAGCACCTAGTGACATAGCTGCATCTGCAGATCGAGTTGTCACTAGGACCTTACTCCCTCTCTTGCCTACATTCAATGGAGAAAGTAGTTGGTCCAGTTTGTACCGCACGCTCAGATCCTTCTCAGCCCATATATCATCCAGTACTAACTGTTAGGGTTTCTGGTTCGCCTAGGTGCAGATCTAGTGGTGCGCTTCTATAGAGTGAGTTCTTCGGGAGAAAAACCGGGGTGAGAGAGAGAGATGGAGCCAATACCTTTGCTGGTTTTGGAGCTCGACGCGACCATGGATGGTGGTGTGATGGCGGCGGCGGCGGCGAGCCTTTTCCCCTCACTTCAGCGCGCTCCCGGATCGGATGGGATTTCTAGGGTTTTGTGGGGAGCCCGAGTGCATGATGACGAACGTTGGTTCGTGTGCGCCGGCGGCTCCCCTCTATTTTATATTGCGCTGCGTGAGAGGAGGCCCACAGCCATGATTGGCTTGCGTCCCCGATCAGGGCGCGTAGGCGGAAGGGAACGGATTCCCGATTCCCCAGGGATCGCAACTAACATTCTCCCCTTTGATCTCCGTCTTTCTTACTTCTTATACTCAACGTTTACTTCTAAATAGATTGATGCATAGAGCACGCTTCATCATGATAGTTATTACTGAACCATCAGACGCAACGACTACGATACACCTCTCCATCTCGAAATAAACACTAGGCCCTTTTGTAATCCAAGGATCATAGGCTTTCCTGTAAACCCATACCGGCTAAGTGTTCTCTGAACACACTGGGCGGTAAGCCTTTTGTAAATGGATCCGCTAACATCTTCTTTGTACTTATATGCACAAGACTAATAGTCTGATCCTGGATTTTCTCTTTCACAACATAAAACTTAATGTCAATGTGTTTGGTAGCACCACTTGACTTATTGTTGTGAGCATAAAACACTGCTGGCTCATTGTCGCAGTATATCTTGAGTGGCTTTTGAATGCTGTCGACCACTTTCAACCCGGGTACAAACTTCTTTAACCATTTTGCCTGCCCCGTGGCCTCATAACTAGCTACAAACTCGGCATACATCGTTGATGATGCTATGACGGTTTGCTTGGAGCTTTTCCACGAAATGGCTCCTTTTGCGAGAGTGAATATGTAGCCTGATGTGGACTTTCTATCATCTACATCTCCCGCAAAGTCTGAGTCTGAATACCCTTCTATCTCAAGGGAATCAGTTCTTCTGTACGTTAGCATGAGGCCTTTTGTGCCTTGCACATAACGCAAAACTTTCTTTACCATTCTCCAGTGATCTATTCCTAGATTTTCCTGATATCTGCCAAGTATCCCGGTAACAAAAGCTAAGTCAGGGCACGTACATACTTGAGCATACTGTAAGCTTCCGACAGCTGAAGCATATGGAACCGCTTTCATTTGATCGATCTCATACTGGTTCCTGGGACATTGAAATTTTCCAAATCTATCGCCCTTGACTATGGGAGCAGGTGTAGGCTTACTCGCATGTATACTGTATTTCTTTAGAATCTTTTCCAGATATGCCTTTTGCGATAATCCTAAAACCCCTTTTCTTCTATCTCGGTGAATCTCTATTCCTAGAACAAATGAGGCTTCACCAAGATCTTTCATATCGAAATTCGAGGACAAAAACTTTTTCGTCTCCAATAGTAGATCAACATCACTACTAGTGAGAAGGATGTCGTCTACATATAGGATAAGGAAGATAAATCTCTCATTTATGAACTTTGCGTAAACGCAATTGTCCTCTTCATTCTCATTAAACCCAAACCTTCTTCTTACTTCATCAAACTTTAAGTTCCACTGTCTGGAGGCTTGTTTTAATCCATAAATGGATTTTTTCAGATGGCATCCCAGTTGTTCTTTTCCTTCCACAACAAAACCCTTGGGTTGTGCCATGTAGACGTTCTCATATAAATCCCTGTTAAGGAATCTGTCTTTACATCCATTTGATGTAGCTCTAGATCATAATGTGCCACAAGTGCCATTACGATCCTGAAGGAATCTTTACATGACACCGGAGAAAAGGTCTCATTATAATCAATTCCTTCTCTTTGAGTAAACCCTTTTGCCACAAGTCGTGCTTTATACCTTTCTACATTCCCTTTGGAGTCACGTTTTGTTTTGTAGACCCATTTGCAGCCTACTGACTTGGCTCCTTTAGGAATTTCTTCTAAGTCCCAAACTCTGTTGGTACTCATTGATCTCATTTCATCTTCCATGGCTTCAAGCCACTTCGATGAATGAGCACTTCTCATGGCTTCTTCAAACGAGGTGGGATCTTCCTTTGTTTGAACTTCTTCACTAGCATAGACTTGGTAGTCACTAGGAATAGCTCTCCTTCTCTCTCTTTGAGATCTTCTGAGTTGTGGTACATCTTCTACTTGGGGCTGATGTTGCTCTTCCTCTTGTATGACAACTTGTTCTGTAGGATCCTGAATCTCAGGTTCCTCCTGCTCAGTCGTTGTTGTCACAGGAGAACTAACATCAAGTGTTATCACTGCAGCGTTCTGTGCTGATGGTGTAACAGCAACAGGTATCGAGAAAAAAGGTTCCTGAATCATCGGAGTAGGTACATGTACCCGCTTCTCTTCAAGAGTAATTTCTCGGGGGTACCTTGCTCCCCCTGATTATCTCATCCTCGAGAAACACTACGTGTCTCGTTTCTACGAACTTAGTGTGTCTATTAGGACAGTAGAAACGAAAACCTTTTGATTTCTTAGGGTAGCCAATGAAATGGCAACTGACTGTCTTGGGATCTAGCTTCCCAATATTTGGGTTAAATAACTTTGCCTCAGCTGGACAGCCCCACACCCGTACATAATTTAGCGTGGGTTTCCTTCCTGTCCATAGCTCATACGGTGTTTTGGGCACCGACTTACTTGGTACTCGATTAATAATATGGACAGCGGTTTTTAATGCTTTCATCCATAGACTTATCGGTAAAGTGGAGTGGCTTAGCATACTTCGCACCATGTCCATTAAAGTGCGGTTGCGTCTTTCAGCTACTCCGTTCTGCTGAGGCTTGCCCGGTGTTGAGTACTGGGCTACTATGTCATTTTCCTGTAGAAACCTTACAAAAGGTCTAGGTATTTGGCCATAAGGGGTATGTCAACCGTAGTATTCTCCTCCACGGTCGGACCTTACTACTTTGATCTTTAGATCAAGCTGATTTTCTACCTCAGCCTTAAATATCTTGAATTTATCCAATGTTTCTGATTGTTCTTTAATTGGATAAATGTAGCCATAGCGCGAATAGTCATCTGTGAATGTTATAAAAGAATCATAACCATCCACTGTCTTAATTGGAAAAGGACCACAGATGTCTGTGTGTATGATTTCCAATCTTCCTAAACTTCGTATGGCTCCTTTCTTTATTTGTTTAACATACTTTCCTTTAATGCAATTGATGCAATATTCTGTATCCGCAAAGTCTAACGGATGCAAAATTTCTTCTTTAATTAATCGTTCAATTCTCCCCTTCGAAATGTGGCCTAAACGACAGTGCCACAATTTCGCCGAGGTTTCCTCATTGCATCGTTTGCGCTTACTTCTTACATTTGTAGACGAGGAAGACACACTATTGCACGCAATATTCTCTTCATTGCATACAACATTCACATTCTCATGTTTAGACAACATGTAAAGTTGGCCTTGTCGGATGGCAAGACCTACACACTTATTCTTGAATATAATTGAACATAAATCTGGTTCGAAATAATAATTATATCCATCATCCGCCAAACATGAAACAGAAACTAAATTTCTACTTAAGGAGGGTACATAGAGCACGTTCTGCAAATAAAGTGTGAAGCCATTATCCAATTCTAATGGATGATCTCCAATAGCTTCAACTTCTGCTTCAACTCCATTTGCTACTCTAATGCATCTTTCTCCTCTTGCTAGCATCCTCCTCGTATGGAATCCCTGTAATGAATTTGCAACATGAATAGTCGCACCTGAATCAACCCACCAAGTGGATCTTGAATAGCTTACATACAGGGATTCATCTACGAATGTAATAATGTCCTCACCTTTCTTTATTAGATGCTTTAGGAACTCAGGGCAATCCTTCTGAAAGTGTCCCTTCTGCTTGCACCACTTGCAAGTGTCCCTATCCACTTCTACACTTGGCCGTGGATGAGGATCACTTTGTGGCGCCTTTCCTTAATAGGCGACATTATGACTGTGGTTGATCCTCCTCTTGTTCTTCACATAGTTTACGGAATCACCACGAGTCTTGGGTCTGTCTTCTTCTTGTACACACATGGCAATCAACTTCTCAATGTTCCAACTTTCGGGCAGTGAGTTGTAGTTCACAACAAATGCGTCGAAGTCTGAAGGTAGAGAGGCAAAAATGAGGTGAACTAGGAACTCGTCAGGGAGAACCAAGTCCATCTTCTTGAGCTTTGAAGCGATGCCACTCATCTTCAAAATGTGCTCTCTAACCCCTCCGCCATTGTACTTCATAGTAACTAAGCTCTTGATCAGGGAGCTCGCATAAGCTTTTGAAGAACCAGTGAACTGATTCTCCACCCTTTGAAGATACTCTACGGTGGTGGTGCATACTAGGATTGCTCCCCTTATTGCCTCCACTATGGAGCTCTTGATCACCATCAAGCACTTGCGATTGGAAGATTCCCACTTCGCACGATCGGTGTCGTACTTATGTACTATTGGAGCATGGTCCAACATTCTCTGTTTAAAAACATCTTCGCTCTCACCTTCCCCTCTCACTGGCGCAACAGGCTTAGTGGGACAGGGCTCGGTGAGAGCTAAATCTATGTCTGATAGCGCAAGTGCTATCTCGATCTTCTCTCGCCATGAGCCATAATTATTCCCATTAAGGGGCTCAACGGCCGAGATATACACTAGTGGGTTAGTTGTTCCTGAAAGCAAATTAAACATTTAAATTCTTGCATGTTTTAATTTAACGTTGGTCAAAATTAAAACATACAAACTACCGCATTAATTCTATGTCACCGTTGGGCAGAAATAGAACTAATGCATAAACATCATCATAGCAGCGAAAAAAATAAATTACATACATGTTCAGAAGCAATTATAATAATTTATCTACTCTCTAGACAATTTTCGCGTTGGTTAAAATTGTTTAGAAATTAAAACAATCATTAAAACTTTAAAAAAAAGCTCCTGAGAAGGGATGTAAAATAGACTTTCTTTTTTCTTTTCTTTTGGTCGCAAGGGACCTTATTTAGACTTCTTCCCGGCCTTCCGGTCGGCCCACGGCCTTTTTGCGCACGCGGGGGCGCTCCCTGTCGAGCACCCAAAGTTCATATAGTCCGGTGATATTTGTACTCACCACATGATCTTGGCTGAGTGGGATCCATACACGCATAAATAGCCACTCATACCTCAATGTGTCCATGACCACCATAACACCATTCGATATGAACTCTGCGATGCCAAATAATGAGCAAAGGAGATATTGCTGGGACTCAGCGTGCCAGTCAACTTCAACCTGAGACATGCCCGTCAAAACCATTCGAAGATGGCGACCAGATGTGTTACACATCCCAGGAGACTTGACTCAAATTGCTGAGCTCTACAACATCTCAATTGCTCAAAATCCTTACTCATGCTTAGCTAGCCCCAGGAAGATGCTAGCTTCGCACTTTCATCTAAGCCATGGTATTAACTCAAATAGATGTAAGGTGACTTAGACATAACTCGAGGCAGATAACACAGTTACTTACATATAGCCATTTGGCTAATTAGTTAAAGTCCTTCGGAAGCATGTCTACCCAAAATCCCACAAGCATTCCGACTAGGGTAAACCCCTTGATGGGACCAAATCCTGAGAGAAACAACGATTCCCGCAACACTCAAATACCTGCAAAAATTGGATATTCCAGTCTAACAAGTGTCAGTACATTAAACAAGTTAATGTACTGGCAAGCGCACAGACAAACCTACATACATGAAGGCTATATTCAAAAAGAGGCTTATATGTAGATGAGGTTTTCATCGTAAAGCTAATTTTAGTTCATAATTCATTTGCAACGCAATTTGAACAAAACATTTCAACAATTATGTAAAGCATAATATTCATGGCATGATACCAACATAAATAGATAGTAGCGTTTCATTACATCCGAATCCGGATATAGGGCAATCATATCACATATATCAATCTCATCATCATTCTAAAACATTTAGTTTCAAAGGCATTTAAGAAAACTTAAAAGTAAACCCACATCACATCACTATGCCGCTCATGACCGTGAGCACGGCTAATCGATTAGTTCTTATAACTCTGCAGAGCTTGTACAGCTTTACCCACATGGTATGAACTCTCTAGTTTGTCTTGTGCCGGCCAAGCACTACCACACTCTACATGTTGAGTGCGGTCTAGAGGTCATAACGAGGCTTTTACATTAAGTATTGTCTAACCTTGCATGAGCACGATAAGTGTGAATCCACCATAGGCTTAAGTCCTAGAGTCGTTAGGTGGCGGGCCCACGCCTTAAACCTAACGCCGTGACGGCGAACACATCCGTTCCCTCACGAGGCACGTTATCGTTGTATTGGATAGACTTAGACGCCCATGCCGTGAGGCTGACCATCCGTCCCCTCATGGTAAACACACAGCTAGTAATATTCGCTAGCAATAAATTCCACACACACACATGGGTAGTTCCTATAGATAGCCCACAGTACACTCATGGCCACTATCTCTACTACAACGGCCTCCCGAATGCAAGGTCAGACAAATGCTTAACTTAATAGGCCAAGGTTATCCCCATAAATAACACATGTGGATGTACGGTAAACATAAGTGGGTGATATGTTGTTCAGTCCTTAAACAACTCAGGCGGACACTCCCCCTATCGATATGCAACTACCACCATATGCATACCACTTGCCGCCTGAGTCTGAAATTCACATTCCTTTTATTTTAGTTCACAAATAAGTAGAGAAAACATCTCTGTTCATAAGTTTTGAAATGATTCAAATAACATAATAAGTGATCCATAACCATGATTTATCTATTACTAAGCAAGGCTAAGCATTTGCATTTTATAAAAGCGTAGGGGTTTCCATTTGAGTACAAATAGGGTACTCTAAATCATTCTAAGGTTACAAACATCATGGATAACAATTCTCAAGGAGGATTATGCAACAAATAGGTCATAACTACCATTTCATCACTTTAAAATAATTTTTCCAACCATAACTATCTAACGCATGTAATTTTGCAATAGAAAACGTTTGCCCAATAAAAACGTAGGATTAAAGTGTTCAAAGGAGAAGGGCATAACTTACCTTGATGGATGTCCTTACTGGAGTCAGCGAAAAGTTAAACCTTCTCACCAACAACGTAATCGTCTTCTAAAAGAAAATATCGATAATCGAATAAATACCGAAACATACAAATATTCAAAGTGCTCTGAAATGCATGGGTTCACTAGAGTGGTTAGATGCTGTGGTTTTATAATGTGTGATGAAGGAATTTCTATTTTATCATATTGCATTTGTGAATTATAAATTTTTAAAGTGCAACACTAGTAATGAATTAACTGGGCTCTATTTAGCTCTAAGTGCATTTTGGGTTCAGGATTGGTAAAGTCTTAGGTTACTGCAGCAGAGAGTACTTTCTCCAAAGTTTAACAAAATTTAATTCACAATATTTAAAGCTAGCATGAATTTATTATGAATTTAACAATTTAAATGACATATTATAAGTCTTGCTTATTATACAAATTTTAAATATGTTTCTAGTACTATATGTACTACATTTTAATTTATAAAAACCAAGTCTATAAGATTAACAACCTAACCCATCTGGAATTATATTATTTGGAGTTAGAACGAATTTTGTATAGATTTTATAATTTAGTATATGCTATATGTTAAGTATTTCATATATTAATTTTTAAAGACATTTCTTCTACTGTAGGCATCATGTTTAATCTTACCATATTAAAGTTTACAATTTTGTGAATCCATAGAAATTTGATTCATCTCAAATGGAGTTAAAATGAATTTTATATGCATTTTACAAGTTTCACTCATTTTCCTGTTGTAAAATTATTGTTTTGAATATTTCCTTTAATATTTTCAAATTTTAAAGGTGAAGGGTCGACTGGTCAGTCTCTAAACTTTTGCAGAAAAGTCCCTGGGTTTCTAGAGATTCAACCCGAAGTCCCCAGCACATGTTTAAAAGCATTTTCATTAAGAGTACTCAGGTTTCTGACTTATTGCTATTAGGTCCTTGGTCCCACATGTCATAGGTTATACAATTACACATTAGCACAGAGGGTTTTGTTTCCCTTACAAATTAATCCTCAGCTACTTATTTGCAGTGGGGCCCGTAGGTCAGCGGCTCAGTGAGGGAGAGACCGGAGGCAGCGGCTGGATGCGGTGGCCGACGAGTTTGTCGTCGACGCCGGTGGCAAACGGCGGGGTTTTGCGAGGTGCGGCCAAAAGAGAAAAGATGGAGGAGAGGCTGGCGAACCCGTCGGTGGTCGTGGCGCTGGCTGTGGTGGTCGGGATCAACGCCGGCGACGGTGTGAGCGGCAGAGTGCTTCGGCTAGCTAGGTCATCTCGGGTTCTAGCTTGGCTCGGTGCAAAATCATGCATGCAATCGAACCTACGGAGATCGTGGATGCTCACTTAAGGTCGCTTTGGGCTCGGCGAAGCTTGGACAGCGGCGGCAACGTGAAGACAACTCCGGCGGCAGCAGAAACAGGCAGGACAACGGCGACAGCGAAGAGCGGCCAATCTCCTGTCAAAGTGACACATGCGCAAGATTAGAGATGCCCTAGGGTTGCTACCCGCGAGAGGAATCACGCTGGAACTCACCCGAGGACGAGTAATCGACGACGATGGCCGGCGGCCGGACTTGGAGAAGATGAAGGGGATCTCTTCAACGGCAACGTCTCGGCTTGATCTTTCTTGGGGTTCTTGCTCCTGGAGCCTAAGCGATGGCTCTGGCGCGATGGCTTAGTCAGTGGTCCACCGGGTCGACGGGAACGGTGATGCGGTCCGCGACGGCGCTCTGGACACCGAGGACGCCGACGAGCTTTGCACGAGGTGCTCGATCTGCGCCAAATCAAGGAAGAAGGTACAGAGGGTTTAGGCATGGATAGGGGATCGTGTTCCCACGGTTGGTATGCGGCGAAGCTCACCAGAGAAGGACGGCGACGGTGGTGGATCTTGACGGCGCCAGAGAAGATGAGTTTGCTCCCGGAGCTCCCGAGACGATCTCGCTAGGGTTTTGGGTGGAACGCAGCGAGGATGGAAAGCTTCGTCGGTGGGCAAAGCGGCGCTTTTTATAGAGGAGATCGGGGAGGCGGTGGACGGCGAGGTGGCGCGTGTCCACGACGTGGCAACCGTTCCTGGGCCTGGAGGAGGAGGTGGCGCAGTTGTGTGACCAACAAGTGGGTCCACCAGGGCTGGGCCCCACGTGGCAGAGAGAGAAATGGGTAGGTTTTCTTGGTGATCTACTACACAGATGATTTACAAAAGATTTTCCATATATATTTCTTTCTCTCTTCTCTTTAATTCTATAACTTAGTTTTTGTGCATGATAAATTAATGTGGATTTTACTGGTGGTATATAAAAACACCTAGATTCCATTTTCCTTCGTTGCACACAAAAATATTCTATATTTTATTCCCAGGAAAATAGAGAATATAGGCCTAGCTGAAAATAGATTGAATTTTTAGGAGGTCAAAAATAATAAAATAAATTCTGGAAAAATTATATCAATTCATGATAAATAAGGTAGTATTTGAATAAATTATGTTCCATATACCTTTTCATGTGATAAAATACATTTATGAGATGGGTGTCGTTTTTGCCGATTAGGGTTTAGTATTAACCTATAGGTTGACTGTTTTGACCTAATTATTTGGGGTATCAAATGTACATATTCAATTATACCAAAATTCCAGTGAGATACATATATTAAATAGTACCTTCATGAATTTTCTCATGATTTTATATTGCACCAATTATTTTTAACAATTCAATGAGTTCACCTACCCTTAAGTATTATTATTTTAAATGTATATTTAAATGGTAGGAAAACTATATTTTAGTTTATAACCAACCAGAAATGTTATGTTTGGGCTTTACTTTCTATTTTCTTTCAATTTAGACTTGAAAACATATTTTTATTATTTAACTGAAGTCAAAATTCGAAATTCAAATTTTTGGTATGTTACACTCCCGCGCACCATAGGCCGCAACCTGGGCTTGGGCCGGGAAAGCAGCCCCACGCGCGCTCCCTCTTGGGCCGGCTTCGGCCCGGCCATCGCCGGCCGTCCGATTGCTAGGGTTTCGATCGGACGGCCGCGCGCCGAGATCGGGGAAACAAAACCCCGCTCCTCCCGGCCGCCGCGCACCGAAAACCCTAGCCCCCTTTCCGCCGAGTGCCGGAACTCGCACGCACGCACGGCGGAGCGCGGTGGCGCCGTCGCACGCCCCCTCGCTGGTGCGCGCACTCACCCGAGGATGAGTGCGCTGCCGTCGAGCGGTCTTGCCGCGGTGCCCGGAGCCGTGCGCTTCTTCCCGCGACATCGGCTACGGCCGACGGCGGTGGATTGACTACCCACACGCGTCGGCGAAGGCCAGCGGCGGTGGTAGGCTTCCCGACGGCGTCATCGACAACCGGTGGTGGAGAGGTAAGGGTTTTATCCCCCTCCCCTTTTTCTTTTGTTTGATTCTTTGGTTTTTCTTTAGGGATCCGAGTCCCCTTCCTCTTTCTTCTACTTCTCACCCTACTAGATCTACACCTAGGAGCAGCTCTGATACCATTGTTAGGGTTTATGGTTCGCCTAGGTGCGGATCTAGTGGTGCGCTTCTATAGAGTGAGTTCTTCGGGAGAAAAACCGGGAGAGAGAGAGAGATGGAGCCAATACCTTCGCTGGTTTTGGAGCTCGACGCGGCCATGGATGGCGGTGTGATGGCAGCGGCAGCGGCGAGCCTTTTTCCCTCACTTCAGCGCGCTCTCGGATCAGATGGGATTTCTAAGGTTTTGTGGGGAGCCCGAGTGCACGACGACGAACGTTGGTTCGTATGCGCCGGCGGCTCCCCTCTATTTTATATTGCGCTGCGTGAGAGGAGGCCCACAGCCATGATTGGCTTGCGCCCCCGATCAGGGCGCGTAGGCGGAGGGGAAGGGATTCCCGATTTCCCGGGGATCGCAACTAACACGAACAAGAATCTTTTGCCAGCCAGTTGAGCCTCTAACTTCATCTGTAGGGTGTCAAGATTACTGAACTCGTTGGATGGCTTCCCTGAAGCTGCCTCGAGCATCTCCCGATAAATTCTGCCCACATTGAAACTTTGAGAAACATAAACCCACATGATAGGGCAAAAGTAGTTGTTCGTCTGTGTACGTTCATAACTACAGACATGTTGTGCTAGTGTTGTCTTCCCAGAACCCCCAATACCATAGATGCGAATTAATCACAGAATAACACTTGCTCTTCAAGGAGCTTGGTTCACAATCACCTGTCGTCTCATGGAGCATCCTTACTATCTCATCACGTTCCTTGTCTCTGCCAACTATGACTTGTGTTAGAGCTGAGGAAGTTGTGATAATCCCAGTTGATTTGTTAGCAGGATTTGATATGTCACTGCTGTTTGTAACATTGCTAATGGTGCTTGTCAAATGTGGCAAAAGCTGAGACCCTTCTTCAATTATGTTTTCTAACTTCTTTAGAATTTTCTTCAACTTGCTGGTTTTTCCCGAGGTCATATGTTTCACGCGATTTAGCGTTGGCCAAAGTTGCACATTTGGGAGGTTTAGGGAGCATTACGATGGGTTTTGTGACATATTATGCATTTACTTTAAAAACCTGTGGGTTTTACAAAATCCATGTATACATGTAATATGTAACATGTAACATGCTACTTTATAGTGATGGGGTTTTGTGAAACCTTAGGATCGTAATATACGTGGTTAGTTATCACAAGTATGGTTTTCTGTAACTTAATTTGACCATAACACATTGGTGTCTTCTAAATTTTATATTTTTTTCTTTAGTCTTACCATGTCGGTCTTACTCTGCTGTAGACGAGTAAACTGCCCACTTTTGTAAGACGACTATGGTGAATATGATAACAAGCATTTAGCCCTGTCAATATAGTGAATCCCCATGTTGTGAGTATGTGGTCCGCTAAAAATTCATGGATTGGAGCTACAGGCTAAAAGGTTACGGCTATATAGTGCAAAAGAAAAAAAAACAACGGAATTTTTCTCCTATTAATATAAGAATTTTATTGGAGTGGTATAGATAGAAATAAAACAAAACCAAATAATATCAAACGTGTATTAATCCTCCTATGTGCTCCTCAATTGTGACGTGCTGTTCATTATATTTGGTTCAGTCAATAGTGTAATTAAATAAATCATGGGCGGAAATATCAGTACCCAAGGCCAAAAATTCCTAATAATATGAAAAATACAGTTGACATATACTACTATAATTTGCATTAAACAGGATCTGCAAATGAAAAGGCCGGGTATTTCAGAGGTCAAGGTAACCTGCTTCTCGAGGCGGTGGTAATCAGCCCTCGGCGTCGTAGAAGGCGGAGCGGAGGCTGTTTGTGCACTGCTCCAAGTGAGCACGCTGCACAGGAGCAGGAGGGATCCTGTCAGCCTGCTCCATCAACTGCGCCATCCGTGGGAGGATCCGGGCTTGAATTCCAAGTCCCGCAGCTTCTCTGATTCGTCGAAACCGAGGAGCTTGAAGCCGTGGTTGAGTAGCCTGGTGGTGATGGGTGACGCGATCCACCCTAGCGTCGAGATGGCCCACCCAACTGCAGCAACCTCCGCCATGATCGATCGATGTCTTGCTTCTGCTTTCCTCTCTGCGAGAAATGGAAGGGGAAACGATCAAGTATATGCCCGCCAATACGCAGCTTAACTCCTTATCCGCAAGTCAAGCCGTTCTTACATTATTAATCAATACTGAGCTACTACTGATTAGGTGAACTCGTATATGATTTGTCTTCATTAGGTTTGTTTATTCATCATTTGGTAAATCTCCTTGCCAACTATATATCAGAATATCAGATGACAAACAGGTTGGCCCTAATTCAAGATGGACAAAAATAGGTGATAAGGTTGGTTGTGTCATCACTGTTTAACAGAGACGTTTTACGATTAAATATATCCAGTGGAAGCTCAAAGTCTTGCTGCGCATATTATGCAACTACCATTTGAATTTTGTTTTTCTCACAGACTTGCAGAAATATAAATGATAGTATAACAGAAATTGCTATAGAAACAACCTCCTGAAAATAGAAAAGGAAGTTACAGCTTGGTTGTTACTCTCCCAAATCCTTGGAAACTCCAGCTTTCTTCCAGATTATGATTTCCTCTTTAATGGCGCCAAAGAGAAAGCCTGCTGTTTTCTCGTGATTCTTTAACACGCGGGCATTTCTTTCCTTCCACAGCATCCAGCAAACAAGGAGGACCAAAGTGTCAAAGGCGCTCTTGTAGCAACTCCGAAAATTCAGCCGCGCCCTCAGCCACCAATCCCCCAAGTCCAGACCTGACTCGACAGGCAGTTGGAAATCAACGGCAATCCAACCCCTGATCATTCTCCAAATTCTAGTCATATAGGGACGGGATACAAACAGGTGAGTGCAGTTCTCATCTTGTGCCTAACAGAGCCTGCAAGTCTGTTGGTGCGGCCACCCTCTTGTGCTGAGATTGTTGGCAGTGAGGCAGCGTCCTTTTTCTGCCAACCACATGAAGAACTTCACCTTGGATGGGGCCCTTGTTTGCTTGATCAAGCTACCACATCTAGCAACCATGTTTGCCATGAAGAACATACAGTAAGCCGAGGATGCAGTGAATTTTTCATTGGCTGCCCACTTCCAGATCGTCGCATCATCCTTCCCTTCTCGTAGTTGCACCCCCTGAACTGCATCCTACACCTTGAAATATTCTCCAATGGCACGGTCACTACTACAGAAATGATTTTTTCTGTACAAGGACCCCCATAGGTTGCAGGTGGACCATAACTGATCGCGTCTGCAAAAATCGACCTCCATTTTCGCATGTGGCTCCTTAAGAGGTCCGCATGCAAAAATAAGCATATTTTCGCATGCGGTCCTCTTAAGGGGCCGCATGCAAAAATAGATTTTCGCATGCAGACTTCTTAAGTGGTCCGAATGCGAAGATACTAGCTCCCACCTTCGCAGATTTTTTTCTCCCTCCTCTCTCTTTTCTCTCTCAAGCACTTCAAAATTTTCACCTTCTCTCCTCTATCTTCCTCCTCAACTTAGGCTGTGTTCGTTGCTCTTCACTCCCACCGCGCTACAGTAACACAGAAAACGGAGCGATCCATTAACGCGTGATTAATTAAGTATTAGCTAATTTTTTTTCAAAAATGGATTAATTTGATTTTTTTAAACAACTTTTGTATAGAAACTTTTTGCAAAAAAATACACCGTGTAGCAGTTTGAAAAGCGTGCGCGGGGGAAAATTACTGTAGCGCGGTGGGAGTGAAGAGCACCGAACACAGCCTTATATTATTTTACCCCTCCTCTTCTCTCTCTCTCTCTTCCTCTCCTCTCCTCTCTCTCTTCCTCTGTGCGGCAACGGACGGGCGGAGGCTGGCCCGGAGTGGGCGGGCAGAAGGGCGGCGAGCGGGAGGCGCGACGGCTCCACCACCTCCTCCACCGCGCGGGCAAGCGGCGACACGTGGCTCCACCTCCAACACTGCCGGGCGGGCGGGAGGCGCGGCGGCGGCGGATCCGGCCGCCGCTCCGTACCACACGTGCACGGATCAGCCGGTGACGGGGCGGATTTGGCATGGGCTCCAGTGGGTGGCGGTGGATCCGACGCTCCCTCTCCCTCCCGCAGCAGATTCAGCCACCGCTCCGCCCCTCCCCCCACACGCACAGATTCGGCCACAGCGGGGCGGATCTGGCATGGGCAACGGCGGGCGGCGCGGCAACGGGTGACGGCGGATCCAGCACCCCTCTCCCTCCCGCGCGGATCCGGCTGCTGCTCCATCCCCCACGCATGTGGATCTGATGATGGTGGGGCAGATCTGGCACGGGCAACAGCAGTAGCGGCTGCGGCGAGCTCGGCAGCGGCGGGCTCGGCCTCCGACGGCCGGCGCCAGCGATGGAGCGAGGGACGGCGGGGCTAGGGTTTGGGTTTTTGCTTTTTTGGAATTTTATATTTGTTTCATGATTTTTTGTTTTCGCATGCAATTGCATCACCCGTATGGAAAAATCTCTATTTTCGCAGACCTTTTGGCGTAGACGACTGACCCAAGTGCATGGAAAAATAGGTTTTGGCCGCTGTAACGCCCCGATTTTTGCCCCATTGAAAATCTATTTTATTAGAATCTTATTTTCAAAAATTTGGTTCTTTGAGTGTATTTAGCAATTTGTGCCAAAAAAATCTTAATTGATTCATTTCCTTGTGAACCCAAAACCTTGATCATGATATCGTCTCCCAAAATTAAATTTCCATTATTTGGATTTTGAAGTTCGAGTTTTCCCTCCTAAACCTTTCCAAAAATTCGTACGGTTGAAATTTTGATTTCGGGATTTTTAACCGTGTTGTCAAATAATCTCCTTTCCATCCAAAGAGTCTAAAAATATTCATTTTTAGACTTCAACCGCCCGACAAATATTTCCTATACGTGTACATATCAACACCAATATTTCTGTACACGTAAAACCCAAAATCAACAGTCGTTTCTCCTGTTGGATTTAATCGCGCACGGACAGAACCAGAAAAAAACCGAGTTTTTTCTTCAATCATTCTTTTCCAAATAAAATCCCCGCGTTTGGATTTTGGAATCCAAATCGTGTCCTAAATTATCCCTCCATTTCCACAAATTCTCTATATGGAGTCCATGAAGTCCTCTACAAAAGTCTACACATCCTCCCTATGCATCCATTGGGCTGTCGACTAAAAAGTCTATATGGAGTCCCTCATCCTTTGTTGGGCCGAGCCCAAGAAATCCATCCCCTGCCAAAGTCTATATTACGTCCTTTCTCCCAATTTTGGGCTAAAGCCCACCAGCCTAGCCCCGTCTCCACCAAGTCCACATTACCTCCCTTTGAGCCTCACAGCCTAGGAATATTCTTGGAAATATTCCTTTCAATTTAATAAATCCTTTTCTCATAATAGAAAATCCATTAATCTTCCAAAATTCATATCTCCCCAACCGTAAGTCCGATTGACTCCGTTCAACTTTCATATTTTTTCTAAAAATGAGATCTATACAATGGCACAATTAGTTTATAATAGTTATTATCTACTTTATAGGGTTTTGGATGTTTTTCTCTTTTCGATCACGTAGTGGACGTTTCGGAGATGCAACGGACGCGGATTTTCTCGAAGATTAGAAGACCAACAATAAGGCAAGCCACTCTTCGATCATATTGCTCCCAGTTTATAAATTGTGTTGTTTGCAAGTTTGCATGTTTAGCGTACACAATTATTTTGATCGGCCATCGGTCTACGAGCACACGACCGACGGACCAACCTACGTAGTTGCATTATTTTTCGTAGGATCTTGTTAAACTTAACTCTTGTTGCTCCACCACAACAGTACCTCGATACTTGTGCTCTTTGGGCGTAGGTGTCCTTTTGCACCATTTGATTATATCAAGTTTATACATGGTTATCAATGTGAAAAAACTTGGGTTATGAAAGGTTTATAAAACCCAACTCGGGGAGTCGGTGACTTTGAAAATAAAAAGGTTTTATAGGAGAAAACTTGCGGTGCGAATCCTCTCCTGTGTGGTTTGGTTTCATAGTCGCACATAAGGACTGATTCCTTTGGGTTTTACATCCGAGCATCTCACAGTACGACCACATGGGTAGAATGGGATGCCCCTATATGAGAAACTAGCTAAAACATAGGTGTCTAGCATGTTGATAGGTGACGAGCACCGGTATGGTGGAGTTTACGACAATCTCCTGCAGTGGGGATGTGTCGGGGGTCCATACGGTAGGGCCTGAGTAGATGAGGGCCTGAGACTGGCCTGATGCTTGGTGGAGAGATTCCACCCATCTATTTGACATGGGACATTTATGATTTGGTTAGGGAAAGGCTTTGTCACGAACTTCCGGTACCGGCCAGTATCGGTGTAAGCTTCGTGTCTTGTGGGAAAAGCGTACAGTCTCTGCAGAGGTTTAATTGAACTGTTCGAACAGTCATGCCCACGGTCAAGGGCGAATGTGAGGTGATTCCCATAGCGTAGATTTATTTTTAAAACTTATTTAATAAATTGGTTCGTGGGATGAGAACCGTTACCAGAGTCCATCTTTGTGACGGACAGCCAGCCTTCGTGGTTGGGAACAGGCCTGTGTGACCTGGGGTGTCGTCTGGCACTATAGGGCCGAGAGGACCGGTTTATGGGCCGAGATGGCCGAGTTTGGGTTGGCAGGTCGAGAGGACCGGACCCGGAGTTGTTAACCTTGAGACTTGGTTAACGGATGATTGTTGGAGAGAATGTTGGGTTATGTTTTGAAAGTGAAAAGAAACTAATAAAGGAGAAAGTGTTATGAATGCTAAAATTTGACTTTCTCGCTCGGGTTGTTGCAAAGCAACTCGTGTTTGGATGGAGGTGAGACGCCTTCTTCCGAAGGAAAAGTATATTTTTGAAACCTACACTTAGACCTTTGAAAAGTGTTTTAAAATGCTTTGCCAAACGAACTCAGCCTTTCTTTGAAGCTTGCACGTACACATCTCCTAGTGGCTTGCTGAGTACGAAAGTACTCAATCCCCCATTATTGTTGTTTTTCTCCCCTTGGCTTAAGTTTAGGAAGAAGATGAAGGTTGGAATTTCATCCCTAAACCCAAACTTCTGCCGGTGGATTTGGTGTCCTAGCTTTGCTAAGTTTCGCTGCTGCTGACTCTGATTGGAGGTTGCAACTCAGAGATTACCCGAAGCTGCAACGTAAATGTATATTGTATTTATTTAAATCTTGCATTGATTCATCATGTTACTGCTGGTACCAGCATCGTTATCCTGGGACTGGTACCTGTTTTGCGGTTCCGTGGGAAAGCGGTTCGCCATTGTCCTGCGACATGCCCTCCTCGGTGCCATTTGTACAGTGGCGCAGGGGCGGGGTGTGACAGCCGCATGGAAAATTTTTTGTAGTAGTGGGTTGGAAGGCGATCCCTTGATGTCTCGCACCCATCTGTGATTGTGCAATCCCTTCGCCACGGTCAAGCCTATGCGTCGATGTGGCTGAAAATCAACGGGTATCTTGTTTTGATGCTCTCCTCTGGCAACCAATCCGCCTTCGAAAAGTGTTTTTTCCATCACCAATCAGCTGCCTTGTTGCCGAGTAAAAAAGGTCCTGCATCTCTTTTGGTGGCTTTGGCACCACCATTGTCCAGAGATGATCAAAGTGCTCCCCTTTCTTTGCTAGCCATTTTAGTCGAAGAGCCTTGCCGAACAGATTTAGATTTTTGATCCCCAATCCTCTGTTTTCATACGGCATACAGACCGCACTCCACGACACCAGGCAATGGCCACCATTCACCTCCTCTTGTCCTTTCCATAGAAATCCCCTGCATTTCCTATTGATCTCTTTGAATTCCCATTGCGGGAGCTCAAGCACTGACATGTAGTGCACCGTCAAGGCTAACAGAACCGACTTGATCAGGACAAGCCGATCTCCTGTCGATAGGAACTTCGGTTTCCAACCCGCGAATTTCTTGGCGAAGCAGTCTAACAGGGGCTGAACTTCTGTCTTTGTTAGCTTGCTGAGGGAGAGTGGGAGACCGAGGTAGGTGATTAGAAATTGCTCAAGCTGACAACAGAGGATAGATGGAACGAGCGAAGACTATTCCTCTGAACATCTGATCGTGGTGATGGCACTCTTGGTGAAGTTCACTTTCAGACCTGTCGCTGCCCCAAAGAGGTCCAAAATCCCTTTAATTACCCATGTGTCTTGTTCCATTGGCTGAAAGGAAATCACCGTGTTGTCGGCATATAGCGAGATGGCCAGTGAACGCGGAGCAGCACCCATCCCCCTTATTGTGCCTGAAGCAATTGCAGTGGCTACCATGCTTGCAAGACATCCATGACAGGCACGAAGAGCAAGGGCGACAGCGGATCCCCCTGGCATAGGCCTCTCATCAATTTGATTGACTCACATTCCTCTCCATTCAACCCCACCGTAGCGTGTGCCGTGAGGAACAACAAGCACTCCCAGCTACGCCACCTCGCCCCGAAACCCCTGTACTGTAGCAGTTCAGTAGAAATGGCCAGGAAACCGAGTCAAACGCCCTAGAGATGTCAAGCTTGAGCAACACCATCGGTTTACACCTTATGTGACAAACACCAGGCCCTTCATAAACATGAAATTTTTGTGAATTGATCGGCCTCTTATGAAGGCTGACTAAGTATAAGGTATGAGCTCTCCCATTCTGCTGGCCAGACTTGTCGCTGTTAATTTCGTTGCCTGCTTTGAGAAGTTATGTATGGGACTGATTGGGCGGTAGTCCTTCAACGCCTCCTTCTTTGGTAGGAGAATAATCACCGCTGAATTTAGCATGTCCAAATTCTGAGAGTTTCCCATGAAATTTTTTTTCAAAGCCCTCAGCATATCTTGCTTGATCACACCCCAACAGGCCTGAAAGAACAGCCCCGTGTAACCATCGGGTCCTGGGGCTCTGTCTGCCGGCAACTCCTTGATTGTCTTCCATACCTCCTCCTCCCCCACCTTGCCCTCCATACCTGACAGATCCACTCGTTGCAACCCAATCGCCTGCAAGTTAATGGACCTTGTCTCGGACTTAGCTGAGCCTATTACTTCCTGGAAGTAACTCCTTGTCATCTCCATCATATCCTGTTGCATGGACGCCCGTTGCCCCCCATGCTCCAAGAAGTGGACTGTCAGCTTTCTCCTTCTAGCCTTGATTTTAATCTTGAAGAATGTCGTACCGGTAACTCCATCCCTCAGGAGACGGACACATGCTCTTTGTTGCACTCTCATCCTTTCAAGAGCTGCCAAAGCCAAGCATCTCCCTTTTAGGACAGCCA
The DNA here is from genome assembly GCA_008326285.1 of Oryza officinalis. NCBI lineage: Eukaryota > Viridiplantae > Streptophyta > Magnoliopsida > Poales > Poaceae > Oryza > Oryza officinalis. The sequence goes on along the minus strand of BDMV01000004.1, from coordinate 1,540,327 downwards.
TCAGCCTTCTTTCAGTCCGTAGCAGCACCCTGCTTTCTTGGGCAATGTCCAGTCTTAGGATCACTTCATGCGCATTCTGCAGTTGCAACCTCAGATTACCTTTTTTTATTTTGGCCCCAAATTTTGAGCTTCCTTGCTAGCCTAGCCATCTTCACATATAAAATCACAAATGGGTCATCACTATGCATAGTGGTCGACCAAGCCTCTTGCACAACTTCCTGGAAGCCGCCGATTTTAACCCAAAAATTTTCAAATTTGAACTTTCGACTTCTTGACTGGACTGTTGGCTTTGCCCAGGAACTCACTCACACTCACGAACGCAACACCGACGAGGGAGACGAAGCACACGAGAATTTTTCCGGCGACGAACGCCGCGAACCCAAATGCTCCTGTATTTTCCACTGGACTTTGCTACTAAAACGGAAAGGAGTACAGGGGCTTCTTATACACCGGGGACACACCAGGAGCTAGCCTCCATGCCGGCCGTTGCGCCACGTTCCGCAGGACCCGCTCGACGTCGCCATGAGCCGCACGCTCGCCCGGACGACGCGGCTTCCTCCCCGAACCATGCACCACACACACCACTCCTCCGACGACTCGATCAAATAGCAAACGGCCACGCAACAATCTTGCACACAGCCTGCACCTGAACCTAGACTCCACGCAATGCCCACAGCGCGACACACACACACTGACTCAACCACACCAGGAACACACCATGGCGCATTTATTTCCAACAATCTCCCCCTAAACGCGACATCGCGCACTTCGTCATCACAGCAGCGTCGGCTCCTCGTCGACGTCGCAGAGCAGCGCTCTCTCCTTCTTCTTCTTCGGGCAGTCCCGCGCCATGTGACCGCGCACGCCGCAGTCGAAACACTTGCCTCGGTAGCGGCTCCTACTGCGCCCCGAGCTTGTGCTGCTGCCATCGTCGTCGTCGTCGTCGTGGCCGCCGCCCTTCTCGCCAACGCCGCCGTGCATATGCTCCTTGTCACGGCGTTGACGCCGCCTCGCCTCTGATTGCTCCTCCGTGAGCAGGAGCTGCCCGCCATGGACCTCCATTTGATCTTCAGCGTTGGCGTCCTCCGCCACTTGCAGCCGCCCGACGAGCTCCTCGACGGACATATCATCCATGTCCGCGAGCATCTCAATTGCCACCGCGACTTGCTTCAACCTCTTCGGGACCACGCGCAGGACCTTATTCACCACGCGGCTGTCTTCCATCTCTTCCCCGAGGTCGCGCAGGCTCGCGGTGAGCCCGTTGATGCGCATCGCAAAGTTGCCGACAGTCTCCCCGTCGCGGAAAGTCATGTTCTCAAACTCCTTCATGAGGCGTTGCACGCTTGCCGACTTCACGCGGTCGTCGCCGGCCCGCATCTTCTTCACCGAGTCCCATGCCTCCTTCGCCGACTTCTTCACGGCGAGTCCGCCCTTCATCTCCGACGGCATCGCACACAGGATGGCGGCCAACGCCCGCCGATCCTTGGCGCGGTCATTGGTGACCGCCTCCACCGCGTCCCACAACTCCAGCGCCTCCAAGCTCACCCGCATAACCAAGGCCCACTGATGATAGTTAGCCCTGTGTCGGTGACATGGGACCGGGGGTATCATGACTAGAGGCTTGGGTAGCCGCGGTCACCCACGTGGCCCGAGCCCCCTCGGGGGGGTCGGGCCCGAGGGTGACATGGCCACCCCTCCCTCTGTCTCCCGAGGGGTCGGGCCGCTCCCGTTTCGGCCCCGAGGGCTGGGGCGCCCCGACCCCCTGTGATTTTGGCGCCACGTGTGTGGGTTAGGTGAGCACAGCAGGGCTCACCTAACCGCATTTATAGCGGATCAGACGAGCGCGCCACGCCGCATTTAATGCGGCGCAGCGCACGCTTATCCGGTCCGTGACCGGTCGCGGTGTGTGACCGGTCACAGACCGGTCAGATCGCGGGTTAGGTGGCGACAGGCGGCCTGTGGCACGCCTCGCCCCGTCCCGTCAGAATGATGAGAGCCTCCTGCTCTCGTCCCTAACCGGAGCCGGCGTGCTAACTCCTGGAGTTGGTATGTCAGTCCCGGTCAGATCCATCCAGACTTCAGCGCAAGCATGGCAAGGAAGTCGCTGCCATTTAATGAAGGTTGAAACGGGCGTCCACCGGGAGAGCTGGCGAGCGGGGCAGGAGGCGTGTACCGTGCCTGTCAGAGGTCACTTCCGGCTGTAGACTAGCCCTCATTGTAAAAAGAATGTTTCCTTTCTTAGGCAGCTAGAGGCCCATGTGGTGACCCCTTGCCAGATAAAAGGAGGCCCAGGCCTAGGAAAGAAGGGAGGACTCCGGCGAATACGCTCTGGAGACCGAACTCTCTTTGTATTGTTGGAGACCCCCAGATCCACCAGAACACAGGAGTAGGGTGTTACGCTTCTCAGCGGCCCGAACCTGTCTACGTCGCCCGCGTCTTGTGCGTTTCCTCTCTCGCTGACGTTCCTCAGATCGAGGGCGAAGAACCTCACTTAGCGCCCCCGGCCGAACCGGCAAAGGGGGGCCCGCGCGGTCTCCCGGTGAGGAGCGTCACGCTCCATCATCTGGCGAGCACGGCGACTCGTGGATCGAGGAGCTGCCAGCGGTGCTCTGGGCGAACCGAACCACGCCAAGCCGAGCAACCGGGGAAACGCCTTTCTTCCTCGTCTACGGCGCGGAGGCGGTCCTCCCATCTGAGCTCACCCTGAGGTCCCCTCGGGTCACCATGTATTGCGAGGCTGATCAAGATCAGCTTCGCCGAGACGACCTCGACTATCTGGAAGAGCGAAGGCGGCGCGCGGCCCTTCGAGCCGCGCGCTACCAGCAGAGCCTGCGGCGCTACCATCAGCGCCACGTCCGGGCCCGATCACTCTGCGTCGACGACCTCGTCCTACGCCGCGTCCAAACGCGTGCTGGACTGAGCAAGCTCTCACCAATGTGGGAGGGTCCGTATCGAGTGATCGGCGTCCCCCGGCCGGGCTCGGTTCGGTTGGCCACGGGCGACGGCACAGAGCTGCCTAACCCGTGGAACATCGAACATCTTCGTCGCTTCTACCCCTAATGGGGGTCGGGTGTCATGTCTCGGGCTCGGGCCAACCCCGCACCCCCCCGGGCGTGCAGGGTTGGCCGGGGGCTACCACATGCACATACTTATCTTTTTTCTCTGCCGTATTTCAATAAAAGCACTTTCGATTTCCTGAGGACTGTGTCTGTGCCATCGCTTCCTTTTGAAGAATCTTGGCTTGAATTAGTACGCTCGTGCTCGACCCTGCCCTCGGTGGCCCGGGCCGGCTAAAACCGCCAAATGGGGCCCAGAACCGAGCCGTGCCCCGGGGCGTGGTGAACTCCGGGGGGGAATCGGCAAAGGCCCACAATCGGGTCCCCCTAACCCTCGGTCACCGCGCTCCCGGCCTGGCCAGTCTCGACACGCGGATCTCCCCAGGCACTAGCTCCGACCCGCGCCGTTTGAGGCTGGGACCTGGGCACGAGCCCTTGTTCAAGCCAAGACTCAGAAGGACCGCGGCACAGACCATCCTCGTCTCATACGCACAACAAACATAACTGACATAGAAATTTCCTCTTTATTTGATTGCAGATTAAACCAGTCTATACAAGAAGGGGGCTCGAAGGCCTCGGAAGAAGAAGGAAAAATTATTAAGATCGGCGGGGGCCTGGGGGCTCACTCCGACGCGCCCGGGTCGCCGGCCTCGTCGTCGCTGTCGTCCGCACCGTCGTCGCCGTCCTCCTCGTCGGAGTCGAGGGCGAACGCGAGCCGAGGGGCCGTACCCTCGAAGCTATGGACGATGTGGTCGGCGGCGTCCCGGACCTGCGCGCGCGCGCCGTCCTCGGTTCCGGGAGGGAACTCTTCCAGCGCTGCCCACGGGGAGAAGTCAGGGTCCCTGGCCTGGTAGCTTGCCAGTACGAGCTCCACCGCCCCCCGGGCGAGGTCCCTCGAGGATGACTTGATCGTCTCCTCGAGCTCCTCGGGGAGCCGTTCGAGGGCCCCGGCCATCTCCGAGAGGCGCTGGGCGAGGCCCCCCTGGTTGGCGGCGTACTTCGCGTACCGCCCGCCCCAGAGGCCCGCCTGCCGCCCGGCGCGGTCTAGACGGGAGACGGCGTCCCGAAGCATGCCGGGCCCTACCTCGCTCGCCAAGCGGAGGGCCTCGACCTCCCCGGCGGACGAGTCCAGCGCGCCCTGCAGCTCGGCGACGGTGTGTTCGGCGGCTGCGAGGCGGGCGGCTAGGTCGCCGTGGCCCGCGGCCGCCCCGCCGCTGTGCGCTCTCGCGTCCAGCTCCTTCGCCCGCGCCTCGAGCTCAGCGGCCCGCTGGTCCAGCGCGGCCCTCTCGGCGCGGGCGCCTTCCAGATTGCGGCGCGCCTGCTCCTCCCGCGCCGCCTCGCGGAGGAACAGGCTGTCCGCCAGCCGCTGCGCCGCGGCCTCGGCCTCCTCGAGAGCTCGCCCCCGCTCGGTGAGCGCGTCCTCGCGGAGGCGGAGTGCGGACTCCTCTTCGGCGGAGGCGGCCTCGTGCGCCGCCAGCGTTGCCTCCCGGGTGGCGACGGCGGCCTCGCGGTCCGCCAGGGCGCTCTCCTTCGCGTCCAGGGCGCGGGCGCGCTCCTCCAGCGCCGTGACGCGAGCCTCAAGGGCCTCTTCGCGCTGGCGGGACGCCGCCTCGTTCTCCGCCGCCCGCCGCTCCCGGGCAGCGGCGGCGTCGAGGACTCCCCGGGCGGCGTCGAGCTTCTCCTCTAGCTCCGCCGCCCGGGTCCCGTATTGGAGGCGGAGGTCGTCCCGCGCCTCGTCGAGCACGGCGGTGGCGATGAGGGCGGTCTCCCGCTCCTCCTCTACCTCCCTGGCGATCTCCGCCAGGTCCCTACGACGGGCCTCGAGCTGTGAGGCGTGCCGGCGGTGTGCCTTGCGGCCCGCCTCCACCATGGCCTCCACCGAGCGCCGCCCCTCCTCGACGCGCGCCCACGCCGCGTCGAGCTCCGCCCGCTCCGCCTGCAGGGCCTCCATCTGGGCACTTAGCCCGTCCAGCACCGTGCTGTTCGCGGTGGCCAGGGCCTGCAGGAGGGGCTCCGCGCTCAGTGGGGCAGCGGAAGGCAGAGGGGAGAGCCGCCTCGGTGTGGGTGCCGCGCGGCTCGGCCCGCCGATCGCGGGCCGGGACTCGGGGATCGCAGACCCGCCAGGCGGTCAAGGACGGCCGTCGTAGCCGTCCCCCAGATCCACCGCCGCCCGCCAGCTGGAGGCCTGCGCCGGGGGCTGGCTCGGAAGTCGGAGGCGCGCTTCGCCGGCGAGGGGGGTGTAGAACCAATCGCTCTTCCAGTCGTCCCACTTCTTGCGGAGGACGCAGGGAATGTAGCGGTTCAGCACCTGCCCCCGCGGCTGGAAGTAGCAGCCACCGACTGCCGTCGGCGGCGACACCGGCTGCACGGTGAAGAACCACCGGAACAGCCGGAGAGACGGGCGCACCCCGATGAACATCTCGCACAGGTGCGCGAAGATGGCCAACGTCATTATCGCGTTGGGGGTGAGGTGCGCCATCTGGAGATCGTAGAAACTCCAAAATATCCATGAAGAAAGTAGAGAATGGCGGGACCAGCCCCGCCATTGCGAAAGAGAGGAAGAAGACGGACCGCCCCGGGTAGTGTGGCGCCGGGCGTCCCTCGCCCAGCGGACCACCTCCCGGCCGGTGGCAGATTCCGGCATGAATCGGCGCGGCAGCCCGGCCTGCCTCTCGCTCGTGATGCGGGAAGGCGGCAGCACGCTACCGTCGAGCGGTGCGGAGCCCCGTGCCATGGCGCCGGCGGAGGAGGAGCTTGAGAGCGAGCGCGTGCGGCAAGGGTAGGGCACAGGAAACGAAGAGTTAGGGCACGAGTGGCGAAGGCAAGGGGAAAAATGGAGAGAGGAAGGAAACGAATCCCTTCCTCGGCGTCTTTATACCCTTGCCAACGCTATGCCCGGCTCCTCGCTTCCTGCGCCCACTACCTCGCCCCCTCGTTTCTCGCGCCCACGCCTCCACTAACCCCACTCGCCCGTTTGCGGCGCACGCGGCAGACGTGCGGCCGTGGCGGTTGAGATGGGGCAGATCGTGCGCGCATTAACTGCGCTCGCCGACCGTGAAAAACGCCATCATCATATCCCCAGGCGAAACGAACCGGCTCGTCCCGATTCCCGCGCTGCTCGAGTAATGTAGCGGTCTTAAAGAGGCCGCTCATTATTATCGGTCGGTTTTCTCTTGCCGATGCGCGCGATTCGCGACCGTTGGGTTTCTGCCCGCCTGTAGGGACCGGCCCCACCTGTCACCGGGCCTAAGGAGTGGCGTCACGCCCGAGCGCTTCCCTCGAGGGGGGCGGTCGCCCTGGCGTAACGCCGGGGGCTACTGTCGGTGACATGGGACCGGGGGTATCATGACTAGAGGCTTGGGTAGCCGCGGTCACCCACGTGGCCCGAGCCCCCTCGGGGGGGTCGGGCCCGAGGGTGACTGGCCACCCCTCCCTCTGTCTCCCCGAGGGGTCGGGCCGCTCCCGTTTCGGCCCCGAGGGCTGGGGCGCCCCGACCCCCTGTGATTTTGGCGCCACGTGTGTGGGTTAGGTGAGCACAGCAGGGCTCACCTAACCGCATTTATAGCGGATCAGACGAGCGCGCCACGCCGCATTTAATGCGGCGAGCGCACGCTTATCCGGTCCGTGACCGGTCGCGGTGTGTGACCGGTCACAGACCGGTCAGATCGCGGGTTAGGTGGCGACAGGCGGCCTGTGGCACGCCTCGCCCCGTCCCGTCAGAATGATGAGAGCCTCCTGAGCTCTCGTCCCTACCGGAGCCGGCGTGCTAACTCCTGGAGTTGGTATGTCAGTCCCGGTCAGATCCATCCAGACTTCAGCGCAAGCATGGCAAGGAAGTCGCTGCCATTAATGAGGTTGAAACGGGCGTCCACCGGGAGAGCTGGCGAGCGGGGCAGAGGCGTGTACCGTGCCTGTCAGAGGTCACTTCCGGCTGTAGACTAGCCCTCATTGTAAAAAGAATGTTTCCTTTCTTAGGCAGCTAGAGGCCCATGTGGTGACCCCTGCCAGATAAAAGGAGGCCCAGGCCTAGGAAAGAAGGGAGGACTCCGGCGAATACGCTCTGGAGACCGAACTCTCTTTGTATTGTTGGAGACCCCCAGATCCACCAGAACACAGGAGTAGGGTGTTACGCTTCTCAGCGGCCCGAACCTGTCTACGTCGCCCGCGTCTTGTGCGTTTCCTCTCTCGCTGACGTTCCTGAGATCGAGGGCGAAGAACCTCACTTAGCGCCCCCGGCCGAACCGGCAAAGGGGGGCCCGCGCGGTCTCCCGGTGAGGAGCGTCACGCTCCGTCACCCTGGGTAGCATCGGCAGCTCCACGACGCTGGAATTGGGCACGACGCGCTCCACGGCGGCACCAGAGGTCGAGCCATCTCCGATCTTCATCTTCCCTTGCTCTGATACCAAATGTTGGCTTTGCCCAGGAACTCACTCACACTCACGAACGCAACACCGACGAGGGAGACGAAGCACACGAGAATTTTTCCGGGGACGAACGCCGTGAACCCAAATGCTCCTGTATTTTCCACTGGACTTCGCTACTAAAACGGAAAGGAGTACAGGGGCTTCTTATACACTGGGGACACACCAGGAGCTAGCCTCCATGCCGGCCGTTGCGCCACGTTTCGCAGGACCCGCTCGACGTCGCCATGAGCCGCACGCTCGCCCGGACGACGCGGCTTCCTCCCCGAACCATGCACCACGCACACCACTCCTCCGACGACTCGATCAAACAGCAAACGGCCACGCAACAATCTTGCACACAGCCTGCACCTAAACCTAGACTCCACGCAACGCCCACAGCGCGACACACACACACTGACTCAACCACGCCAGGAACACACCATGGCGCGTTTATTTCCAACATGGACATCCCCACAAGTTAGAAGGATGGGGCAATGATCTGAGGCTGAAGAGCTCAAAGCCTAAAGATGCGCCTCGGGGAACAACTCTTCCCAATCAGTAGTGACGAAGACTTTGTCAAGTTTCACCAAAGTTGGTCTTCCTTGCTCATTGCTCCAAGTGTACCGTCTCCCAAGTAGGTAAAGCTCTTTCAGCTCCAGTTGGTTCAGCCTGCTGCGAAAGGCCGTCATGAGCCTCCGGTTTACTCTACTATTGTTCTTGTGGCTGCAGCAACAACCAAATTGAAGTCACCATTGATCAACCAACACCCTTGACAAACTGCACTGATGGCAGTCATCTCGTCCATGAACAAAAATTTGCCATCATCTCCTTGTGGGCCGTACACCGAAGTGAGAAACCATTCCCTAGCCCCCAACAGATCCTGTATGCGCACCGACACCGACCAACGTCCCAAATGGACAGCGGCTGCATTGAAGCAATCCCCGCGCCAAGCAACCAAGATACCCCCCCCCCCCCGTATTTTCTGCCGGCAAGCAAACAAAGCCATCAAAAGCTGCTCCACAAGTTTCTCTAAGAACGACGGCATCAACCACTGAAAGCTTAGTCTCTTGCAAACATACAACAGCAGCCTTAGCCCCAACAACAACTTCTCTAACAAGTGCTCTCTTGGCCACATCATTCAACCCACGCACATTCCACACAAGCACACAGAAACCTAACATGGTAACTAATCAACACTTCCACTGAAGCGAGACGTCAGAACTCAGAGCACTAGGCCGGCCAGGCAATCACCATGGCCTCCACCCTGTCTTGCACGAATTGCGCCATGGGCTCCTGCTGCTCGATGGATATGTTTAAGTAGCTCTGCCAAGGCCAACATAGGTTGTGCGGAGAGCAGCTCGACGAATAGCTCCTCGTACCGTTTCTCCGCCGCGTGATCCGCCGCCTCTTCCTCATCAATGATGTCAAGCGTCTTCCTTGTGACGCGCTTGGCCTTCGAGATCACATGGCGGTGTGCGCAGCCGCCCTGGTTGTCGAGACGAGAGCTCCTTCAAGGTGTGAACCCTGATGGGATCACTAGGCGCCTGCGTTGAGCGACCGACACTGAGGCGGGCGGGTGCCACCCCAGGATTGACGACGGCGATGTTGCAGCGATGTGGTCAACGAAGAACTTTGTCGTGGCTGGTAGTGGATATAGATGGCCAAATGGGCGGCCCGGCCCGGGCACGACTAGGGCACAGCCCAAGGCATGTCGGGCCGGCACGACTCGACATGCTGTTCGTGCCATGCCGAGCCAGCCCATAAGTTGAACCTATGGCCCAAGCATGGCCCAATAAGGCGCGGGCCGTGCCGTGCCTGCCCGAAAGCACGGCCAGCCCACCGTGTCTGTGCCGACCCAGGCACGACTTGCAAATAACCCCTTCAACAGATCATTTTTTCACAACAATTACAAATTTTAGCATTCTAATTTCAGATTTGAACACTTCACAATCACATTCAAACTTCAACTAAAATGTTCATAATCACTCTCCAGTCTCCCCTAAAGTGTTCATAACACTTCACAATCACTTCACAATTCAAGTACAACTACAGATTAGAACATTTCAAACAGATTTCAACAATCAGTCACATTCAATCACATTCAGCCAGATTTCAAGAATTCAAGTTCATTTTTTGAACACTTCAGTCACATTCAGTCGATCACATTCATTTTTTGAACACTTCAGTCACATTCAACAATTCACATACTCAAAGAAGCTGCTTAGTGCAATGGCTGCCTCGTTAAAAACCTTTCTAGGTAAAAACTCACACCTCATGAGAAAACCCTAGAAAGGAAAAGAGTACAGCCCACAGCTTTAAAATGTTCATAGTCTTAACAGTTCATATAGTTCCAGTGTTTACATCATCAACATCGAGATACAAGTTGTCAAAAGCATTTTGAAGCTCCAGATTATCAGTGGTATGTTGAGCCTTTGCATCTGCTAGCTCCCAATCTTTGGTCACTGCCAGCAATTCCACCATCCCAGGATCTAGACGCCGCCGACGCTCCTCGATGATCCAGCCATTTAGGCTAAAAGCAGACTCGTACGATATAGTAGATACAGGAATAGTCAAAATATCTCTAGCTAAGATGAAAAGAACAGGATAAGTGAGTTTGTGTTGTTGCCACCAGTTAAGGATATTAAAATCATCATCATATAGAATGACATTATCACTGTCAAAATATGCAAACAGTTCAGAAGCATTGAGATTAGCAGGTGAAGAAGCTACCTGAAGCAAAGCACGAGCAGATGTCATCCTAAATAATGGACCAGCACTAAACCCAGCACCTTGACTGGCACCAGCACCAAGCCCAACACCTGGACTGGCAGAAGCACCAAATCTAGCACATGAACTAGCACTAGCACCAAGCCCAGCACCAGGATTGGCACAAGCAGAAGCACCAAATATCTTTCCCCAAGCAGTCTTTTTCTTACCAATGGAAGGGCCTGGAATTTTGGCCCTTTCCAATCTCACAGCACCAAACTTATTTTCATACTTAGCAAAAAATCAGACAATGTAGCCCTAACAGTAGTTAAATAAACAGAGTAATCATTACCAATGAGTTGAGACATAATCTGAAGTACTTTACTAAATCCCCTGATCTTGGCCCTAGGATCTAAGATAAAAGCAAATGAATAAAGAATTGGAATATCAGACCAGTAGGCCATGAACTTATCTTTCATGGGGACAACAACATGTGCAAGGTTAACATCATTCTCATAAGTGTGTAGATGTCCAGCAACCTCAAGAATGTGATGCATAATTAGTGGAGATGTTGGATAATAAACACCAAACAGAACAATAGTTGAGTCATAAAATTGTTCAAGGAATAATAAAACTGTTTCAGCACATATCCAATGTCTGTCTGTGAGTAATGGCTGGCCATTAACCAAAGGATGATGTGTAGTGATAAACACTGAAAAAGCTTCCCTATGTGGTATAAGATGCTTAAGCATTAGATATGTTGCATTCCATTTAACATCCATGTCCAAACCAAACTTACGAGGACGAATACCCTTAGCAATGCAGAAGTTTTTGTATGCAGCAATGCGCTGATTAGATGCATTAATGTATGAAATAGCAGAACTAAAAGCATTAAGCATGGGCTTGAACCTCTCAAGTCCAGCCTTAACAATTAAATTGATGATATGACATGCACAGCATTGATGCAAAAATAAATCACCAACATAACCAAACAAAGCAGGAGTAAGGGTCTCCATTGTTTTAGTGTTAGCAGAGGCATTATCTAATGTAATAGAGAAAATCTTATCAGTTATACCATAATCCTCAGCAACAGCAAGCACACGTTCAGCAATATTAGTACCACTGTGTGACACATCAATGAGCCTAAGAGCCAAAACTCTCTTCTCTAATTGCCAATCAGAATTAACATAATGAGCTACAACACTCAAATAATCTTCCTTAGCATTACCAGACCATATATCAGATGTCAAAGCAACAGAGCTAACAGATTTTAAACACTCAACAAGAAAAGAACGACGATCCTTAAAGTACTTATAAAGATCTCTTGTGGTAGTTTGCCTAGAGACAGGATCAAACCTAGGGTTATGAGCTAGCTTAATATAGTCCACAAAAGCAGCAGATTGACCAAAACAAATTGGAAGATCCTCTCTAGCAATCAACCTACACAATTGTACTATAACAACATCAGGACTATATTCCCATGGAGTAACAAAACCATCTGCATTAAACCTAAGCATGGACTGAGACATGGCATTAGACCCAAGCCTTCTAGGTTTGCATGAACTAATATGCCTAAGCAAATGTCCAGTACCACCAGAAGAACAAGCACTCAAAGTTTTATGGCAGTAATTGCATTTAGCAGAGACTCAAACCTGTGATCCATTGCGTTCTTCAAAAAGTTCCTCAAAGTCAGACCATACCTGAGAAGATTTGCTCCTCTTGTTGCTGGAGCTAAAGCCGGACGACCGTGTCCCACTACCACCGGCTCCAGGAGCACCGCCGTCGACCGGCTCCTGCTGCGACTGCGGGCCGTCGTTGCCATGGACATCGATCGGACTGGAGGAAGTGTTGCCGAACACCTCCACACGTTCCTCCTCCAAGTTATCGGCACCATCACCGCACATCCCCATCGTCGTCAACTCGTAGTTGACGGAGGTAGGATCGTCGTCCATCGCGGACACTCCGGTTCCTCAACGGCGGCTGCCGCTCAGCAACGGGCTTGCAACCTGCAAGCACACTCAACGTTAGGGCTTAGATGGAGAAAAGAGATAGACCAAAGTTAGGGTTTGAGTTTGTACCTACGCAGCCGGAGCACCGGAGTTGCCGTTGAAGATGAAGAGCTCACAGATCTATGAGAAGACCGGACTCAAGAAGGCAGAGGCCCTCATTTCCCCAGCGGGAGGACGCCGGTGGGCGATGGCCCTCGTTCGGCGAGGAAGGCGTGGAGGGTGGAGCCGTCGAGGCGAATAGATGGGCGGTGGCCGGTGGGCGGTGGCTGTGGGCTGTGGCGGCGGCGGCGGATGTGGTATGTAGGTTCCACCGTTGCGGCTAGGGTTAGGGTTGAGAGATAGAGAGAGGACCAAGACTGACTGGATCTAGAGAGGATGCGACTGCGTGGTCGGTTATATATGTGGGTGCGGGGCCTTGGGCCGAGGCGCCGAGCAGGCCAGTGGCCTGTGCGAGTGTGTGACCGACCGTTGGATCGGGCCGCGGTTGTGCCTACCGTTGGGCCGTGCCATGCCGGGCCGGCCCATCGTGCCGATCGTGGTCCGTGCCATGCCGGGCCGGCCCACCGTGCCAAGGCAACGGCCCAGGCACGGCCCAACTGTCGGGCCGTGCTGGCACGGGCCCGACTCTAATCAAGCCATGTCATGCTTGGGCCGGACCAAAATCTCGTGCCGTGGGCCGGGCCGTCGGGCCTCGGGCCATATGGCCAACTATAGTAGTGGATCCGCCGCACGGGCTAGCCCGACGTGCTCGCCAACATCTTGTTCGGTCTCAGTGACCTGGGCCGCTATTCCTTCCCAACTGGGTGGAAGCAGGCAGAAGTTCCCCAGCCCAGTCACGACCATAGGCGTGGGATGGCCTGGCCCAGCAACAACCGGATGCGCGCCTTCCTCGATGGGTCGCTCCTGGCCCATCGAGTTGCTCGGGGTTATCTGGGCCTCAGTTGCCCAATGTCGGTAGACAAACAAGGCCGACCCATCACCTCCCTTCTTCCCGCCTCCTGATGTGGCGCTTGAACGGGCACGGAGGGCGAGACCACAATCCATCATCTCCATTTGGTTTCAACAGCTTCTTGTCGAAATTCACTAGGTTGTAAATTTGTACATACCCTCAATCTTAATGAAATTTGGTCGGCCTTTCTTCGGCCTACCCAGCAAAAAGATAGTATAACAAAACATCACATAAAGTGAAACTATGGATTTGTGATGCGGAGAATTGCCAATTTGCCACAACCAATTTTAGTTTTTGCATGCACACAAAAACGTGATAAGTTTTTGGCATGGGACATTTTTGAAGATACAAAATTTGCTAGGGGTGGGCAACCGGTGTTGTTATTGGGTTTCTTAAGAATTCTTGCAAAATGCCAACCGAAAATAAAATTCAGAAAAATTAAAATAAAAGAAAATGAGCTGGAACAAACCGAACAAATTTGGTTGGGTTTTCTCGGTCATCGGGTTTTACCGAACAAATTCGGCGCTCCTCCATCCTCTGGTCGTGGATAGAGCGAGGCCGCGGAGTGCTGCTCATCCGGCTTGGTCACGGCTGGGGTGAGGCCATGCTGCTCCTCCTGTTCTCAGCCGATTAGCCCGCCTGGTCGGCGCACGACGCCCTCCACCGCTGACCTGATTGCACGAGGAGCAAGCAGGGGCGACGCTGCTCTGCCACCTGCTGCGCCCACGCACACCGAAGAGATGGGGAATTGGGGATGGCGCAGTACGTGTAGTAGTATAGTACTCCTTGGGCTGTTGGGCGGCCACTTGGGGAATTCACTTTGCGAATTTGCCTCACTGCAGGGTGCAAACTGTAATTTCCACAAAAATATGGTAAAATACCAAAACGGTCAGTAAAACAGCAAATTCATTTTCGTACTTTACCATTTCTATTTTTACTTTTATTGGTTACCATTTTTAAGAGTACTAGGTGATTCCCCACACTTTGTTGTGGGAATTACTAACTAATCTTTGATATGTTCATGTTGTTAATAATCAAGCTAGAGTAAAAATATATTAATTATGAACAACAAATAAAATTGGATTGCCAAACCATATTTGGAGAGAAATAAATTTAGTACACTTTGTAGGAGATTTTAGATAAAATATTAGGTTGTTGGCCAAATTTTGCATCGTAAAAAGCGGAAGGTAAAAAAAATGATGACAAGTCAGGGTTTATTAGTACTAATTACGAAAGAACCTAAATGATATTCCATACTTTGGTGCGGAATATATGAATGAATGTATGTTGAGTATTATAAAAATGATGGATATATATGTTTGAAATATTGTGGAAATAATATGAGGGGGTGATAATTGGATATGCTTGCACGTTGATTTGTATAATTTAATAAATTATAGATGATGTTGCATGCTTGCATAAGCTTTAATATTTAATTATTGCTAGTGGATGATAAGGTGGCATTTTACATGTTAAGCTTTATATTTAGTGAGTTGTACCTATATATAAGGTATAGATTCATTTCTACCTTTGTTGAAATGAAAACAAATCAACAAAACAAAACAATCACATTATATTATATGGATTGAAATGACTGCGTTGTTTTCAAAGTTTTTCAACAAGTTACTCCCTCCGAAAAAAAACAAACCTGAAATTGGATGTGACATAGTATCTAGTAAATGAATCTGGACAGTAGACTGTCTAGATTCATTATATTAGGTTACGTCACATCAAGTGCTATATTTGTTTTTTCTGAGATAGAGGGAGTAAGCTTTACAATGATAGGACAACTAGATAACTTCCACATCAGTTCCCCCCGTGCCATAAGACCACATTGCAACAGAGTTCAAAAGACCGTAGAGACATGGCAGGGTTGGAACTGACCGGATATTTTCTACAGCCATCAAACACCAACTCCTGAAGGCATGTCAGGTTTTCCAAAATCTCCATCAATCTGCGCCACTTACAGGAAGAAATGATAAGGGTTGTTTGTGATGTCAAGATTGCTTCCCCTCTTTCAGCATCTCCAACAGTCTCTCCAAATGCCCATTTAACTAGCTTGCCAACAGAAAAGAGAGCCAATTTTTGTTTTTCACTCCAACACCCTCTCTATTTACACTCTCCAATCTAACTATGGGTTGCACATGTCAGTCTCTATATACTTCTTCTTCCCTCCAGTCTTCTCTCCTCACCGTCGGTTGTCCACGAGTACTAGAAACATCGTTCTCTCCCCGCCCCTGCCTCCTCTGCCCAAGCTGCAAGCGCAGAAGACTGCTCCACCGCCGCAGCCAAGGAGGGCGAGAAGGGGGGAGTAGGATGACAGGGAGGAGAAAGGGGGTGAGGCGATGGCGGCTCGGGTCGGAGATGTTGACGACGACGGTGGTGCCAGCAGGGCCGAGTGGCGACCGTGCTACTGCGTCGGATGGGGAGGCAGCTATTGATGGTCCTTAAGTACCAAATTTGACTGTCAAATCCTGCATAAAAGCAAATGAAAGAATATAAAATAAAATACCAAACTTAGGGGTAGTGGTTATTACTAACCATTTTCACAAGCCTTGGTAAATATTAGTATGCAGGTGAATTATGGACGAAAACCACCTGCCATGTGAAGAAACACACCTCCGGCCAATTAGACGCGAGTACACGGATTGGAGGGCCCATAAACCATGGCAAAACTAACATACTTGAGGCCAACAATCGTGCACCATCATGAGGGCCCACAAGACAGTGACTCAGGCAAAAACGGGGAAGAAAGGCGGTGAAAGTGGTTTGGCCGAACCACCACAGCGGCTGATCGCCCCCAGCTTCCACGTATCTCTTCCTCATGCCTCCCCAATGACAGTTATGGCGGTTTCCCCGGCAGTTACCAACTTAAACCACCGTCATTGAGAGCTATAAAAGGAGGAGAAGCTCTCACTCTCAACACACAACAAGTGGAGTACAACTCACTTACACATTTAGGCTACTCTCTAGTAGAGTTAGAATATAGGAAGAGAGTGAGGGGAAGCTCCGAAAGGAGTGCCCCAAATGTTGGAGTTCTCTCCGGGGGAGTTCCGGAGGAGTGCCGGAGATGTCGGCACTCTCTCTAATCTTGTACCTCGACGGATGCTTATTTTATAAGTAAGTATTCATGATCTCCTGTGGTATTGACTTTTCTTATTTAAGTAAGATATATTCTCATCGTTGCGGGTTCATCGTTCTGCTTAGGTAGAGTACCTTAATCTTCTATAAGGATCCGAGATTAGGGTACTAATTAATAGCATAGACACAATGTCTAGGTTGGAGGTTATCTTTGTTTGTTGTGTGCTCCATGGGTTGTAGAGGTAGGCCGTAGGTAGTGATAGCCCTGTTCGTCCTTTATAATCCTCCACGTTTTGGTACATCATAGAGTTGTAGGCCAAAGTCTCCTTGGCAGACCAGGGGTAAGTCAGTGCCCGAAACAATCGATAGGGTTTTACCTTAACTTAATTAAGATAACTAACCCATAGGAATTCTCTCTATCCCAAGCCTGTCATTTGGTTGTTGTCCCTGGGTGAATCCTGTTCTTAGATTGTACACACACGTTTCCTGTGGATACGATACCCTGGAATACTCTTGGGTGAAAGTTACAACGGTATCTATGCGCTTGCAGATTATTTTGTGCTCGTAATATATACCAGCAAGCTTTCTGGCGCTGTTGTCAGGGAATGGTTGTTGTATCATCTTCAAACCCGATTCCTCCTCGTATCTTTTTTTTATTTCTTCCTTTCTCTTCTTACCTACCACGAAGCAGCCTTCTATTCAAATCCATTCTGCTCCGTAGGGCCAGTTCTTTGAGCCACCACCTTTTCAAAACCCATTCGCATATCTGGCTATGAACTCCGTCCTGGCCTTATAGCCACGATTCGGGAGCAATCCATTTCGCACCGTTAGGAAGACACACGATGAATGTGGTGAACTAAAAGCAGGTTCTGACTTGCTTTCTTCCCGTTAACCCGTGTTGTCTCCCTATAGATGGAATTCTCGGCTTTTAGCAGAGCGAGAAGGACTCTGCCTTGTATCTCGATCTTTCCATTGGAAGCTCGTTTGCACGGCAGAAGGTAGGAATCATATCCTAGAGAACACCTCCTTTATCCGCTCTGAAACCCTTCAGGAAGTCGAGCATACCCGTCAGGAGCCCTCAACTATTGAATCCGAGCCAATACCTTCCATATCCCAAAATTCAACTTATGAGCCCTCACCCGAGCCTCGGGAACCGGAGAAAGAAGAAATTATGGCTTCGGAAATCCCTTTCTAGTTTGAGGATGATTTTTTTTAAGATTATGGAAATACCTCGAACTATTCGTATCATTCCTTTTTTTGTTTCCTTGATGGGTGTTCTGGTTATCATCAAGTTTCCATCCACCGTGATGATCAAAACAAGACTATGTTCACATATCTTTATGAAATGTATGCTTACTGACGGATGACATTCGGGTTGTATAACACACCCGCGTCATTCCAAAGGTGCATAATGTCTATTTTCTCTACCACGATCAATTTGATCATTGTCTTAAGAATTTCGATAAGGTCTTGCAACGGTGTCAAGAAAAGGACTTGTTACTCAACCTCGAAAGTGTCACTTTATGGTCCGTGAAGTATAGTCCTAGGACACTGAAAGGGGAGTAGAGGTGGATAAGATTTTTTTTGAAGTAATTCAACAAACTTCCACCTCTTACTAAAGTTAAGGGAGTCCATAGTTTCTTAGGTCATGCAGGGTTCTGCCGGTGCTTCATTAAAGATTTATCTTTAGTGCTAGACCCCTAACTTGTCAGTTAACTAAAGATGCTCCCTTTAACTTTGTTCATGAGTGCTTAAAATTATTTAATATATTAAAAGAAGCACTCATCTCAACACCAATCGTGCAACCCCTGATTGGATGCTATCGTTTGAAACCATGTGCAATGCTAGTGATCATGTTTTTAAGATCATTCTTAAAGTAAGAAATACTATGTTGTCGCATGTGCAAGTAAAATTTTGACTAGAGCTCAGTAAATCATGCCACATCTGAAAAAGAACTACTCGCCGTTGTTTTGCTGCCAATAAGTTTAGACTTTACTTAGTAGAGCAAAAGTTATCGTTTATCGTGCCACTTTAAAAGATTTGCTTACTATGGGCGGCTTGATACGGTGGCCTGTAGTCTAGGAGTGCACGAGAAAGGCCCAGAGTTCCCTGACGGAGACAACCGTCCTGGGTTCTCTGGGTACTCTTATTGGTCAGCTTGAGGACGCATCGACAAGGCATGCCGAGCAGGTTGCCGAGGAGATGCGCACTGGTCTCTAGACCGGCGCATGCCATGTCCTCGCATGCCTCAAGCTCACACACCCCGAGCTGAACCTGGAGGAGGCGCTGGAGAAGGAAGGAGCTGATGACGCATGCGAGGACGTGATGTCAGATCTCGTTGACCTGGGAGATAACGTCATTTCCTTTTTTTGAACAGTAAATAACGCTATCTTGTAATTTGTTTAAGAACAGTTTGTTTAGGCTTGTCGTATCTTGAAAACGATATCCTTTCTTACCTTCCTTAATTTGTATCGTGGTTATGTTGATCTTTCAGATGTATCGAGGACGAGGTCGTCCTGCAAGGTGGATGTCCTTACAAGTATGACATCGCACCTCCTTCTCCTCGCGCTTCCTCAACCCCAAGCGACGACAACCAAGCCCTAGTCGTCGTGAATGCTGACGACGCGTTGGATCCACAGGGATCCCAACTTCACTCCCTTCTCGAGCGGAACCAAGGTACGAGAACCTGACCCTTATAGTCCTTTCCACCCATGATCATGGGGGAAGCTATCTGAGGTCATGTGTCTTATGCAGGTCTCGAGAATGACTTAGAGGAGAGAGAACGCCGTGTACAGTATTGGAAAGCGAAGTTCGAGAAGGTTGATCTCGAGAAGATGGCTGGCCCTGTCCGAAGGGAGCAAGCTATGGAAGCCCTTTAAGGTAGGGAAGTATGGATTGGAGCCTACCTCGAAGGTTGTTGCCAAGTGCTGCAACGTCTGTGCGAAGAGCTACGGGTAGCTCGTCCTCCACCCGAGAAGTCCATCAACGGTCATTTATCCTGGATGCAGAGTATGTGCGACCACCTTGCCGGAATTGGGAAGCGGATCGACAATAGCCTGAAACAGGAGTGTCGTCGCGCCAGCCGATATGCCGGTGGTCACCTTCTCGCCTGCATCCGAGATGGACGTCCGCAGATGAGCCTGAGTTTCCTCCGAGAAGGGTTCTCGCGTTCTCGCATGAAGGTAGACGAGATCGACCGCCTAGCACAATCCTTCGCTCCACTGGCCGAAGATGTTTTCTCCACCATGAACTGGCAGTGGCCTTCCTGGTAGTTTTTGTACCTAGGCAACACTTAATGTATATGTTAGCATGTTATATATGCATTAGAACTTAAGTAAGAATTGAAATCTATTTTATAAGTATCTGTAAAAGACATAGTGTACGAGTACTCTCACAAAGGTTGTCCTCAGCCACAGAGTATGGTACTCTCCCTAGCCCCCAGCTGTTTCTTGGAAAAGTTGTTTTCCCTGAAGATAGCTTAAATTTTATAACAAACCAAGCTGAAGCTACGAAGTCCTAGCCCCCAACCGTGAAGTCAGGAAAATCATTTCCCGGTTAAACGTCTTAGTTAATACGCTCAAGTAGGTACTCTAACATGACCAGATCTAACATGGTCGTTTGACCCTGCATGGTCTGACAAACTTTCACAGTGTTAGGCGTCCCCAGCCAGCGTCCATGGGACCCCGAAGCTTGTCAGACTAATGTAAGAGGACAATAGGATCGACTTCTAGATAAGACGATATAAGAAAAGGAGATCCCTAGGTAAAACACTTTGAGACAAAAAGAATTCGAAATGTATATTATTGAACAAAACTTACAGACTTTGGTGCATTGATTTTATATATAAAATTTACGTAGTTGGTCAATGTTCCAAGAGTTTGCCAACTCGCGGCCTTCGTCATCTGTGATCTTGAACGTGCATGGCCTTAAGACTTCGACCACCGTGTACGGTCCCTCCCACTTAGGTGAGAGCTTGTTTCGCCCTGCTTGATTCTGAACTCATCGGAGGACATAATCGCCGATGGTGAGTGTACGGGCATGAACACACTTTTTCTGATAGCAACGTAGGGCATGTTGGTACATGGCTGCTCAAATGGCAACACGTTGTCGATGTTCTTCTAGAAGGTTGACATCGTCTGCTTGTTGCTCCTCCTGATCCTTATTTGAATACTGTTTGACTCGTGTAGACCGATGTCGCAACTCAGACGAGAGCATGGCCTCGGAACCATACACGAGAAAGAAGGGAGTTTCTTTGGTAGAGGTTGTCGGGGTAGTGCAGACGGCCCATAGAACAGAAGGGAGTTCATCAACCCAGCGTGTGTCATAGGCCAAAAGCCTATCGTACACACGTGTTTTGATCTCCTAGAGCACGATACCGTTGGCCCTCTTGACCTGCTCGTTATTCTGAGGATCAGAGACTGATGCGAAGCAGATTTTTACTCCTAATTCAATGCAATAGTCCTAGAAGGCACCGCTAGTGAACTGGGAGCCGTTGTCTGTCAAGATCGGATGGGGTAGTCCGTATCTACAAAATATTTCTCTCATAAACTTGATGACGTATTCGGTTTTAATCTCTCTTGTTGGCTCCGCCTCAATCCACTTAGTGAATTTATCAATAGCCACGAACAAGAACTTGTAGCCACCTTGTCCTCGAGGAAACGATCCGAGAATGTCAAGCCCCCAGCACGAGAACGGCTAGGTGAGAGGGATAGTTTGGAGCACTTGGGATGGCACTTTAGTGTGTTTACTATAAAATTGGCAAGCTTCACACCGTTTTACCAGCTCACAAGAGTCTTGAAGGGCTGTTGGCCAGAAAAATCCTTGTCGAAAGGCTTTTTTGACTAGAGTTCATCCACCGGCGTGAGATCCACATATTCCTTCATGGATGTCGAGTAATAAATCTTTTCCGTCTTCGAGAGAGACACATTTGAGTAGGACTTCGTTCGGCACTTTTTTGTACAAATTGTTGTCAATTATACAATAAGTTTTTACCTGTCGAGAGTTTTTCCGCCTCGGTGTCTTCGTCCCGGTGTTTGTCGGCATCCAAGGAATTGATGAGCGGAATGTGCCAGTCCTCTGTGGTCTCGATGTCGACGACGATGTGAGTGACCTCTTCAGTAGCCCTCGAGCTGTTCTCGGTATTGCCCAAGGTGCCTTCATCGTCCGTGGTCTTAACTGAAGGTTTCGTCAGGACGTCCAGGAAGGTTCCTGGTTCGACAGGTTCTCTTTTGGACACACGCCATGCTAAGTTGTCGGCGTCGGTGTTGTCTTTGCGATAGACGTAACGTACTTCAAGGCCGTCAAATTTTCACTCCAACTTCTTGACTTCGGCGAGGTACTTGGTTAACTCTGGGTTTGAGCATTTGTAGTCTTTGTGCACTTGGTTAGCAACTAACTCTAAGTCCCCTTTCACTATTAATCGCTTTACCCCGAGTACTGCTGCTGCTCTTAACCTGTGGACCCCCGTTTTTGTAACAGGAATCACTCGTGTTCATAGTACCATTTCCCTGGATCAAGTAGTCTGGTACCCACGATTACATTGCCGAATTATCAAGAGTGCATACACCAATCGTCTTACGCAAAATATTACAATAATAGGCCCGAAGGCAATAGTATAGAACAGGGGACCAACCGGTCCAGAATACAAGCAAAAGCAGAATCTAGATAAGGCAGCGGAGATAAGGCAGCGGCATGCCATTGCCACAGGCAACAACCGGGTCTAAGACCTACGGGGCGCCATCGTCTTTCGTACCCTCCTGGTAGTACTCGTATGGGTCTTCGGGAACCTCATCGTCTGCATCTGAATGTTTTGCATATAGCAAGGGTGAGTACCAACCGTACTCAGCAAGCCACCACAACAATGATGCACATGATAGGGAATAGTCAAAGAACGGCTGTGGTTCTTTTGCACAAAGCAAGTTTTGTAAATCTTTTCACAAGCCTAAGACCTAGCATAAACTGATCAAATTTTAATATCATAGTTCATTAATCAACGACGGTTCTGTCCACCATCCATTGTGATCCAAGGATAGCTTCCCGCCATTGTGTCATCATGGTTTTCTAGGGCCTACCCCTTCTCGCTTCTCGAGAAGTTGAACCACCAGCACATAAAAGTCATTATGCATACCCATCCCAATCAGGTTAAGAATTTAGAGTCTAGCCAAGTGTAATACATGTCCTAGTGCTCAATAACCGCGAGCACGGCTATTCGAATAGATTTGATTTACTCACACTGCAGTGGATGTACACTTTACCCGTACTCCGTGACTTGCCCAACACATGAGGCGAAGTCCCAACGAATGAGACGCGTCACAGCAAAGCATTTCAATAACCTCACATTGGCAGTACCCGCTCCATGAACTTACATCCTTATGCACTCTAGGCGCATACGGTTTCTAGCAGTGAGAGGAGTTCTGGCGTTCCCGGGAAGGGAAGACTCATACATGCATTAAGTTATAATTAAGTTTAGGTTTACACATGGCGGTCCTACCAGTGGTTACTCCACCGTAAGCCCCGCCCCTCATACACATCAAGAAGACCACTATGCAGGGATACTGCCTCCGCTAGGTCTATGCCCATTCGAGAAGTACGGTTGTACGGGGGTCATTTCATGCTTAGCTTCATGGCTCGGTCCTTAACTGACCAGGGACGGCACTAGCCTTTACCGGACACCACCCAAGTCATCCAGCCGCCCCAGTCGAAAACAGTTGTTTAGTTTTGTTTTCCTTTCACAAATCATGTCATCAATGTCATGGCAATGTGGCGCTCATGTCTCCACATGCCGCATATCAATTACCCTCCCTAAGGTAATTGCCCAAGCATATAGCCTTTAATAAATATGAGAATGCATGAATCTAAATTTGCATTACTAAGCATTTGTCATAAGTGACTAGGAACATCACACGCATTTATGGGTACAAGGGAATAAGGTAAACAATAGTCAAAGGTATGGCATAATAACAAGTAGGGTATTCATCATCGCATGCAATTTTATTTGTAAACAAAGTAAGTTCGCAATTTCGGATCAATATGTTCAAGGATTAGTGATGACTTACCTTGCTCGAAGCCCTGCGGGTCCTGATCCTCAGTCGGACTCACAACTCCCTCGGTGTCTAAAGTTACGTGCGAGAGAAATTGAATTCGATTAGAATTCAATTAAAATCCAACAAAATCCGATTAAAGAAAAAGATCGAACGAGAGCATCGAATGCCGATATCGATTTCATTATTATTTATGAAATATTTCTATTCCGATTTTAAATCCATTTTGATCCTAAAGTATTTGCGTTAGTCGATTAGAGTATTAATCGGATTTAATTTAAACGATTCCGAAAAATTCCGATCCCGATAATAATAATTAACCCTAGACGATAAATAATTGACTAAATAATCACAACGACTAATTAAGCAGATAACCTAATTAAAACTAACTAAATAAACGACTAAATCGATATTTAAATAAATAACGAAAGGCAACGATTAATTTGGAAGTTTTAGAAATAACCGACGAATAAATCCTCCGATTATTATATACGCGAATTAGCAAAACCTAATGAATAAAAGTCTAAATAATCGCCTAAACAACCCGCTAACGAAATAATCAATTAAATTAAGTAAAATAATTGTATTTAAATAATCCAATTTATTTCTATAAATTTCTAAAATAATCGGCGATGGATTAACCGATTCAACCCAAATATAAATACGTGTCTAAAATTTAAATTTCTGATTTTCTAAGTCCTCTCTCTCTCTATTTTCCATTTTTTTCTATTTTCTAATTTCCCCTTTTTCTCTTTTTCTCTCTTTTTCTTTTTCCTCTTTTCTTTTTTTTTCCTTCCTTTTCTTTTTTTCCTTCTCTTTCTTTTTTCCTTCTCTTTCTTTTTTTTTCCTTCTCCCTTCTCTTCTGCTCTCTCACTCTCCTGCTACCTCTCTTCTTCCTCTCTTCTCTT
Source organism: Oryza officinalis (assembly GCA_008326285.1). Classification (NCBI taxonomy): domain Eukaryota; kingdom Viridiplantae; phylum Streptophyta; class Magnoliopsida; order Poales; family Poaceae; genus Oryza; species Oryza officinalis. The sequence continues at coordinate 1,516,175 of BDMV01000004.1, read as the reverse complement.
CTGCTCTCTCACTCTCCTGCTACCGACGGCGGAAGGGGAGGGGAGAAAGCGGAGGAGGCGGCGCTTACCGGCGGCTGCGGCGCAACCCGGCGACGGCGGCGCACGACAGCAGGGCGGCGGCTCTGCAGGAAGAGGAGGAGGAGAGGGGGAATTGGGGGGAAACGGCGTGGGGAGGAAGGGAGGCCGGGAGGGCTTTTATAGGGGCCGGGAGGAAGCGGAGGCCGAGGGGGCTTTTATAGGACGGCGCGGCGCACGGGGCGCGAGGCGCGCGGGTGAAGGGATGGCGGCGCGGGGCTCGGCGAGGCGCGGCAGCGGCGCAGGCGCAGCGATGGCGACGCGCGCGGCGCGGCAGAGGGGAGGGAGCGGCGCGTAGCGGCACGGGGCGCGAGACGGCCGGGCGCGGCGCGCGGCAGAGGCGCGGGGGCGAGACGGCAGGTGGCGGCAGCGGCGCCGGCTCGGTAGCAACGGGTGGCAGAGGGGGCAGCGATGGCGACGAGCGGCAGTGGGTGGCGCGGGGCGCGAGATGCGGCTAGGCGCGGCGCACGGCAGAGGGAAGGGACGGCTAGGGTCCCCGGTCGAACACCTCGGGAGCGATGAACAGTAACTTCATGATTTTGCCGATTTTGCTTGATTTTCAATTTAAAATTCATCCAAAAATTCATAATTTCACACAAATGGATGTTGTTGAATATTTGTATTATTCCTAAATACTTCACCCAAGATTTTCATGTTTTCATAATTTATATTTATATACATTATATATATATATATATATATATATATATATATATATATATATATATATATATATATATATATATATATGTCTATATATATAGGATATATATATATATATATAATTCCCATTTGAATTTATATTTCCCAATTAATTTTTTATAACATTTAGGTAGAGTATTCTATTTTCCACTAATTTTTGCCCGACTTTTATTTGTATAGTTTTAGTTCAATTTATATCCTTAATTATTTATTTAGCCGATATTCCGTTTTAGGGTTTGTAATTAAATGAATTTTGATTAATCTAAACTCCGCAAATAAAGATTCAAATAAACGAGCAATAAAACGCGGCATGATGCAATTCGATTTAAAAGTTTTCAAAATTTCATATTTTAGGGTTTCGATTTCGACGGTCGAATTTTCAGGGCGTTACATAACCCGGCGAGTAGTCCTTCGTACTCTGCGGTGTTGTTTGTAGCTCTGAAGTTGAGGTGTATTGCATGTCCGAACTGGTCTCTAGTTGAAGGTGTCAGAATGAATCCTGCTGCCCCTGCTCCCTAGCTGTTGAAGGCCCCATCAAAGACCATTGTCCATGTCTCGTCATTTGTCTAACCGGTTGGGGTGTTCTCAGGAACAGTCCAATCGGCAATGAAATCTGCGAGAACCTGTGACTTGATGGCTGTACGCGGGACTAAGTTGACATCGAATTGACTGAGTTCGATGACCCATTTAGCAATGCATCTGATGATGTCTTTGTTTCTTACGACCTCGCCGAGAGAGAAGGAAGAGACGACCATGACTTTATGGGCCTAGAAGTAGTGGCGCAGCTTTCGCGATGTCATGACTATGGCATAGAGCAACATCTAGATTTGAGGATATCGGGTTTTGGCATCGTGCAGGGCCTCGCTGACATAGTACACGGGATGAGAGTACGTAGGTAACTTTTCATTAAAAAGATAAGAAAAATTACTTTGCTCTATCCTAAAATATTTTAGAATTAAGCATAATTGGTTGAGATGAGAAAATAATTGGAGAAATTAAATGGGGACGGTAGTGATTGTTTCAAATGAGAAGTTAGATGGAGAAGTAGTTATATTTTAGGACAAAATTTAATTTCTAAATGTGGCTATATTTTGGGTCAGGAAGTACAGATCAAGTTTTTGGGAGTGAAATAGAACTTGAACTCCAGTATTTTGTTCCTTGTGTCCAATAATCTCAGCAAAACGGATCCATATATGCACTCCTCAACAGTGATGCTCATGCACTGATTTAAATAAAACATAGGCAGAAGTTTGAACACAAAGAGTTGGCAGGATATGTTAATTAATTACCTGCTTCTGGAGGCGATGGTAGTCGGCGACGTCCAAGATATCCTCGGCATCGTAGAAGGCAGATCGGAGCTTGGTCGCCCACTGCTCCAGGGGAACCCTCTGTCCAGGAGGGATCATCTCAGCCTGCTCCATCAACTGCGCCATCCGCGGGAGAACCCGGGTCTCCAGATCCCGCAGCCTCTCGGATTCGTTGAAGCCGAGGAACTCCAAGCCGTCGCGGAGGAGCCTGGTGGCGACCGGCGACGTGATCCACCCCAGCGCCGAGATGGCCCACCCAACCTCCGCCATGATCCACACACGGCTTTGCTTCTCCTTCGAGAGAGCTCTAGAGAGAGAGAGAGAGAGAGTATACTGAACGGAAGGGAGACGAATCGAATGGCTGCCAATGTATGAGCTTCAATTCCTTCCTTCTTATGATCTTATCGCAAAAGAGTCAAACTCGTCCTTAGATTATTTCAACATTCGGGAAATTTCCTTACAAGTGACAGCACTGTTAAGTTTAGTCAGTGGCGAACGCAGCTTTGAAAAGAAGATGAGAGCGGAGATGCTCGCTCGATAAGGACAATCAGACCCAATACATACCGTATTTAATTGCAATCACATTAAATTTATAGTATAATCAAGAAAATAAGGTAAATAAGAACATTCACAGTACCTTTCATTTTAAAATAAAGCAATAGACTTTGCTCCATACATAGTCTGAGATACTTCTTGCAGAAACCTACAAAATCAAAATTCATAGGGAATAAACAACCCGTCACTTGTTGCTCATCCACCAATCAAATTTAAAGTTCCATTACAAGTCTATGATACCTTGATTTTTAAACTTATTGCCGCTGATACTTTTCCCAACAGGCAGGGCATTCAGACTCAATGGCCTTCCTTCCCCTCGACTAGCGGCGGCGATTCAGATTGTCCCTCCATCCCCATAGTTTGCACTAATAGTTTTGCTCTTGTTACAACTTTGCTTGTCTTCATAGACCATGCAAGGAATGAAGGAACTGTACGTAAATAAACAGACAAGTGAACAAAGATTCAGGCGCTTCAATTCAGACCTGAGGTTCTGATGGGCGCCGGCTACCACATTTGCCACCTACGGCCTACCTGTGCAGTTGCAGCAGGATCCCATCTAAACGCTGGCGGAAGGCTGCTAGGGCTTGACCAAGCCGGAGCCGCTAGCCCTAGCCGGCGGCAGTGACAGCCGTGGACGTGGACACATGGCGCCGTCGGCTGTGTAGATCGGCGTCGGGCGTCGCATTGGCGCTAGCGAGACGAGCGCCGAAGTCGAACCGTCGCGGTATCGCCGATTGGAATACGATGCGGCGTGAGTGTGGTACCAGTGTCCAACTTGTGGGCTTGATGCATGATGATGGGCTCTGGTTCGGCTTATTTCCTTATGGGCTGACTCTGTTGGATTGTTTTTTCCATGGGCTGATGGGCAGGCCGCAGCTGGGCCGGTCGACCCACCCTGCCCAATGAGTTTAGTAGAGACACTTTTGTTGATTTTTCAACTGCACACAGTACTGCGAGAGAAAAGTCCGTGGCACGTGTGCATTTATCCAACTATAGTTTTGTAGTTTTTTTTTCTTTCCCATATGTATTGCAGAAATAAACCATAGAGTTGAACATTGTGCAAGAAGGTGGTGAATATGACAAGCACCGAGATTAAGGCTGAGTTCATTTCTCACCTTTCACAATTTTTACTCTCTCGTTTTTCGAGCACACGTTTTCCAAACCATTAAAACGATATTTTTAGAAAAAAAGTTCTATGAGAAAGTTGCTCGAAAAAATCATATTAATCCATTTTTTAACTTTCTCAAATTGATGCCTAATTAATCGTGATCTAATGAGTCAATTCGTTTTCCGTGTGAAAGAAATAAGTTCCCAACATATAAAAAAAAAAAGAACATGGCCTAAGGATTGATCATTTGCCTGTCTTTTTAACATGTGTTGATGTACTCATGGGTAAGTGTGTGGTGGTATGTGTCCACATGCCAATTATATATAACTCCTATTAATACCTAACCAAAGATTTATTGTGGTGCCAATTTAAAAGAAGGTTGTGGCTACTAGTCAACGGAATGGATTTTGGAATTTATTGATGTTCTCTTTCCCTAGAAAAGGAACTGTTGATAAGTTCGTCGGCACCAAAACCATTGTGAGAATGCCCAATAACTTACTCCCTCCGTTTTATATTATAAGTCGTTTTGATCTTTTAAAAGTCAAATTTCTTGAAAGTTTGACCAAGTTTATAAAAAAATATAGCGACATTTATAATACTAAATTAGTTTTATTAATCTAACATTAAATATATTTTGATAATTTTTTTGTTTTATGTTGAAAATATTATTATATTTTTTCTATAAATTTGGTCAAAGCTCAACAATGTCGACTTAAAAAAATCAAAACGACTTATAATATGAAACGGAGGGAGTACTAGACACTGTGTGGAGTATAAAACCCGAAAAAAAGTGTACCAATCAAATAATATATTGAGAAGAGTTACAAATGGATCCGCCGATTCACCATCATTGATGGCTCGAGAATAGCTAAACCTACAATACACATGCAATAGTACCTATAGTTACTATTGAAAGAAATAGAAAAGTTCATTGGGCCACACGGGCTCTGCCAGAAAACAAGAAAAGTGAAGTATGGAACATGTCCACTAAATCCACCATATGGCTATAAGAGGCTCAATCCTCAGAAGTGAACATTATTCCCTCCATCCCATAAAAAGAAAACCTAAAACATCTACATATTCCAGTACAACAAATTCAAATTCGTTGTACTATAATTGGACCTGTTTGGGGAGCTTCTGGCAGCTGCAGCTTCTCCTAGAATCTCCAGCTACCAGAAGCTCCCCAAACAATTCAGATTTTCACTCATGTTCTGAAAAGCTATAGTTGTAGAATTCAGAAAATAAATTAGAAGCCAGAAGCTAGGTTTCCCAACTTCTCCAGATTCTCATCAGCTAGCTTCTCACCAGCTGCTTCTCAAAATCTAGCTCTCCCAAACAGGGCTTATGTCACATCATGTCTTAGAGTTTGAGGAAGTATACATTATGGGAGTGATTTTTTATTGGTATTGTTTGGATGTGTAAGGACCATTCACAAGGAATAAAAAAAATCATTCACTCTTCCCTCTCTAATGGACAATAATGGTATTGTTTCTTCTCTCTCCCTCTCCTAATGGCTGGTTTTGAGTCTATGGGTCCACCTTAATATCTTCTTTTTTCATATTCATTGTGAAATTCAGTAGTACCCACCGCAATGTTGTGTTATGTCGTATGTATTAAGCATGCCTTTATATTTCATAGGATTTAATCATGAGTAATAAAGGCCCATTCACACTAGTAGTAGTGTTCACAAGTGATGAAGATAAAGATTAAGAATGATACACACTACGAGAAAACAATTAGCGTATGATTAATTGAGTTTTAATTATTATAAACTTGAAAATTAGATCTATTTGATTTTTTATAGCAACTTCTATACTAAAAATTTTCGCACGAAACACACTGTTTATCAGTTTGAAAACGTGCTAACAAAAACCGAGGTAAAATCTGCATCTTAATTAGATAAGAACATGACCAGAGGTTTTCTGTAGCGCCTATGTGTTTTTTTAGAAACATAGTACAAATGCAAGCGGTCACAACGCACATACACTCATCCCTACGAAGATGAAGTCACCATGGGCACCTTATTGTCGACAGGTACATACATACCGCTAAAAAAATAATTAGCCGTAAATGTAAACATCCGTGTTTACATGTCTAGTGTAGGACTACCCGGGTGAGCTATGCTTTGTGTTTGATATAAAAACACTTTTCTTTTAAAAAAACACTATTCTTATTCTCTAAATTAAAGCTATAATTTCATCGTGTATTTGCCAACAAGCTCAACCAGTGCATATGAGGCTATAGGCATGTTTAGATTACTATCAAAATAAACCTTTCCAAAATTTGATAATGCTATTTTTTTGGCAAGTTGACAACATTATCAAACTTTTTAAAATAGGACCAATGAGTGGTTGTCAAAATTTTCTATACATTACTAACAAAATAAATGCAGCCATATATTTGTCAATTTTAACAACCCCTATACCTCTAATTTTTTATTCTCTCTGTCTAATAAAAAGTTAAATCTGAACCAGATTAGATTCATCATATTCATCTCTATAATTTTTTTTTCTTTTACGGAGCAAGTATGTGCTATATAACACGCACCTACACCTACTGATGTGAGTGTTACTGTGTTAATGATGTGTGTGACTGAACATGAAAAATTTTGGTATGACCTGAAGTGGGTAGCCCACGTCTAAGTTGGAGCCCAACAAGCCCAAAAATCCAGAAAAGAAAAAAACAAAATCACGCCCAAAAAAAAACCAGGATATAAAACTATATGAAATTTGATGAAAATAAAAGAAAAGGAGGAGAAATTTAAACCCTAGGCCAGGCCGGAGCCGGAGTCTCCTCTCAAATCCGAATATACCCTCCTCCCCTCGCGTAGATCCTCTCCCCTTCTTCCCCTTCCCCCCAAACCCAAATCCCCTCATTTCCACCTCGGAATCTCTGCGATGGCCGGAGGCGGCGGCGCGGGCTCGTCCACGGGCGGCTCCGGCGGCGGCGGCGGAGGGGGGCGGGAGGGCGACTGGGACTGCGGCAGCTGCGGCAACCGCAACTACGCGTTCCGGTCGCTGTGCAACCGGTGCAAGCAGCCCCGCCTCCTGGTCGACCCCAACACCCCGCCCGACTCCAAGTGGCTCCCCCGCGCCGGCGACTGGATCTGCACCGGTAACACCTGCTCCCCACCCTTCCGCCCCCCCCCCCCCCCCTACTGTTGTAATTAACCAATCGTAGTTAACACTTGTCGATTGATCTCCTACACTGGGTGGGGGTGCTCTCGTGATCTCCTGTTTCTACATGAAAATGAAAATACATGTGGTGGAAAGGGGGAAATCAATACCAGATGCTGGAAACAATGGCTTTGTGGCTTAGTTTCATGTTTAGGGTGGGGTATTGTGATGGGCGACAAACATGGCACCTCTTCTTTGGGGAATCTTTATCAACTTATAGCTTATTATGCTACCTCTGCACACCAGGATTCTGCCCTTTTTCTTGTTTATGCATAGTTTTTAGGCTGGTTAAAAACTAAGAGGACTGCAGTGCTCGCCCATATTTATAGTCAAGTTGTTGCAACCATGCTTTAAAGGGTTAGGAGTTTTGATGAAAAAAAACAGTGAAGATAAAGCGACAACCAAGGGGCTAAATGTGGAATGTTTGGCTTTCTTTTGCCATTGCAACCAAGCTCTGCATCTTGCAATAAAATTTACAGTTGTCCTGATAGAGTTTTATGGATGATTTTTGTTAGCGGTTCAAAGTTCCAAGGGCAATTTATCATCAAGAAAAATGACATCTTCGGAAAGTCTGGGACCATGCTATTAATTATTTGCCTTTCCTGTTTGGAATTTATTTATTTTCAGCTGCTAGTTATTTATATTTATTGAGTATTTCATATCCATATATAGAATTAGAAAATTACCATTAAGCGTGCTGAGTAAATGACTAGTGTGTGTGTCTTTATTCCTTTCATTGGGTTTGTGCGGGATGGCTGGTTGGTGTGCGTGTGCTTCGGTGCGTTGTCTCCCTGCTGTGCTGGTTGGTTTATGCGCCAAATGGATGAATAGGTTGCAGTAACAATAATTATGCATCCAGAAAGAACTGCAAAAAGTGTGGCCTGCCGAAGGAGGAAGCAGCAATGCCAGCATTATCAATGGCAGGAATGGCTATGCCAGCTTATGCAAATTATATTGCTAGGATGCAAGGCCTTGCTGGCTTTAAGATGAACATGAACTTTGGGATGGCTGGCAATTCAGCTTTGCAGCAGCAGCTACTTGCAAACGCAAACTGGCCTTATGCGTTGGCTGGTAGATATGGGATGCAAGCTGCTGGCTGGCCATTTGGCGGCAACAATGCAAACCAGTTTTCAGCGGCTCCAAAAGACTGGCGTAGCGGTGACTGGCTTTGTAGCTGTGGATTTCATAACTACTCATCTCGCACACAGGTAATTATATATATATACTCTGCTTTAAGTGATTTCTTGATTCACACCCATAATCATTATTGGTGTAGTTTTGACCTGCCTTCTGAACCGTAATGCGTTGTTGTTCACATTTGTTTTTCTTGTCAAACATGATGATGTGACCTGCTTTTTGAATAAACTATTTCCTACACTATGCATACAGCTATTTGCTGCTAACTTAATTTTGGTCCTGACATTTGATTAATAAATGATATCACCTGTTCTCAGGTCAACATTAGAGTTTTTTGTTAGATGTAGTACCTTGTCGCTTTTCCCACCTTCTAAGGTTCTGCACTTGTATTTCCTTGTTATTATTCCTAAAAATGTGATTGACTAGCTTGCTATTACCAGAAACATATCCCATGCTCTTTATTCGTGATATAATGTGAACTCAAGTTCTAGATTCTCAGCAGTGTACATTTTATCTATCAAGTGCATAGAGTAACTGGATATCTTCTTTTTTATTCTCTTTTCCAGTGTAAACAGTGTAGTGCTCCTGTACCATCAGGCATTCCCTCCACAACAATGAAAACCACAGTACCAGATACTTCTTCCAGTAAGACAATTACTTTTCTTACTTCCAAAATATTTTCTTTACCTCATGCTCCTAGCCAGTGAAATAAAAAAAAATCTTTTCTGTTGGGTTAAAAACCATATTCTCTATTTCAAAAGGGCACTTCAACTTTGCCTCTTTAATAAGGCAAATGACCCTTAATGGTAAATGCAATTCGGAAGTCAGAACTATTTTCAGATGTGTCATCTGTGGTAATGTAGGGTGATGTTTCTGTGATGTCATATCCCCATGATCAACATAAGTTGATAATAACCATGACCCATTTCCAGTTTGCCAATCTGTTCATATTGCTATTGTAATGAATCTTATATTGTAGTTTCGACATTTATTCCCTGTTCTTGTCACACTTGTGCTTCATGATCTGTCATAAATTGAAGTTCTCTTGTTACATTTTATAATTGGTGCCAGCAAATAATCAAATTGTGAGTCTTCAATCTCTGCTTATTTCAGCTTTAGGTACTAAGCGGTTGGCGTCAGAGGAACTTGCCAATGAATGGGATAACAAAAGGCTTAATCCAGGAAATGCAAGCTATCCACTTTCAGTATGTTTTTATGATCCTTTTTATTTGTTATCATATGTGGGTTCCCTAAGTTTTACATGGTATTGATTTATTTCCAATCTGATTGAAGACAACAGGCACAGATAATTTATTTGGTGGTATTGAGCAAGGAGCTGGAAGCAGCAATGGCCAGACAACTTATTCCAAGTTTGACAATGGAAACTCAATAGCGTTACCTTCTGGGCAGGTCTCGGCAATGCCTGGTCTTATTGGAAAAGGGTAAGGCTACATCCTTAACGGCTAAAAGGGCTTTTTTGGCAAGGCCCAAATCCTTGCCAGGATGGGCTGGGATTTGTGGCTACCCAAATGAGGCCTAATTGAATATTCTTGAATTTTTGAATCTGCACACATTGTATTAGTTGTACTGTTTTAGAAACTTGCTGTTTTGGGGGGCGTGGATGTATTATGGCTTAAGACTAATCATTTCTGATAACTTTACTGAATATTCAATTCAAAAGGACCACTCAGTTACATTTTTTTGACCATAAACCAGTGTTCTCATCTTGTTTTTGCTTGTGGCTATCTGACTGAAAAGTGAGCATTGGATGCATGACAGATATAGAACCCAGTGACAAAACCGAAACTTATCATTAGTGGCAAAACCATATTTCATCAGTTTAATATTTGCAAGGCAGCGACCAACGTAGAAAAACGAGATTATTAGTTATATTAGATTTAGAGCAGTTACACTGATATGGAGGTGGCTTTGTTAATTGTCGTAACAAGCTCTGATGGACTGACAGATGGAGGAATAGTTGATGTACGGTTCATTACCATCATAAATAATGCTAATAAGATCGGGAGGTCTGAATTCTGAATAATGTTGAATAGAAGTAGAGATTAAACAGGAGATTATGATCCATGGTTGTTAGAGGATCAATAATAGATAGGTGCAAATCTGGTGGAATTTTTGAGGAAACAATGGATGGTGATAAACAGGTTGGGTTTATCTGGGGTATATTCACATCTACTCTGTATTGTGTAGCTCTGTTTGCTATCATTTGCATGGTCCTTTTTGTTGTTAAAACAGTATAACAAAATGTGTGGAATTACTGGATAGACTGTTGACTCTTGAAGTCCTGTGACTCAATTGTAGTTATTACTGTTACGTTAGATTCTTAGAATTGCTGCTTTATACATATATGTATTGCTAATGTAATTCATGATTCACTTGAATAATCTACTTCCATCTACACAAGAGGTTGCATAGCTAATGGATTACGCATGTTCTTGCATCTTATTAGAGCAAAATGGCGTGAAGGAGACTGGATGTGCAGCAACTGCAACAATCACAACTATGCATCTCGAGCCTTTTGCAACAGGTATTATTCTTTTTGGCCTACTTTGGTACTTCTGTTCAACTTAATTGGTCAAGCCTTCAGCTCTGGTTTGGTTTGTGAAGCATGAATCTTTTGAACTAAACTTGTCAATAATTTGGCTATAGATCACCGTCTCACACCTCTTTTGTTGTGAATGTTGTATGCAGAATTCATATTTTGCTTGTATGAAATTGCTGTTTAAACTCACTCTAAGTCATGGTCAAACCACTTGTGCTCAGCTGAACTTGATCCTGGGCCGTTTTAATGATGACTGCATGATGTGTACAGAGGCCAGGTCATTTCAAGTCTTTAAAATGGAAAATTGTGCTTTGTGCCTTTGATAATTGAAAAGAAAATTGTGTCATGTTTTTTCTTGAACATATGTTATTCTTGTAGGTGGCCACATATATGAATCTGCTGTCCTGTTCTTGATGGCTTAGTATTTTGAATTATTGTGCTGATCTGTGCTTCTTGAATGATTGAAATTATAATGTGAAGTAGTGCATATTTTCCTTGCTCCAATTCTGTGCTTGAATTGTTATATTCCTTGATGATTCTGAGAAATCCACCTATTAGCACCATGTTCTCACATAGAAATTTTCTTTTAACATTTCATATGGTGTGCATTCTTGTGGTAACTCCTATAGCTTGTGTTTCATAGATAATGTCAACAAAAACTCCATACATAAGGCTTGAGTATGCTGGTCCATTCTCACTGCTTATTGTTTCCTATATGTTTTTTTTCCCTTTCGTTGTAACTAAGAATCGCATGTGCAGGTGCAAAACTCAGAAAGAGGCATCGGTTCATCCCGGTGTGTTATAGCTTGCTTGAGAGCCTTTGGTATGTAGCTTGAAGTTTCCTGGATCTGTTGTTGGTGATTACTACCTGGGCGGCCAGGATTTGTTCCCATTGGGGTTTGAATTCCTCAGTGCTTCAGCTGCTGTTAAATGTTTGCCCCTCAGTGCTTTACCAGCGTGTTCTGTTGAAGTTTGCTATTTATTTTTGTCCGAAGCTTGAATAAAATGGTTCCGCAATGCACCAGCCTGCCATCTGGTTCTTTGGGAATAATTGAATTAGTTCTTAAGTAATTGGACGGTGAACTAGACTGTAATGTTGGGGATTGTATTGCCTTGTGAATCAAATGTACCTCCGTGAAGTCTTTTGTAATCCTGTTTCGGTATTGTTGTATTGAACAGAAAATTGTATGCTGTAATGCACATTCATTTCATTCCTTCCTTTTGCAGTTTTATTCCCTGAGTTTTATATGGAGTACCTTGTCATTATATACTGTTAAGTATCGTTTGCAAGTGCGTGCAGAAGCATGGTGCTCGGAATCGTGTTTTTCATTGAATCTAGGACTGATCTGGTCAAGGTTTAGGGAAAATGTGAAGCGAGATGTACACGTAGGTACATCTAGGGTTCTTGAAATGACATGAAAATGGATAGGTGTTGAGAGTATGGGACGGTTGGAAACGTAGTAATATATAGTGAAATTTCTGCAAAATTCTCGGGAATATCAAAATCTTGCTCCTAAAAAGAGAAAATCTTGTAGTTCAATATCCTCTGTCCTAGATGAGTTAATTTAGTATGAGATATGACACATAATAATAAATAAGTTAATCTAAAATGAGATATGACACGTAATAATACTACGAATCTATCTGCACATGCTCGTGTCTTGTTTCAATATAAATCAATCTGATACAAAATATGACGTATTACTATGAAATCTGGACATAACGGGGGTATTTTGCGAAATGACTTCGGAGTCGTTCGGAAACAATATAATCACAGTTTGATTGGAACACTATTCGAAGAAATGTAGTAGTAGTAATAATTACAGCTTCGCAGGAATGATGAGTTGCTACTACTAGAAAAAAAGAAAAGGAGAAAAGATACCGCGAAAGAAGAAAGACAAGTGGGCCAAAGGCCTAAAACACCACTCGCACGTCGTCTTCGTCGGCGTCGCCGCGCCGCCGCCGCCGCCTCCGGCCGGCCGCCTGCACCTCCACCACCACGCAGCACTTCTCAGCTCCCACCCGCGGGGAGAAGGGAGGAACAAGGAGAAGGCTCAGGCTCGCCAATTCGTGGAGATTGCATCTCGGCTGTCTCCTGTCTGATGCGTCGCCCATGCACCCACTCACCCTCTCCTCCACCTCCCTCCTCCGCCTCATCAAGTCGCTCTCGTCGGCGGTGCCTGGGGCCCACTTGTCGGCGTCCTCCATCCACTGCCTCCTCCTCAAGTCCGGCCTCCTCCACATCGGCGCGCACCTCCCGACCGCGCTCCTCTCCGCTTACTCTGCGCTCGGCAGCCCGGACCACGCGCGCAGGCTATTCGACGAAATGCCCGAGCCAGGCCTTGTCCCGCGAACCGCCATGGCCCGGGCGCACGTCGCGTCTGGGCAGGCGGCTCAAGCGATCGCCGTATTCGGGGACATGGTGGCGGATGGTGTCTTCCCGGACAATGTCGCCGTGGCTGTTGCACTCGGGGCATGCCATGGCGCTGGCTCTTGGACGGCTAAGAGGAACCCGGGCAAGATGATCCATGCTCTCGTTGTGACCAGTGGCATTGTACCAGATGTGTTTGTCTCCACCGAGCTGATAAGGGTCTACGGGGAGTGCGGTGAGCTGGCGGTTTCTAGGAGGGTGTTCGATGACATGCTGTCGAGGAGCACCATTACTTGGAATGCCATGTTGCATCAGTATGCCAGGCACGGGAAAGTGGACACGGCTTATGAGCTGTTCCTCGCAATGCCAAGGAGAGATGTAGTGTCCTGGAACACTGTCATGGCCGGGTACTGTGTTGCTGGCCGGTGCAGGGAGGCACTTGGCTTGTTCCGTCAGATGGTGTCACCGTCATCGTGTACGGTGCATCCTAATGTGCCTACAATGAGCACTATCCTTGGTGCTTGTGCCGGCGCAGGGTGTTTGGAGACCGGGATTTGGGTCCATGCATATATTGAGAGGAACAGGATGAACGATGATGGCTATCTGGATTGGTGCCTCATAGACATGTACTGCAAATGCGGAAGCATCGATAATGCCCTACAGGTGTTTGAGAAGGCACCTAGGAAGAGAGACCTGTTCTCATGGACAACGGTGATCTGTGGGCTGGCTATACACGGCCGGGCCTCTGATGCTTTGAGGATGTTTGACATGATGCAAGATAATGGTATATGCCCGGATGATGTCACGCTTGTTGGGGTCCTAAATGCTTGTGCACATGGAGGTTTGGTAGACGAAGGTCTTGGCTACTTCTACTCCATGGAGGCAAAATTCGAAATCACACCCATGATTGAACACTATGGTTGCATGATTGATCTTCTTGGCCGCATTGGGCGACTGCAGGAAGCATATAGCATGATAAGAACGATGCCAATGGATCCCAACACAGTAATATGGGGCGCATTCTTGAGCGCGTGCAAAGTTCATGGCAATATGGAACTTGGCAAGATTGCAGCAGAAGAGGTCACCAGGTTGGATCCAGATGACCCTTGGGGGAGAGTCATGCTGTCCAGCATGTACGCGAAAGCACAGGACTGGTTTGGTCTTTCCTGGGAGAGGAGGGAGATGAACAGCATGCAGGTGAAGAAGACTCCTGGGTGCAGCTCAATCGAGCTCAAAGGTGAGGTGCATGAGTTTGTCGCTGGTGGCAGTCAGCATCCTCAACATGCTGAGATTTGCAATGTACTGCAAGATGTTGAAGCTCAAACATATGGAGGTTGAGGCACTCAGACTTCTTCTGTTGAACTTTCTTGTGCTGCCAGGATTTTGGCCAGCAGGTGCAGTTTCCTTTGAGCCTTCACAAGAACGCTTCTTGCTTTGCACGTTGGCATGTGGAGAACCGAAGAGAAGATTAGCTAATTAGTCAGTTATAAAATGCGAAGAACTGACAATTTTGCTCTGAGTCCAATATAACCTTCAATATGCCGATTTTATGTGCTAGGGTTCATGGAGGGTAAACACCACATATAGGGTGGTGTCAGCTTGATTGGCATAAGAGGAGACTATTTATTCGGATAAAGACCTTTGAGGGAGATAGGCTAGATTAATTCATCTTCATCGCTTGATTGCTAATAGATACATTCCACCCTTTTATGGGGGTATGGCTTGACTGGACAGCTGATACATGGAATAGTAATATCTGCTCATAACAGCTGATGGAATTTCTTTGATCTTGGTCAATTTGAAGCAACGAAAGGATGTTGAAGCCAGTTTACACATACATTCGGAGAGAGCTCCTTTGACGTACTGTTCTCTGACTTTGAGAGGCTGACATGGTCTATTTCCCATACATTCAGCCTTTTGCCGTAAAAGAATACTGAGCTCCGCACTCAGGAAGCTCTTTCAGATTTTTTTTTTAGTGTATTATTTCCCCTTTTATGTGTGCTTTTCATGCCTTCATGTTTGTTAGAGTGTAGATGGCATGGCCACAAGCACATTCTTTATTTGTTTTGTTTCATATACGAGTGTTCAGTTCTAAAGGTTTAGACCAGAAGATGGATCTTACTGCTGAATTGAATGGATCCTGGATTTCAGTTGTAACTGACTTGCCACGGTTTGGTGTTGTTAATTACTCAACCTCTTTATGCCATTGCCTATCTCAAATCATAGTACATTTTACGTGTCAGTACGTTGTAAAGGTGATTCCACTGCAGTTCTTTTTGCCCAAGTTATTTTAGTGAGTATTTTCTGTTCTTCAGAGATTGCGGCACGCCCGTTGTCTTCCATCAGATGTCACTATTCTTTAATTAAGTGAACAAACAGTCTTAAGCACTTCACATATAGTTTTTCCAACTACTATGATCTACCTGGTGAGGTGCCAGATGATGTGTTCTGTAAGCTTCGACAAGCAGATTATTCTCACTGCTGGCTGAGGATCGATGGCAGAAAACTTGCTCAATGCTGAGCTGGCCATGTATTATTACTCCCTTTTCTTTAGAAAAGTAGTGATGCTTAAGATGTTGTTACAATCTTTCAACCTGCTTGAGGTTATTATTTTATAAACATGTTATCACAAAACTAAAGAAATATTATTTGATATAGTATATAGAGTATGGTCATGATGAGTCCAACGATATCATATCCAAGTAATTGTGATAAATAGTTCTTGAAATTTTGCAAGGATAAGATATGTATATACGAAATGATATTGAAACTCAAATTTCAAAAATATTTGACTGACTTTTTAATCCAAAACAGCATGAATTTGTAGCTGATTGTGGTAACAGAAAATAGCATATAATCAATAAATCATGGGTAAGTCAAGATCGAATTTGTTGGGAATAGTACCAAAGATCCCATTTCAAATGCTACTCGGCTGTACTTCATTCAACTGCAACAATCTTTTCCTCTGTAATGTACAACATGTGAGTTAAAATTGTTCATTATTGTACAATGATCTACACACTACAACGAAATATTTGAAAGAATGATGGTATTAGCCTATTAGCCTTTCACTCTGCAGCTACGAAATCCAACAGTGTTAGGATGCTATAGCATGGAACCTCTAGATGAGTTAAATTTTAAATATGCTTCGGCCAACATGTTACCAAGCTGGAGTTGAGCTTCTGTGGAGAGGTGCAACTGATCATCTCTGAGTGGTAAGCCCATAGCATCTACAAGAAGAACGTTAGGAAGATTTATGTTTTTCTGAGCTTCCCTGACAATGTCAGTGTAATTTCCTTCTCCTGATGCAAGACCAACCTGAAAGCATGAAACCATTGTATGAATTTCTTATTTACCATACAAAGATAGACATATGAAAAGAGCAAACCATATCTTTTTTACTATTTCTTCTCTAGAAATATTGTGCTTGAGATTGCAGATGTGTAAAACTGCAAATCTGGAGATAGTTGAGTGTTTTTTTTTCCTTTTTGACATAAGAGATAGCTGAGTGTTAGTCAAGAAGAATTAAAACTTCACTATTGCAGCAATGATTTCCCTACAACTTTAATGGTATAAAAATCACTTCCCTACGATTGAATGAACCACTATCATATCTCTAATCCTAGAAAGACTACAGCCACTTAAATGGAATTTTGTAAGAATTATCTATTTTCGTCAAGTTCTTCAATATTGAAGTATCATAATAATCAGCTGAACAATGATCCAGATTCTACTGATGCCAGATATTCACTAGCTACATAAATAGACCATGTAATAACAACGATACTGTTAAGATGTCCTTGAAAAAAATTACTGCTAAGATGTGAGGCAATTGGATTAGGGCAGTGATAAGATACTTTCTCATAGTATTGATCAGAACTACGCTGAATTGGTTAGCAATCATCTACCTGATGATATCCACATGGAGTCGAAGGCAAGAAAAAGGGTACTGATATAGAAGACCGGTTGGTATAGTGGTACAAGATGGTATGCTGCTTAGAGGGCATAAAATTCTAAAAATAGTTTAGGGTGCATGTTTGAAGTAATGATGGTTCTTCCTTACATGACTTTAACCATTCATTGGACAGAAATGGCTCATATCAAGCATCAAAGGATGAGTACTCCTTAACACCAGGGGATCTGCGCCTCATTATTCCTCCTCCATGGTATAAGATTACCGCACTACGTGCTGACATTACCACAAAATATTGTTACATTGATCGAGTCATTACATCCTCACGAGGAAGTTACCACTAGACTTTAGCGATGTTTAACCTCAATTTTGTGTCTCTAGTCAATGATCCATCAGTTAATTGACACAAACATTTAAGGTATGCTGTAATGCAAACTTCATGCCTCTGACTTTGATTTCCATGTCATATAGCAGCTAGAAGCAGCTATGAATGACCAATTTTAGAAGAGAGATTGTCAACAAGATGGGCATTTCATGGAAGACTTATCAGAATCTTGGATCATACATCTCTTAACATGTACTATACTTTCCTGTGGATTATTTTCTCTATATAGTGGCAAGATGCAATTTACTACTTCTGCCAAGCGGTATGTTTCAGGCATGAACGTTAATCAAGACGTGAACCTTAATATTCCAGAGTGATTTGATACGAATGAAAGAAAGCGATGCAATGTAAGGATCACGAGACCAACTTGCAAGCTGAACATTTCTCCTACTTCCCCAAAATACTCCATCGAGTAGTGCCGTAGTGAGGTTAGTCATAATAATAAAGGAGTTAGCTTGAAGCTCAATTAGACCAAAATTCAAGCAAGCGCTACTGAACCAACCAAATCACAGAACAAAAAAAAAAGAAGAAGAAGAGATTGACCTGGATGACGAGCAGATTGGGCAACTGGAGATCGGCCCTGAGATCGGCGACGAGGCGCTCCATCTTGCCGCCGTAGGACTGCGCGTCGTCCAGCTCGATGGTGTCGCTCTCCCCCTGGAACCACAGCACGGCGCCGATCGCCCCGCCGCCGTCAGCCACCGCGGCGCGCGCCCTGGCGACGGCGGCCTCGTACAGCGGCTGCCCCCTTGCCCACATCCAGATCCTGGTCCCGCCCACCGCGCAGGGGACAAGCCCGAGCACCTCCTCAGAATCCGCCTCGAGGAGGCGGTGCGCGAAGGGCATGGCGGGGCCGAGGCCGCAGGTCTTGTGGGTGTCGATGTCGGCGTGGAGCGGCGGCGCGGCAGGGACCCAGCGGCGGGAGGCGGCGAGGCGGAGGACCGCGAGGGTGGGGGGAGGTAGGGTCGGGGGAGCGGGTGGGCGAGGGCGCCGCGGCCGGCCATGTTGGATTGGCCGGCGAGGAGGAAGAGGAGCTTGGGGCGGTGGGCGTAGGGCGAGTAGGAGGAGGAGAGGAAGGTGGAGAATGGGGACAGGAGGGAGTCCGGCGGCGGCGCGAGCAGGAGGAGGAAGGAGAGCATCGCCGCGGCGGCGACGGCGGCGAGCAGCAGCCGCAGCGGCTGCCGCGCCATTGGCTTCATCTTGCGACCATTCACTGGCTGCGGCTGCGGCTGCGGCGGCGCGAGGAGAAGAGAAGAGGCCGTTTTTTGATGCTGGTTGGTTGACTTGGACCTGTCACTGCTGAATTGCTGATTGCTTCAAGTTTTCAGAGTTTCTTTCAGACCAGGGTTCAAAATTTCAGAATTCTGAAGATTTGAAATTTCAGGGAAATTTAAGTTTGCCTCGTGTTTATCTGAAATTTCTAAAAAGAAGTGTTGGTTTGATGTACATATTTTTTATTGAGATAAAATCGACGGGAGAGGTGCCACTTATATTTCAATAAGCAGTTTGATGTGCGTAATAGCTTCATGGTAGATTGGGGTTCGAAATTTCCGAATTTTAGAATTGGTGGGAATTTAAGTCTGCGCTGTCTTTGTGTGAAATTTCTCAAAAACACTTTGTTGTTTATTGTACATAATTGTTTCGTGGTATGTACTTCTAAGACAATAAATGCATTTGAGTTTAGTGATCAAGAAAAGCAAATGAAATTGCTTGGTTTGTATACTTTGGTACTCTTGGGGTGCAAGGACCAAGGTCACGTCACCATCATTCCAACGTGATAAACATGTTGTGATGCACATGTGGTGCAACATCAATCGTTGTTAGATGCGACCACCCACGATTGCATTCCTGCCTTCTTCGCCACATTATCAGCTAAGCTAGTACTTTCACCTAATCTAACTAAAACCGCTGTAAAAAAACAAGTTCCTTCACTTCATTTTCCTAAGACAGAACATAACCCCAGTGATCCACCCTTATCAGTTCTTTTGAGAAGACAAATGACCTGTTCCAAAATAACACCATTTTTAGCCACGAGTATTCAAAATAGTGTGCAGGATAGGACAGCCAGGAGTATTCAAAATAGTGTGGAGGAAGAAAGATTCAAATATCCCTTGTTAATAGGACATAAGTATTAGTGGATTGGTAGGTAATGGATAAAATTCGATTTGTGGACCAATTGTACGCAAGAGGATAAAAATGAACTGGACAAATGATACAGTAAGAGGCTACAAATGAAGTTATTTTGGGACAAGGAAGTATCATAATATGCAGTTTGGCATTATACGGCATCAAATTGCCCTGGGAATTCTGAAAGCATAAAATTGGCATTGCAGATGAGAAGCACAGGGTGACAGGAGCACCAAGCCTAGATCTTGAAACCATTATAATACATACTACATTCCAGGTGACAGCAGTTCTACACTACCAGGGGCTAACTAAAAGCTAGGTGAGGCAATAATGTTACGCTATGCAAAATATTAAGCCTGCAACATACTAACATGGGATATTGCACATGGTCATGGTGGATTAGCACAACTACAAAAGCCAGCCCTACAGCCTATGAGCCTATCATCTATACTACTTGGAAGGTGGACATTAGGTCATATAGCACATGAGAAGTAGGCCTCAAAATCGCCTCAGATGCTGATTCACACCATACCCTACTGGCAATCTGCTCCCAGGCATCCCAGGTTGGTGGTTTGGTCTGGGTGGCAATGCTGCCATCCGAGAAGCGATTATCGCGCTCCTCTCCATCAGAAGCTTCTTCCGGGTTTTCCCGGTGTGTTCTCTCGCTCGCAGGACCAAATTATCTACTTCAGTGAAAACTGACATTTTTGCTTGCATCTTGTGGAACTGCACGAAATATGATCTTGATTAGATGAGGAAAAAGAACAGAGGTAATGCATATCTTTATGATCATATATACACAAATATCACAGGAGGTATATTTTACTTGTATGTATGGAAACATTGTAGTCATTGGTTATAAAATAGTACCTGCTTATCAATCACAAGTGCAGCTAGTCGCTGGATTTGATATTCCTCATGCTTTGCAAGGAGCTTAGCCTTCACAGCAGCTGCTGAAATAGCAGTGGCTGCTGCCCGCTGTAGCCTTTGTATGGAAACATCATCGGCAACTATGTCCTTGATACTGTTGGGATCTGTAAAGTGACAAATATGGGACCAAAACTTATCTCCATGGCACATGAAAAAAAGCAAAGCAAACTACACAAGTACACATCCAGACATAATAAACAAGCAGAAGGCTCAGCAGTATTTCTTACATGTCAAACTTTTTAACAATTGAGAAATTATGAACTTGCAAAAAATCTACTCCCTTTGTCCCAAAATATAGCATCCTAGTATTGGATTAGACACAACCTAGTATTATGAATCTGGACAGTACTAAGTTGCTATATTTTGGGACGGAGAGAGTAATAAGTATGCTATGATGGAATAAGTCTTGTGCTGATTGGTCTTGGTCTTTGTGTGCTTTTTTGCTGTTTCAGCTTTTAGGACAGCATCTTGATTTCAGTTTGGGATGCTCTAGGACAGCATCTCCTTTCACTTTTTAGACTAGCATCTTAGCATATGCTTGGCTAGTTTGGATGGCTATAAATATGTATCCCCAACCCCTAAGGTTGATATGGCATTTGTGAGGAATAAACAGAAAATTGCCCCAACTCTCCTAGCACCATCCTCTCAATGAGAGTAAGAATACTGCTACTAACATGCTACACCAAAATCAGGAACATAAAAAGAACTTTGGATTTTTTTTTAATTTTATGAAGTTCATGTTATTTGAATGATCACCGGTGTTCAACATCCCTCAACATAGCATATCACAGCAACTCATACTAGATAGCATTTCCTAATCCTGGTTGGGTCCAGGAAATCTGGTGATATTTGAACAAAAAACAATTAACAGGAACTAGTCCGTAACCCATGCAGCTTGGATTTTACTTTTAGAGTTTTAACAATTTTAAAATCCAGAATTAATAAATATGAAGCTGTATCCGTCTTGGATTCTCAATTTAGTATCTTGTTACTTTAATTCCAGATTTCGGAACCACTAATTGGCATGTTGTATTTCCATCAGATTTCGAAACTAAGGCGTTATAATTCAGTTCACCTAGATGGTTGGCCAGACAGACTTAATTCACTCTTTATCTGATTAATATGGGAATTTCCTCGGAGCCAATTAGTGTATGTATATATAGATAGATTTGTAACCATGCCTGCCATTCAAGGCTGATGCTTGATGGGTCTTAGAAAACACTGAAGACAGAAGCTAAACAAGTTACCTTGTATGTTGCCATTACTTGAACTTGTTTGGATGGACTCATATTTCTGTACAGTAGATAAGTCAATGACTTCGTGTTCGATCTTATTCAACTCTACCTTTCCTTGTACTGGTGGATCCTCATAAATTGGTTCATCTCCTTCTATGCATCCCAGATCACTTGTGTCCTTTGTGCTTCCTGCACTGGCCTCTCGGGAAGATATGGAACAAGGTTCATCTGTATTATTCAGACTGACAGGAAGCGAAGTGGAACTGTGTTCTCTTATATTATCAGATGCACTCTTTGCCACCTGAGAAATTGGATTGTCACAATCATTAGCACTAGTGGGTTTGGGCTCCACTTGGGAAGATGTCCCCTTAGATTCCTTTGTGTTAGATAATACCCTGGTGTTTTTCGATGATGTGGATGTAGTATTTTGTTCTTCCACAGATAAAGCAAAATTTTCTTTTAAATTGTCGTCCTTGTCAGTAACATTTGGATTTGAAGTAGCATCCTTGTCTTTTTGTTGCCCACCATCTGTGTCTGCAAAGCTACAAGTTACAATTTCCCAATCAGTGAGATTTGCGCTAGCAGTAGCAACTCTATTCTAAGCAAGACTCGAGGTATGACAACATTACCTTATACTGACCAGCGGATCTTTGAGGTCATTTGGTGGATCCTGAAGAATAAAACAATGCCTTGTTGCTAGTTGAAGAGCAGGAGACATATCAGATAGAGCTTTCAGCGAACTACAGCACAATGTAGTAGCATCGTCATGATCCACAAGGCCAGATAGAAATGCTGCCTGCACTTATTTTTTAAAAACATCAAAGGGCATTCCTGCTTTAAACTTGATAAGTACAAATGATACTCCCTCCGGGTCAATATTACTTGTCGTTTTGGACAAGGCTGTTGTAAAACTTTAAAAACTTTAAGTATGAATAACACCTAAAATATTTGTCTAAGAAATATGGAGACCATATGTATAGGTTAGTCTTACAAAATACTTCAATAGAATCATATATTTGTTGATATTTCTATATATATTATAATACAAAGTAGTGGTCAAAGTTGTCCGAAACTGTGTCCTTGTCCGAAACGACAAGTATTATCTACTCGGAGGGAGTAAAACCAGAAGAATGTATTTACCAGTGCCATGACAGGATTTCCTGCTTCAGTAAATGAACCCAAGTCCTCTTTGTTTGGAATGTGACCAACAGCTTCAAAAGCATATTTCAGGACATTATTAACAATATTTGATGTATTTTCCCCAGAAGTTTCCTTCTTTGTAGGTTCAGTATCTGACGATCTATTTGATACACCAGTATTGCTACATGCATCCACATTGATATGACCTGAACTCTTGGTATCATTATTTGCAACAACATTATCATCTAGGTTTCCTTCTGTTTCTGTCAAGTTCAATTTTGGTTTTGCAGCAGTCTTTCCATCAATAGTTTTTATTTCTTCTGCTTTGTCTTCAACTTCCATTTTCTCAGTTACAGGAGAAGTACCTTGTTCTGCTGAGACCTGCTCTACAGTTTCTTGAAATGTTTCATTAGCACCTCCATCATGCAGAAACGAGTCCATAATTGGCATTTGAAGGAAGTGTAGCATACACTGTGCTTTGGTTTTTGTAGCAACATGCTCAGCAATGTCACCCCATTTTGCTTGGAAAATTTCTAAAGCTTCCAAAAGAAGTAAGGTCTCCTGATCAGTCCAGCTAGTACCACCAAAGCCTGGAATTTCCGCAGATTCCATAAGGATGAAATCAGTTTGTGACATGCCTGCATCCAACTTTCCTTCATCATAGCAGTCACAACACAAGTCGAAGTCTGCCTGCAAAGGTTTAGGACGAAACAATCAGCATTCAGCTAAATAACCAGCAGACTTCAGAATTATGCTTCAGTACTTCTGTTAGGTAAAAGGTAGAAAAAAGAACCATAGAAGTATCGTCAGCCCTACAATGGTAGGGGTGCTACTTCTATATGGGCCCTAATGGGCTGCACATGTCAATAGCGGAAACAGGGCATGGGAATTGAGGCAATTGTGTATTAATTAGCCAGAAAATATTTTTGGATAGGATTAGTGCAAGCACCACTGCCCCAGCAACAGTTACATAAATATGGTACTTGATTAATTTTACATAAGTATCTATCGGCAACAAATATGTAAAGTTGCAATTAAACCCATCCCATCAAGCCCCACTAGTCCTTGATGCCACCTTCTATATCTACCAGGCTTGAGATAGCAACCCAGATAGTGGAAATGCGAAGGGAAGAAGGGAAGCAGAGGTGCCACCTAGCGGTCCCTTCTGCCATCACCTTCATATGACCTTACCATGAAGCCAGATAAGCAAGAAACCGGGTGTGATCAGGCCAAGGGGTGTGAATCAAACGGTTTTGCAGTTGAGGGTTGTTTTCTAGAGTCAGGTAATAGACTAGTAGAGTGTTGTAAATCAATTTATTCTTCTTTTATTTGTACAATATTTCAATTTTACTGTTTAGGCACAGAAGATAAGGTATAACATGATACTCTGTAAACTATTATCCACATGAGTGAAAAAAAAATCTAACAAGATGATAAGAAGCTACGCAGGTTCACAGAAGCTATTCTACTGCCCTCTATAGATCTATTCTATAAAAGATACTTAAGTCTGCAAAATTAACCAGTCGGATTGCTACGTAGGAACAAAACAGAGAGATACATAAGCAAGCACACAGCATTTATCAGGAGTTTATGAGCGCCTATCTTCTTGAAAATAACTCACAATACTGAAAAAGACCACTATGAACAACCCATATCTCAGTTACTTGATTATGGAATTATGAAACAACCATGGTCAAAAACTCAAAATGATAGAGCACAATGAAGTGAGGATTCTTTTTGTTTGAGTGATGAGATATAATAAACTTTTCATCATAATGAACTAACCTGAGTTCTGCAATGGTAGCGCTTTCTTGAGCAATCAACTGAGCAAGAGTTGCAGTGGTACTCAACAGAAGACTCAGCTTGTGCAATCGAATCTTCAGCTAGAGTAGGCTCAGAAAGCAAGCTCGGGGTGTGAATCGGAGCTGCCACCTCTGCTTGGTTAGGAGTAGGAAAAAGATACGATTGCAATGTTTCAAACTGAAATAATTTCTCCACTACAGAAATTTTCTCCTCTGTATCAGCATTTGTTATGCTCTCAACCAGTTCACTCACCCCCTGTGCAGCTGGTGGAAAAGGGTGGAAATTGATCAAACCCCAGTATGACAAGAACTCCAAGACTTCCAACCGAGCATCCATCTCCCCATTTGACAACTCAGACAAATCTTTGAACTCCAAATGCATTTGAGGATTAGCATGAAATTTCTTCATAATAGAATTTCTAATTCCCAGATATATTTCAGGTGTCTTCCGTAAAGATATCCCATCAAAAAAAGAAGGCAATGCTTGCTTTTCAATTTGGTGGATTTCCTTCCATGAAAACCAGCCTATAGGGAGTGACAAACGAAAAAAAAAAGAAGACAATTCATACAGTTTGAATGTTAAATTGAAGGGTAACACAAACACATAAATAAACAGAAGTATAGACAACACATAATGAAGAATAATCAACTCACAAAATGATTAATCACAATTCAAAATTACTGATAAGCGCAGTTAATAAAAGGAAAAGTCCTTTGTAAGTCCGAAATACCCATTACAATGAAATAAATATGGGACTGTTAAGCAAAAGCTATTGTGTTCTACAGCTGGTATTGGTGCCTGATCTGTTATGGTGACTGATCCGTACCAGGCGTAGTCGCAGGAAAGACATACATGGTTTTTCCATTATCAGAAAAAACAGAGAACTCTTCTTTAGGGAACAACTAACACTATTTTGAATGGTTGCAGCATTATATTTCTAATGTTATATCAATAGCTAAATCAATGCAGAGGTATGTGTGGCTGCAGTTGTATTTTTCTCAAGTTACCATTAATCAGCTTTATCAGGAAAAAAAATCTAGCTTTAGAAAAATGTTATTGGCCTATCTCTTTGAATCTATTGTTATGCCAAAGAAACAAAAGAAAAGTTGTTTACAAGAATGATACACCATAGTGAATTTTATAAGAGAAATGTATGGACCATATAGTATTTAAAAAAAGGAAGTCCAGGTTTGCCTGTCCAGCATGTACTGTTAAATTAATTTGTATAGGTTGTATATTCACCATATATTACAGAACAATTCCAGTTGTGGAATGATCAGTGGAGACAGCTCTGTAATCTCCGTCCTGCTGTGCCTAAACTTCACCATGGGTCCTCCGATGAGTGGGTTGGGTCATTCTTTGCCCCATAAATATATGCTAGACCCAGTGGTTTTTCACCTTCCAATCATTTATTCTGGGCAGATCATCGAAGCCACCAGTACTGGTTTTCTCGGATCCAACCAGTGATGTGGTCTGCCTTTTACACCATGTTACGAATGTATGGCAATATGGTACTCGATTCTTGTTTCGTAAAAAAAAAATTTCTTAACTAATGGGTTCATGGTGAAAACAACTTACAAGCAGAATTGGCACATCAATTTAACTTGGCATTAGATTTCTGGATAAAACTCACTACCAGACAGTATAACATTTACACCCATGAATTCATTGTTTAATAAACATGAAGGCTTGGTAAGAAAAAAAAAGGCCTAAATTTCTTAGTACACCTTGTCAGAAAAGAGCAAAATACCACCATTTTATTTCATTTCGGAGTCGGGGGGCTTACCGGCGAAGGTGGGGACGACGTGGACGCCGGCTCCGCGCGACAGGACGGCCTCCACTTCCTCGCTCACCGGCGGCAGCTTTGCCGCCTCTCTCTGAGCGTCGAGCGGGGGCGCATCCTCCGGCGCGGGGCCGGGGTTGAGCGGCGAGTGGCGGGCGGCGCGGGTGAGTGGCTCCGTGTGCGGGGGCGGGGGTGGCAGGTCGTCCCGGGCCTGGCGCTTGGGCGGCGGGGACGGCGAGGGGGGCTTGGCGGCCTTGCGCTTGGGCTTGGGCTTGGTCTTGCCGCGGCGGCGGTAGGTGGCGGTGGCGGCGGCGGGCGGCGGCGAGGGTTTGGGCTCCATTTTTTGTCGTCGTCGGCGCCTTCTCGTATCGTCTTCCCGCATTTATTTATGTCAGTCAGTCAGCGTCTACTGAAGCTGAACTCTAGTCGAGTGTTGACCGGGTCAGCGTATCCGTCTCACCTACAGGTGGGACCTACTATGTGCTATCCACGCGGCAACTTTCTTCTGTTTTTTTGTTGTTTTTTAAGTGAGACTAGCTATACGTCTGTCATCAATTTTTTTTTTAAAAAAATTAACTGATTAAAATATAGTTTGATTGTGATGTAATTAAATTGCAACTTGCATATTATAACTATAATATAACTTCTACGTGACTTTCAAACATTCCTAGTTATTTTCGTGAAACAGATGCAGTGGACCAAATCTTTCTTACATATGTAACGGGACCGAATCTTTCTTACATGGGCATGCGCCAT
The DNA here is from genome assembly GCA_008326285.1 of Oryza officinalis. Lineage (NCBI taxonomy): Eukaryota > Viridiplantae > Streptophyta > Magnoliopsida > Poales > Poaceae > Oryza > Oryza officinalis. The sequence goes on along the minus strand of BDMV01000004.1, from coordinate 1,489,112 downwards.
GATTTTTTTCTTTTCTCATTTGCATGAATAGTCCCGTTTTGGATTTTCCAATATTACCGATATTGTTTCTTTTTCGAGCTTACAATTTTCGTTTTCGAGAAATAATATGGTGGTGGAAAATGGTTTAGGGTGCTTTCCAACGTTTCCACCTCTAATCAAACATTTCTTAGAAATTTATGGCGTTATGTTTGAAATTTCTCATTTTTCACAGAAGGTGGACAGTTTGTACAGCAAAATTACAAGCAGCACGGCAGTTGAAGTAGGGGGTGACTGCTCTGCTCTCTGCTCTACTGCTCTGTACTATACTCTGCTTTGTATGATTGTGATATGCTTTGGATGGTACATTCAGATGCAATTTCTCAACTACTACTCCACAAATTGGAATTGGTCAATCTGTGCACATGACTGAAACTGACAAAATCGATCCCAATGAATGATTCCCTGAATCTGCAAGCTACCAATTTCTTCAAACCTACTCTTTCTCACCACTTTAATTTTCACAAACAAAAACAAGAAGAATCCAATAATGTCAATCATATCGACGCTTCATATGATACTAGTATGATGCAGTCTCATTCTTGTCATCATCTGACCAAGAAATCAAAGACATGTACATTTCATGCAAAATCAAAACTGAAAATAATTAAGCAGCAGAAGAGGAAGGAGGAGTAATTAATTTATCTGATGAGTGATTGATGATCAGGGCAGGTAGTGCGTAAGAGCGTAGGCGACGGTGGCGCCGTAGAAGACGAGGCCGGCGACGACGAGCGCGGCGAGGGCGAAGGTGGTGCCGACGGCGAGCGGGATGTTGCAGGAGACGAGGCCGAACTTGAGCTGGATGGCGTCCACCATGGACAGCAGGAGGAAGAAGGTGCCCATGATGGAGCAACCCGCCGCCAGCAGCATCATCGGCCGCGCGAACCGGAGCACGGCGCGGCGACGCTCCCGGGGCGCCGCGGCGCGCCACGCGGGCATCTCCTCGCAGTCGTCGGACGGCGGGGGCTTCTGCTCGCCGTCGCCGTAGAAGTCGTCGGTGGCGAGGAGGGTGACGGCCAGCTTCATGCCCTGCGCCACCAGGCTGGAGAGCAGGTAGAAGCCGAAGGAGAGGATCTCGAAGAGGAAGAAGTTGCGGGCGATGTCGTCGCCGGCGACGCAGCCTGGAGGGATCGACGACGACGGCGTGATGGTGCCCGTGATGCCGATGAACACGGCCACCGTGAAGAAGGTGTTGGCCGACACGATGCCCTCCAGCGCCTTCACGTGCACGTCCGGGTGACGCCGCCGCACTGTCGGCATTGCTCCGGCCTCCGGCTCGCGGATTGATTGCGCACGCGCGCGCGAGGAAGAAGACGATGAGCTTAGCTAGCTTAGCTGGTGCTTCAGTGAAGTGACTCACGCACTGAGTGTGTATTAATTAAGGATAGGAGAGCTTACCAACCAAACCTATCCACATTTTTCTATAGTATCTTTGTGCCAAAATATAAAAAATTTTAAGTGGATATGACACATTCTATTACTACAAGATTCATAGTACTAGAACATATTATATTCATCCAAAATTCTTTATATGTTGGGATAAAGGAGTACTTTTTTTTCATGCTGCTTTCTTTCAGCTTTGTGTTTGAAGGTTATTTTTCTTCATTGATTTTTTTCCAGGGGTTTGGAATTACCAAAAGTTGGGTTATTGTACTGATTTTGGTCTAAATATTCAAACTGAATTCGAATGTTTGGCAATGTTTTGTAAAATATAACATAAAAGTAAATAAATTTTGGCATAACAACAAAGATTGATGATTAGGTGATACTGATAGAGTTAGATCAAACACAAAAAAGAAAGGGATAAAACATGCGAACACTCGGAACTTTCAAATATAACCTAAATATCTGAGTGAAAGCGTCTTTCTCGCAGGATTTCAGACGAAAACAAGTTTCCCAGATGTGCTTTGCATAAAATTATTTTAATAAAAGTTTGAAACCTTTTGGACAGGTCAGTGAAACTAGGATGCAAAAATGAACTCACATGTTGTAATCACACCATTTCAGACAACATGCATGGTCTTTCTGAATGAAATCGCCATTATATATCTTAAAACGAAAGTTTCAGACAAAGGTAAGAGCGACATGTTCCTACCCAAAGTATTTTAGTTGCTTCACCATGTAGTACTACTGTACTAGTACTACACATAGTTTTTGGGGGTTTGCAAACCTGAAAGGTGCAAACAATTAATTTCCCTGTTCTGGAATAATCATATATATCCGGGCACGCCCAACATTTGCACAACCACTCATGCGTTTTGATGGCTGCATCCCAACCACCGGTGGTTGCTTCTGTTTTGAGTATTGGATAACAGAAACATGAAAGCTGCAGCAGCTCCTTGTCCATGGATGATTGTCCGATTAGTAGCTTACGCACATGCATATTCTGAGTTGGGACGGCAAAATGGAGATTTGAGTTGTTTTCGAGAGTCATGTATGATGGTTAGTAGCTAGGCACATATTCTGACTTAGGAGGGCAACTCGTCGTGGCCATTGGGTCTTCCCTTGAAAAGAACAGAACAGGGTGGAGATCCGGCCTAGAAGAGGAGGAAGAAACTATATCTTCCAGTACATTTTTGTGATTTTCCTACTGTTTCAGTAATGCATTTTGATGTTCCTTACATTGAATCAAAATGTTACACCGGGTATGTAAATGATGTTTCACATTTTTTTTGTGGATCTATTGATGTTTCAACACATGAAATCTCGATGTTTCATGTGAGAGTGAAATGTTTAACTATGATTTAACAACTAGTTTAATAGTACGAAGTATTTTTTATTAATTTATTGGTGAAACAATTTTTTATAATACGATAAAACAATGTCTGGTTTTTGAACAAAAATCAGACACTCGATTTGTAGTGGTATCCAATGGTCATTTACTTCTACAAGTATAAACAAATAGACATGCAACGATGTCATTTATTTCAGCACAAATAAACGAATAGATACTGATTAGTTGATGATCTTAAGCGATGATCAAATTGGGACAGAGGGAGAAGCTTGTTTCATGATAAATCTAGTAACATTGTTCTTACGTTGTTAATCTTTATGATTTTTTTGTTGATGGTTAAAGTTAAAAAGATTTAACTTAGCATTTTTTTAAAAATATAATTGATTATATTTGCAGGCAAAGAGATTATGGTATTGGTATGGTGGTCCGAGTTTTGGGGGAGGCTTGTCCGGTTGTCCCCTACTCTCATTTAGAGGACATCGAGAGATGGGCCCATGTCGATGAGATCCATGATCACTCAATTACACAGGGCCTACATACTGGGCCTAATTTTGGCCCGTCACCATGAAAACAACCGATTAGGCCCAACTGACTTAGCACTGGAGGCCCAGATCCGGTTCCATCGAGGCTGCCGCTAGTTTGTAATATTTTTTTGGAATTCCTGTTCAAAAATCATACCATGCCATTCAAACAGCATGAAACCGGCTCATTCAGACCTTCCTTCCATGACATACACACTTCCTTAGCATCATGGGTACACTCTTGTCTCATCAAAGCAACTCTTCTTAAGAAGACCCGTTCCACCCCGGCCCAGTGACTGGTAAGTCAGTTCAGGCAAGAGATGATGGCGGGTCGATCACTATTTAGTCTTCTTGATAATAGAGTATAGGTCAGCCTAAGGTAAGGTCTGGTTATTTTCATTTCCTGAAGAAACGACTATCCTGCGCTGCTGTGCATGTGTTTTATTCAAGCAGGAAAATTAACTGTAATTAATTTCCATTTTTATTCAAGCAGGAAAAACTAACTTTATGTGTTGAGATGTGCAGTAAAATGCTTTATTATTATTATTATTTCTGTCAGTGAGAGCGAAGAAACAAAGAGTCATGATGCATGATACTAGCTTGCAGCTGTAAGAATATATACTTTGGCAAACTAGCAGTAGGATCGAGAATCTAACAATAATTAATCTTTATTCATTGCTCCAACACCAAGCAAAGAGCCATACGCTAGCTAGCTCTTTACTGAAAGCACATGTACCTTGACACTATTAATTTCTGCTCGCTCGCTAGCTAGACTGTAGCTTTGCATTACTGACAGCTGCTTGCTTGATTAATTTCCCATCTCCATTATATTCGGCCCGTTCCTTGTAGCTAGCTTGCCCTCTCGCTCCTTGGAGGAAACTACACCAGCATTATTGGTTTTTGATATATTAATATTATCGAGCAGCCCAGAGCAATCCATATATGCAGCATCTAGTCGGTAATGTAAGTATATACTAATCAACATTCGATCTTCTTAATTAATTGCTCGTGTTAATTGATATATGCATGGCATGGTTGGATGCACTCTTATGTTTGGTTATTATTGTATGCATTTGTGGCAGTAAGTTGAGATATCCTTCTGGGCCTTCAATTCGCGCGCGGATCAATATCATATATTTATATATAGTTCGTTATGCCATACAGAGAGGAGGTACTTTCTATTTCTACCTGCATATGCATAATGATATAAATTTTTTACAGATCGTACAAGTTAAATTTTATTATTAGCTAGTGAGCCAGTGTAGTGAATTATTTCTATATATCCACTAGTACAGATCCTTTCATCTGTGACGGTCTCTAACATGCCTGAAAATAGCGGGCCGTCACAAGAAAGTCATCTCAATCGGGCCGAAAAAGTGCCCGATTGAGATATGGTCGCACAGACATGTTAGATGGGCATAAAACTTAGGCCCATCACGGATGACATTATCCGTGACAGGCACCAATTTGAGGCCCGATTGAGATAACATTCCATATCTTAAACGGGCCTCAAGTTGGGGCCCGTCACAGATGACCATCATCCGTGACAGGCACCAATTTGAGATCCGTTTGAGATAACAACTAGGCCCGTCACGGATGACCCTTATCTGTGACGGGCTATAGATGACGGGCCTAAACTATAGCCCGTCACAGATAAGGGTCATCTGTGACGGGCTATAGTTTAGGCCCGTCACAGATAACACTTATCTGTGACGGGCTATAGTTTAGGCCCGTCACAGATAAGGGTCATCCGTGACGGGCACCAACTTAAGGTCCGATTGAGATAACATCTAGGCCCGTCACAGATGAATCATCAGTGACGGGCTATATTAATGCCCGATTGAGATGACTTAATCTCTATCGGGCATTAACTAAAGCCCATCACCGATGAGTATTTTTTCCATTTTTCATATGAAATGTTTATATTTGTAAGTTGAACTATAGCAAAATAATTAACTGCAGTATAATAATTCATTTTATGAGTCAAAATAATTTTACGGGTAGTAAATGATTTCAAATGGAAAAATTATCAACAACAAAGTTGTATAACTCATCAAGATCTATAACTTTTAGTTTGGTCATTTTTCTATATAATATTTTTTTTTGAACAGTTTGAATTTGAATTTAAAAATATGACAACTTCAAACAACATTTTCAAATACTAAATGATTTCAATTGAAAAAGTCATCAACAACAAAATTGTATAACTCATCAAGATCTAAAACTTTTATTTTTGTCATTTCTTCATCCGACAAAGTGATAGTAACATTGTTCACAAATTTTACATATATGTGTTGTAGTTTATAAAACCAGATAAGAGATACGTCAATTTTGTAAACAATGTTACTATCACTTTGTCGGATGAAGAAATGATCAAAATAAAAGTTTTAGATCTTGATGAGTTATACAATTTTGTTGTTGATGACGTTTTCAATTGAAATCATTTAGTATTTCAAAATATTGTTTGAAGTTGTCATATTTTTAAATTCAAATTCAAACTGTTCAAAAAATGTTATATAGAAAAATGACCAAAATAAAAGTTATAGATCTTGATGAGTTATACAACTTTGTTGTTGATGACTTTTTCAGTTGAAGTCGTTCACTAACAAAAAATTCTATTTGAATTTATCAAACTTTGAATTTCAAATTTCAAATTGTTCAAATAGAGTCGGATGGAGAAATGACCAAAATAAAACTTTTGCACCTCGATGAGTTCTACAACTTTGGTTTTGGTGACTTTTCCATTTGAAATCATTTATTAACCCCAATTTTTGTTCGAAGTTATCAAATTTTGAAAATTCAAAATTTGAATCGTTCAAATGAACTTATTTGTACAAAGGACCAATACAATAGTTGTAGATATCGATGAGTTATACAATTCTATCAATCCAATTTTGTTGTTTGGATTGCCAACGATTTTGTTGTGTGTGACATTCTGGCCTAAGGCTTAATAGGATTAATAGAATACTCATATCAAAAAGTTACAACTATTTTTTCGGAAGCCGATCTCCAAAGAACTTTGATGTTAAGCGTGCTTGGTCTGGAGCAATTTCGGGATGGGTGACCAATCGAGAAGTTCCTCCCGGGTGCACACGAGTGAGGACAAAAAAACTAACATTGGCTTGAGACTAGCCAAAAAATAAAATTTATTTTTTTTGGGAATAAATTTTTTTTTTGGGATTATACTCATCTGTGACGGGCCTAAACTATAGCCCGTCACAGATAAGGGTCATCTGTGACGGGCTATAGTTTAGGCCCGATTGAGATGAGTGTCATCCGTGACGGGCACTAGTTGTAGCCCGATTGAGATAGGTCATCCGTGACGGGCTATAGTTTGACTGGTCGTCTGGGTCAAAGCTATCGGTGACGGGCATTAGTTGAGGCCCGATTGAGATAGCTTCATCCGTGACGGACTTATGTCCGTTTGAGATGATTCCTCACATCACTGACATTTGCGCTGTGTCGGACGCCATACCCGACACAGATGTGGGTTGCAGCCCGACACAGATGAGAGTTACCATTGTAGTGATCTACACTGAACTATTGGCTATGTATATCCATTTATGAATATAGAGACTGGATTCACTAGTAAAAAAGGGTTTTTCCAGGCGGCCCAAAACCTATTTTCGCGTGCGGAAGGCCGGCTCGTCTGCCCCAAATGGTCTGTGAAAATCTAATTTTTACGTACGGGTAGCGCACCCACACACGAAAATCCGATTTTCGCGTGCGAGTGCTTATGTCGTCCGCACGTAAAAATAAAAATAAAAAAAATAAAAAAAAACCCTAGGAATCGCGTGGCGGCGGCACTGGTCCGGCCGCCGCAGTGCCGGCGCCGACGGATCGAGCCATCGCGGGGCCGTCGCGCGCGGATCTGGCAGTCGCGGGCCCGGTGGCGGTGGATCTGGCCGCCACAGGGCCGGCGGAGGCAAATCCAGCCATGGCCATCTGCCGAGCCGCTCGCCACCATGCCCGCTGCCGCCGTGCGCCGCAACCGCCGCCACCATGCGTCACGCCCGTAGCTACCGCTGTGCACCACGCCTGCAGCCGTCACTCCCGGCCGCTACCACACGTCGTCGACTCGACGCTGCTCCCTGAGTGCGGCGCCGTCGCCTTCGCCGCCCACCGTCACACACCGCCGTCACATGCCACCGTTGCGTGACACCGTCACCGCCCGCCGTCGCGCGCCGCTGCCCTCGCTGTCGAAGTGAGGATGAGAGGAGGTGAAAATGAGAGGAGGAGAGGAAGTGAGGAGAAGATAAGGGAGTGAGAGATGGGAGAAGAGATAAGTCAAATTTTTTTGAATAGGTTGAGAAGGAAAGAGGAGGATTAAACTTGTAGGTGGGTTTTACAAAAATGGATTTTCACGTGTGGCCTCTTAAGAGGTCCGCCTGCAAAAATAAGCTTATTTTTGCGTGCGGGCCCTTAAGAGGCCCACGTGCAAAAATCGATTTTTCCGTGCAGTCCTCTTAAAGAGCCATATGCGAAAATGAATATCGATTTTTGTAGACGTGGTCAGTTATAGTCCGTCTACAATCTAACGAGGGTCTCGTCCAGAAAAATTATTTTTGTAGCAGTGATTTCTATTTATTATCTTAGAAAAATCTAACTGCTAGATTCTAAACTCGGATCTAATAGCTTACCCTAGCACATGATCACAAAACTTATCGATCTGATGCGGGATATTGGTGTACTGACCGGTGTGAATTAAAGCCATTAATTAGTACCTTTTCTTTCCTCCCTATTCTGCCGGTGTAGAGATAGAAGAAGTAGCAGTGTGGTCCTGAGGGTGTCGGTGGGAAAACAGGATCGCACTATGAACTCCCTTCTAGAGCTCTGACATCGAAACATCAGCTCAAGAACTCCCGACTGAAAACCAGTCGGACAAGGAGAAACAAGTCCCGGTTAGCCAAGGAACTCCAGTTGAAGATCCACCATCAACTGCTAGAGAAACTAATAGGGATCAAGCAACTGGAAACACCGCCACCCAAAAAGATCATCTAGAAGCGACAACAGGTAAATCGGTCAATCATTAAATCTTCGTCCTGAACATGTCTCCTGAGTTCTATCTTTTACATCTTCCTTAGAGCAAACAACTAGAGAAGATGAAGAGATCCTCTGGCTGAAATCCACAGAAGACTCATTATCTCCAATCAAGATCGAGTGGCATGATGCAGAAGGAAAAAAACAAGGCATCATACTCAACAAGCAAAAAGAAGCTGAAGAACGAGATCTGCTTGTTGCCAGTCTTAATGAAGCCACTCGACTGATGAATGTGAGAAGAAACCCTTTATACCTCAATTGATGATTCTCATACAACCAACTAACTTGCTATTTGTGATGCAGAGAATATATCGTCGCTCCCAGGCTAAATCCGATACCTTGGAAAAGCTTGTCCCTCATGTTAATTCCTTGGAGAACATCCAACAAGAGCTCAAAGAAGCCAAGGAGGAAGCCATAGCCAGAGAAACTGTCTTACGAGAACAAATCAGCAAGCTTTGAGATCCCTGGACTGACCGCTCCAAAATCGCCTCTGCCTCCTACCATCATCACCGGTCTGACCACCGCGTCACCGCCGGTCTGACCGCCTATGACTCGCTGGTTAGACCGCCGAACCCGAGCAAACACAAATTGAAGATCTCTCAAAGTAGATGACAACTTTATTTCTTCTCTCTATGTTTACAAAGTGCAACAACAGCACTCCTCACGAAAATCTCGACTAAACTCGAAACCCTAACTAAACTTTCAACTCAATGCTTTCCTCAGCGATACCGAGAGGTCACACCCTCCCTCTTTATTTATACATGAGGTAGGCAGCCTAAAGCCACGAACCAAACTCATACAAGAAGTCCTAATCCACCTAGGAAACCTTCCCGTACAAAAAACCAACTTTACATATTCCAATCGTACCAAATTTGGACTCCTTCCAAATTCGACTCCGCATCCCATACGCACACAATATCTCCATTGTATGCCATATGGAAACTTCACCAACCACGTGCATTAATCTTTAGCCTAAGTATCCTGCATGATATTTAACCGTCCGGACGTCACCTTATCTCCAAGTTGACTCCCGACCCATCACCGGCAATACTCTCCCGAGACATAAAGATTACCTACACATGAATCAAACAAAGAAACCATATCCGAGCACAAGCTATCACGAACTTGACTCATTGTTAGCACACAACAGCATTACATACGCATAGTATCCATCTAGAAGCCATAAATATGAATTAACCACGGATATCCAATAAAACAACCCGAAACCGAAACCGACACAGAGTTGACCGGTCAGACCGCGGGCTGGCCGGTCTGACCGCATACATACCGCCGGTCTGACCGGCCTTACCTGCCTGGTCTAACCGGACAAAACACCAGTCCCTGTTCACCGTTTGAAAATTCAATCACCTCACAAATCACGTCGCAAATAGACTCCAAATATCAAAACCAATAACGTCAGATGCCAATTGTTCATCACGACAAAAGAATCAAACACACTTTGATTTTACAAATTCTATAGGAGATGGCTTTGCAGATGACACTTCTGATGAGCAAGCTTTAGAACTAATAAATGAAGCTCAGGAGTCTGCCAAGAAGATAGCTGCTGATGTAGTTGAAATCTTTTGGGGATAGATTCTTGATGTAAAAAACTCTTATAATTCAACTTGTAATTTATCAGTTTATTTATGCTCATGCCCTGATGTGAATCTTACGTTTAATTTCTTAAAAATTTTTGTCCGACTGTCACCAAGCTTAAAACTTGATCAAGTCATCAAAAAATTTTCAGTCCTTATTCACTCGACTCAAATCAAAACAAAAACAATGATAAACCAGATACAAACAAGTTATATTCAAGACAAACCTCATACTTTATTAATATGCATAGCCCCCGACTGACAACTCAAGGAGACGACTTACTTGAAGTCGGTGGTCGAGAAGAACATAATACAGAAAACTGAAGTTATGTATAATATCAACGAAGGTGTTTAATATTCCATGAATTCTCCACAATTGACCCGTCTTCATGCTTTAGACGATACGCTCTTGGCCGAGTGACTTCAGCAATTATGAAAGGTCCTTCCTATAACGGAGATAATTTATGTCTAGCCTTCGTCATCTGAATCTTTCTCAGAACCATATCACCAACAATAAATGCTCGTGATCGAACATTACGATTATGATAACGCCGAAGTCCTTGGAGATACCTCGCCGACTGAACAAGTGCAGCTTCACGAGCTTCTTCCAGTCGGGTCAAGTCATCAACACGGTCTTGATCATAACACTCATCATTAAAATTATGAACTCGAAGAGATTCAAACTCCATCTCACTCGGCAACATGGCTTCAGCCCCATAAACTAAAAAGAAAGGCGACTGACCCGTAGCCCGACTGGGCGTAGTCTGTAATTACCATAAAACTGAAGGCAACTCTTGAACCCATCTACCAGCATAAGGACACAATCTATCAAAGACCCGGGCCTTAATACCCTGAAGAACCATACCATTAGCACGTTCAACCTGTCCATTGCTTCTAGGATGTGCTACTGACGCATAACAAATCTGATTCCAAAATCTTCACAAAATTCTTTAAAAATGCCTCCAGTGAACTGAGTCCAATTATCAGTAATAATCCTATTCGGGACGCCAAACCGATGCACAATATTAAGGATAAAGTCACACGCTTTGTCTGCCGTAATTATAGCAACCGGCCTAGCTTCAATCCACTTAGAAAACTTGTCAATTGCAATAAACAAATGTGTAAAACCTCCTAGAGCCTTTTTGAAAGGACCAACTATATCTAGACCCCAAACTGCAAAGGGCCATGAAAGCGGAATCGTTTGTAACTCTTGGGCTGGAACATGACTCTGTCGAGCAAAAAATTGACAACCTTCACAGGTTCGAACCACTTTATCCGCATTTGTAACCGCCATAAGCCAGAAAAAACCTTGCCGATAAGCTTTGCCCACCAAAGTTCGTGCTGCAGCGTGACTGCCACAAATTCCCAAGTGAATATCCTGCAACAATTGTCGACCTTTCTCAGGTGTAACACATCTTAACAAAACTCCAGATGGGCTTCTTCTGTACAACTCTGAAGCAACCATGACATAATTCTGACTACGACGTTGAACTCGCTCTGCATCATCTCGATCTTCGGGTAACACTTGCCGGGTTAGGAATTTGATTAAAGGTGCCCTCCAGTCAGCATCAAACATGGAAACCTGGTTTGCAACTTCCTCTTCGGTGGCTTGCTTTTTAGCAACAATCGGCTCATAAAGATGCTCTACAAAAACATTTGTCGGGGCAGCCTCTCGTCTAGAGCCAAACTGAGCTAATTGATCTGCCGCCTCGTTGTTATGCCTTAAGATATGTGATAACTCTAAGTGGTCAAACTTGTCTTCTAGCTTACGAACTTCTTGACGATAAGCATCCATATTGTCATTTAAGTAAGACCAATCCTTCATCACCTGGTTCACAACCAACTGAGAATCTCCTCGCACAATCATATGCCGTATACCGAGAGATACAGCGAGTCGTAGTCCATGAAGTAATGCTTCATACTCGGCTACATTGTGTGAAGCCGCAAAATGTATCTGAAGAACATACCGCAGTCTTTCACCAGTCGGGGAAATTAAGACAACTCCAGCTCCCATACTAGTAACTCGCTTAGACCCATCAAAATACATAGTCCAGTATTGCATCTCCTCCCTGGGTACGTCTCCTTGACACTCGGTCCACTTGGCCAGGAAATCAGCCAGGATCTGGGATTTAATAGATGTCCTTGCTTTGAAAGTAATATCTAACGGCATCAATTCCAAAGCCCACTTCGCAATACGCCCAGTAGACTCCCGATTATGAAGGACATCGCCGAGTGGAAAGGATGTAACCACAGTAACCGAGTGACTTTGAAAATAATGAGCTAACTTCCTGACGGTAATTAAAACTCCATATAATAATTTCTGTACCTGGGGATAGCGTGTTTTGGATCCAGCCAACACCTCGCTGACCACCTGAATTGGCCTTTGAACTTTCTGGATTCGTCCTTCCTCCTCTCGTTCCACGACCAGGACTGTGCTGACCACCTGAAAAGTTGCAGACACGTACAGTAGCAATGGCTCTGGGTGATACGGTGAGGCTAACACGGGTGGTGTTGTGAGAAAATTCTTGGAGTCTTCAAAAGCTTTCTGGGCTTCCGGGGTCCACTGGAACTCGTCTGTTTTCTTGAGCAACTTGAAGAAAAGCATGCCTCGTTCTTCGAGTTTAGAAACGAACCAATTTAAAGCTGCCATGCATCCAGTAAGTTTTTGGACATCCTTCTGGGTACTCGGCGGCTTCATATTCTGAATAGCATTGATCTTCTCTGGGTTGGCTTCAATACCACGGTGAGACACCATAAAACCGAGTAGCTTCCCTGACGGTACTCCGAAAGTACATTTCTTCAGGTTCAACTTTATTCTGAAGGCTCGAATATTTGAAAAAGTTTCTTCTATGTCGGCGATCAAATCCTGTTTTTGCTTGGTTTTAATGACAACATCATCGACGTAAGCTTTCACGTTCCTCCCGAGTTGAGTCTGTAGGCATCTCTGGATCATGCGCTGATATGTAGCTCCAGCGTTTTTAAGGCCAAACGGCATCGTGATGTAACTATAGGCTCCAAACAGAGTGATGAATGACGTCTTCAAGCAGTCGGACTCCTTCAAGCTGATTTGATAGTATCCCGAGTAACAATCAAGGAAGCTCAGAAGCTCACAGCCAGTGATTGAGTCAACGACTTGATCAATGTGGGGCAAACCAAATGAATCCTTAGGGCAAGACTTGTTGAGGTCGGTGTAATCGACACACATGCGCCATTGTCTTATCTTCTTTCGAACTAGAACCGAGTTGGCCAACCAGTCGGGGTGGTAAACTTCCTTGATGAATCTAGCCGCCAAGAGCTTGGCGAGCTCCTCCTTAATAGCATCTCTTCGATCTTGTGCAAAGCGGCGAAGCCGTTGTTTGATAGGTTTTGCATCTTCTTTAACATTTAATGAGTGCTCAATCACCTCTCTAGGAATACTAGGCATATCGGATGGTTTCCAAGCAAATATATTTTTATTATTTTGTAGAAAGGTGATGAGCGCGTTTTCCTATTTACAATCTAGCTCGACGCCTATTACAGCAGTCTTGGAGGGATTAGAAGGGTCGAGTGGAATCTTTTTCGTCTTGGCATCACCTTCTCCCAACTTGGCCAATTTCTTTGCTGGGATTTTGCCCTCTTCCGATGTTGATGCGGCCAGTCGGACCTCCTGTTGGCCAAGTAATCTTTCGCAAGATTGGGCCATGTCGCAGCTTTCCTTGTCGGAGGTAAAGGCTTGCTTGACGTCACTGCGCAGGGAGATAACTCCATGAGGTCTGGGCATCTTCATCATCAGATAGGTGTAGTGCGGGACTGCCATGAATTTGGCAAGCATAGGTCTTTCGAGGATCGCGTGGTAAGCTGCTTCAAGTCGGTGACTTCAAAGCTGACATTCTTTGTACGGAAATTCTCCCGAGTGCCGAAGGTGACGGGAAGAGTGATTTGCCCGAGTGGTGTATATGACAGCCTTGGGATGACTCCATGAAAAGGGGCTGAACTTGGTTTTAATTCAGATCTAGGGATTTGCATCTTGTCCAGTGTCTTGGCGAAGAGAATGTTGAGAGCGCTGCCACCATCAATGAGGACGCGCTTAAGCTTGATGTTGTGGACCACCGGGTCTAGTACCAGGGGATACCGTCCCGGGTGAACCACTCGGTCAGGATGATCCGAGCGGTTAAACGTAATAGCCACATCTGACCATCGTAGGTAACGTGACACCTCAGGCTGGACTGCATTGATTTCTCTATCGGTCAATTTCTGCTTCCGCTTTGATTCGTATGCGAGTGGCCCTCCGAAAATGTGGTTTAACTCAATCCTGTGATCTTGAAAAGGTTCCGAGCCACCATTTCCATCATCCTTCTTGGTTTCTGAAGTCCCGACTACATCGGTCAGTTTCTGAAGTTGGGCTGCGTAGTGCTCGGTGAACTGTTTGTAGATGAAGCAGTCTTTGGCCACGTGTTTATCATTCGGGTGATGCGTGCATTGAGCGTTCATGATCTTGTCGTAGGCGCTGATGCGTGGACATTGTTGTTGGTAGTTCGATGTTGCGGCGACCAGATCCTCAGGCTTACGCTTGCGATCTTTTTGGCCACCGTTGCCGTTGCCATTGTCCTTCTTAGGGCGCCAGCTACTCCCTGCTTGCTTGCCTTGGCATGATGCTTTAATAGTGTCGTCCGACTTGGCGTAGGAATTGGCCGTCTCAAACATCTTCTTGACTGTCCTTGGAGGTTTGCACCCAAATTTGCTGATTAACAACTCGTTGCGAACGCCTTTCTGGAAAGCGGCTATGATGACGTCGTTGGTGATGTCAGGAAGCTTGTTTCGCTTCTCCAAAAAATGTCAAATGTAGTCTTTCAAAAGATTCATCGGGCTTCTAGACTATGTTGTAGAGGTCGAAGTGAGTCCCGGGCCTTTCAAAGGTGCCCTGGAAGTTGGCGATGAAGTGATCCCGAAGCTCGCTCCAAGAATTGATTGAACCTCTTGGTAAACTTGCGAGCGAAATTCTAGCTGAGTTGGCGAGAGCGACAGGCAGGTAATTTACCATGGCCTTGCTATCTCCTCCTGCTGCACGAAATGCGAGGATGTAGACGGTCAACCATGACTCGGGGTCGGTTTTGTCGTCATATTTCTCGATCCCAGTGGGCTTGAAACCACTCAGCCAATTCACTCGACACAGGTCCTGAATGAATGCGGGCACTCCTTCATTGCAATTGTCGGGGGAATTCCTTCGGTCTTCATGGTGAGGTTTATTACGTTTGTGATAACGTCGGTCGAGTACTTCCCTCAGATCACTCGGCGCGGGCCTTTGAGAACCACTCTGGTAACTGGAGCTATTATCGTAGCGGATTCGGTCATGGACGGTCGGTTGCGGCACCTCTCACGAGAGTTGGCCGACTGATTTTGGTGCTTCCAAGCTTCATGGCGACGGACGTCATCGGACTTGGCGTGGGTCTTGCTGTGGTCAAGCCTTTGGTAATCCTTGGATCGCAGCGATGGGAGACGACTGCCGTCAGGTGTTTCAACAACGAACTCGGTAATTCCCCGAGTAGTGCCGGCGACAGCGCCGAGTGGAGCTGCAGCAACAACAATGGTCTTGACTTTGTCTTGGATTGGGGTCACGTTGGGGGGAGCTACGTCCATGACGGTGTCGATGAGGGTGAGAGTGGTGACCGCGTTTTGTTGGGGTGTTAGGAAGACGTTGGTGTTGTCAACTTGGGTCTGAAGTATGGCGTCGTGGGCGGAGCGCCCGGCTGCCCTCAAATCTCGCCTTCTCTTGTCGTTATCTTCTTTGCATTTGAGTTCTTCCTCCTTGCGCTTGCGCTCCTCTTCGAACTTGACTCGTTCCTCTTCCATAGCCCTGCGGGCTACGACTGAGTCGGTCTCCCCTATGCCGGCCATGAGAACGCCGAAAAATAGCGGAGTATAGTTGTCATCGAAGTCGAAGTTGTCGATGTTCTCCGTGGAGATGTCGTAAAGATCATCGAAGCCAGAAGAGCTGATGTAGTCGGTGATCTCGGTGGATGAGCATGATCCGAGAGGTTGAATCACGACGGCGATCTCCCTGGAACTTGGACCATAGCGTGGCGCCGATGCAAAAAGTTCTCCCGAGTGGTTTGGATCTGACTCGGAAGAAAGAAAGTTGAAGTAGGTCTCAGTGGCGTTTGGTAACCCAAACAACGCCGAGTGGTTTTCTCCTCTGACTGGTTCGAATCCGAGTCAAGGAGAGAAATCTTGCCGAAGCTGTCGGTGATGAAGTTGAGGCTGCCGAAGCGATAGGCCTATCCTGGAGGGAAGGCGAAGTCGTCGATGCCTGATGTAGATCCCATTGCGCTTGTCGGCGAAGAAAAACTTGACGCTCCCCTATCTGGCGCACCAACTGTCGAAACCCTATTTTTGGCAATGAGAAAAGGGAGTAGCGCACAAATGCCAAACACGATGGGTTAGTACACAAAGGATTTAGATAGGTTTAGGTCTTCTATAAAGAAGTAATACCTTACTCCTGTTTTAGGGATTGTATCCGTCGAGTTATGTATTGATCTCGTGATCAAGCTGTGTATGAAGAAAAGCTTAGCTAATCGCTATTGCCTATCTTCCCCTCAAGGGGCGTCCTACCCTCTTTATATAGGCTCAGAAGGTAGGCTCACAAGTCAGAGACCAAACCACATATGACATAGGTCTCCTAAGCATTATCCATAATACTATCGACTTAAGACTATAAGCCATTCCTTAATACATAAGGTAACGTAATACTTAAGTCTTAAGCTATTACATGATCATCATCTATAACCTATCCCCTATAATCAGTCAGATAAGCTAGCCGTGTGGGTATATGGTACCCATAATCTCCACAACTATGAACTCCCTTCTAGAGCTCTAACATCGATTAGGCTCTCTAGGATTTTTGGGTTTAGTGATATAGATTTAGACGTCCCCTTCTGCCGATCGCTTCTTCCCTTATAAACGCTTTGGTGGGGCTCGAAGACAATCACTACTACAAAACACCTAATAAAACACCTCATAAGGACTAGCTTATATGTGCCAGTTTATTTAAAACCGACACATATTACCTTTTTCATCTCTATAATATGAAAAATCTAAATAAAACCGACACCTATACTACAGGTGTTATTTTTTTTAGAAAAACTGGTACCTATATTTATATTATAGATGCCGGTTCTAGATAAAAACTGATACCTATAGTATTGGTATCGTTTTTTTATAAAACTGGCACCTACTTTTTTAAAAAACCGGCACCTATTACCGAGCTAGCGCCATCCTTACCAGAGAAAAATCTTATCCACATACTTGATCCCATCGCCATCTCTCGATCTCGCGCACTTCTCCTCCTCACTCTTCCCTGCATGTGCCCATACTCCACTCCTTCTTCTCCATTCTTCTTCCCTTCCTCCAGATCCACCTCCCCTTCCTCCTCATCTTTGCTGTGAGGTGGTGGCTGGCGTCGGCGGAGGCAGTTGCAACATCGCCTCCTCATCTGCGGTGCTCCCCTCCGACCGCTTCCCTCTCCCTCCGGCCCCCTATCTCCTGACCACTTCCCTCTCTCTCGCCTACTCCCTTCTTCCTCTCCCTCTTTGTCGGTGCGCGCGCGGTGGAGGAGGGCGACAGGAAGGGTGGATGCAGAGATGGAGGAGGACCGTGGTGCCCGCGACCACCTAGATCCAGCGGCAACGGCGGAGAAGACTGGTGCGGAGGGCGAGGTGACGGTGGCGGCAGCGGGCCTTCTCTTCTGCATCCGCCTCCCCTGCCTTCTCCTCCTCCAGATCCACTGACGGTGATGGCGGTAGTGGAGAAGGCCGACGCGGCGGCCGGATCCGACGACGAAGGCTCAAGAATCGGCGACGACCTCTCCTCTCCTCTCCTCTCCACTGTGTTCCCCTCTCCATCCGGCGATGGCACCGGTGGTGGAGAAGGCTAGTGGCGGCGGTGGTGGTGGCGGCAAAGTGGTGGCGGTGATGGTGGTGAAGGCCGACATGGAGGTGGAGGCTTTCTTTTAATTTTGTTGAATGCTATAGGTGCCAGTTGTGGGGTAGGAATCGGCACCTATAATCTCCTGTTCCAAAACCAACACCCATGCCTGAGAGAAAAGGTGCCGACAAATTGGTGTTGATTGGAAACCAGCACCTATTGCCGGTTCCCAACCGGTACCTATGGGTGGTTCTGTGCTAGTGAATCACGATTAGGACTCTGAATTGTTATCAGCGATCACAACTCACTTTAATTATCTCTTTATTTTCCGTGGGAGAAGATAACTATGAAATTATCTTCTCTCCTATATGGCAGTGGCAGCTGATATGATCAACGCTGCCAAAAGAAAAATTTTAGGGTTTTAATTAGGATATTTACTGTGTTGATGAGAGATCGATCGGGGTAGGAGCGGGGCTTATCGGCTTTTCGGTCTTCCTGCCCATCAAAAAAAGGAGCGCACAACAGGGGATGAGGAACGAAGAGGTGCTTGAAATTCTCATTGGTCCTCAAATGAAATGCCGGATCCTCAATTTACACCCGCGCCTAACAGCATAATCTAAACAACTAAAATATATATGAAGCTAACAATCTAAATGGAGATCTAAGCCCTATTTGACACAACTACAGACCCGAGATTTCTTGAAGCTGGGTGTTTCTAGATCCACAAATCCATAGATCAGGATCTATGATTACATTGGTAACATTTCACTACTGCATAAAAGGTTTTTGTAGGTGATCAAAATTGATCTTCGCAAGCGATTGGGTGGTCTGCCTGCACGCAGGTGTCTACGGAAATTAGCATTTTCGCATGCGGGCGGGCCAACCGCTTGTGAAGATCCATTATCGCAGGCAGGCCTTTTAACGCGGTTGCCTGCAAAGATTGATTATCGCACACAACCACGTTAAGAGGCCCAACTGCGATATGGGTTTTCCCATGTGACCTATAACTTACTGGCCATTCGGGAAGATTGCGCCCGCTATCTAATATAATATTTCCCCCTATTTTCAATCGAAATTTGAAATGCTATGTATTAGAATATTGCATTGACAAATAAATAAGCTTTCAATATATAACGCAGAAAACATTTATATACATATATACATATAAACATGTTTGTCCCATATATTACAAACGATCGTTCCCGTTTGACGAAACAGTACATTTTCACTTCGCATGTTCTTTCTCCCACTCTCTTAGGGGCTTGAATTTGTCTTCTAATGTCAGTTGACTTTTATCGTCATAGAAAGTTCCTAGTACATTGTAGCAGTCACGACGGATGAAGTGGCACAGGTAAGTCCATATGTTCAGAACCTTTTTTTTGTCGAACCAGTTTGCTACATAAGATATTCGAAGGATATGTGGAAAAAATTGACAAATGTTAGGAAATAAACTGCGGACAAAATACTCTTTATAGAGAACAATCTCCAGACTTACATGTTCATGGTTAGTTGTGTACCTCCTGTTGACCCTAAGCATCTCGCACATGTAATATCCACATAGTATGGTGTCTGGGTGTTGCTTGAAACACTACGAACATAATAATAACACCGGTCATTATAAAAAAGTAATCATTCAAAGAATTTGTGTTCATGTCATATGTTAGACCAACATATAGGAAGAATTGATAGAATTTGATATAGGAAGTGAGGAGAAATTTATGAAAGGTCTTGGAGGGAAAATCCGAATTGCAAAATTTGAATTCTAGAATTTAAAATTGGGATATAAATTTTTGGGTTTGAGATTGGGATTTTTGGTCATAGGGGAGGGATTTTGAGATCATTTGACATGTAGTCCTTGATTCACACTCAAAGAACTAAGACTTTCGCAATTAGTGTTTTTATTTAAATAGTTTTTAACAGCCCAAAAAATTGAGGCGTTACAAAGCCTAACCCCTTAAAAATAATCTCGACCCTAAGATTTGAGTAAGGGGAGCAACCGGGGCTACAAGGGGTAACTAGCACAACCTAACAAACTAGGTCTTCCCTTGATGTTTCAAGGTTTGGTACTTCGAACTTTATTCTTCAGGTCTTGGCAAAAGCTTCGTAGTCTCTGTCACGCCCGAAAATTCACTAGTAATTTCCGAACTACTTTTTGCATACAATCCTTGTCCAGGAATCAACCAAGGTACACAAATCGATAATTTAATATACAAATCCATCATAATAATAATGTTAAACACTTACAAAAGAAAAGAAAACAGTAGCAAACAAACGATCTAGCGATGGCTTCAGCTCCACTCCCACAGGTAGCTCTACAGGGGCATAAGCCAAACGTCTTCTCCTTCGAAAACTTTCTTCAACTGAGGTTTGATTGATTATTGCAAGGGTGAGTGCAAAGAATACGCAGCAAGACACACAACAAGTATACAAGTGCATAGGGATAACAAGGATGACAATAATAGGGTTCATTTGCAAAGGCAGCATTTAGCAAACATTCAAGAGTAGTAAAACAGTAGAGTTATTAAATAGCAATATTAACCAATCACTGAATAGCACGCCAATGCTGCACAGGCCCATCCATCTCTAAACAACCAAACCCAGTTGCACAGATCTAGACTCTATAACAGGAGCTGACAAATTATCATCACCAGATTATTATCATTAATGAGTAGTGTGAGACTAATCATGAAAAACATTGCTAGGCCCGCCTATGACCGCGGTCACGGTTATTCGAATAGTTTTACTCTGGCCAGAGGTATACAAATTTACCCACAAGACACAACCCTACAACATGTTACCATGCGCCTCAATACCACCACGGTACTTCGAAAAGGAGCTGTGACAAGACCCTTCGCATAATATGCCCATCAGAATGACACCCACTAAGCATCTGTCTTTGGTAGGGACGACTAGTTACCTAGACAGGGAGACTACTTAGTGCCCAAAAACTATGAACTTATTTGCCTGCCACCTATGGACTTAGTTGTCTGCCACGATAAAATAACAACATACCGTGGTGCCTCCTGACAAATGTATTATACTCCAGATCCAACAATTGCACATGCTGGCTTATGGTTAGTACAGTTAATGCTTCACAACAGTAGCTCGTGAACCTGTCCTTAATTATCATGAGCACAACCAACACAACCATGTGCTCACAGCCCACCATTAGTTAGGTTTTAGTTGGCAAGTTAATTAATTAACCAATCACGATTGACCATCGTGAGCTACCATTAAATATGCATCATAATGATATAGTAAAACATTAATTATCCCACATGAAATGATACTAAAGTTTCTAAGCATGGCTAAGCAATTATTCTAATATCTAGCTGAACTATTATATAAAGTCCAAACTAGTCAATTTATAACCCAAAGGTATCAAGGAATAGGGTAATCAATGCAATTTGGCCATAACAAAGGAATAGGTTCACACCACCCAACGACATTCAAAAATAAATACATATTTGAAATAAATAAATAATTTAAATATAGGATCAACGTGCTCAAAGGGATTGTGTTTGAGATCTGTGTGACTTGCCTTGCAATAATCGGTCTTCAATTTGTCTTCCGAAGGTCTTCAATTTGTCTTCTGAAGCTCTTCCGAAATGACGAAAACGACAAGCTAACACACGAAACAAGAAAAAAAACTAATAAAAACCAAATTAACAGTACATAAAAAGTAAACAAATATGTAGATCATGATTTTAGATGAATTTATGAAACTTGAACGGCCTCATTTCGACTTCATATGAATTAGTTATGAATTTTACAAGATTTAATCGAACTAAAGTCTATTTAAAAGGATTAAAATGATTTATAAAATTTATAATTATTTTTAATAAATAGATCTTGATTTTAGACAAATTTAGCAACTTGAACCACATTAATCCGAGTTACAATGAATTAGTTATGAATTTTCTAAATTTAAACATATTTTAACCAATAACAAAAATTATATTACAATTTTGATGCAATAATAAATTAATTTTGAATTAGAAAATAGGAATTATTGCATCACATGGAATCGGTTCACTGTTGACCGGGTGCACAGAAATGGTCTACAGAACCGACGATCGAGATTGGTTTGACTAGGGTTGACCTAGATCAGACATTACGAATTAAACCTGATCTAGGGTTTAGGATGGTCCGACATAGACGACGACGATGACATGGCGGCGGACGAGGCAACATGTGGCATGGCACGTGGGATCGACGGCCTGCGGCACGGGAACCGATGGTCGTCGGTGAATGGCGATGCGACAGAGGAAGGCGAGGGCACCAAGAGAAAGAGGGGAAAGCGATGATCCTTACCGACGTGATGGCGATGACAAACAGCGACGGGAATGACCAGTGGCGAGCTTGAAAAGGCGGCGGCCTCGGGTTGACGATGACGGTAGTGCTCCGGAGGCGAATGGTGGCGGCGAAGTGGTGGACGATGATCTCCAACTCCTTGCTAATCCGACGGTGGCGATAGTGACCCGAGATAGCGGCTAGAGCGGCAACGTAGCTTGGCAGGAACAGCGGCCGACGACGAAGAGAGAAGGGAAGCGCGACGGCGGCTCTAGGACATGGGAAAAACTTGGGAAAAAGAGTGGAACGGAAGAGGAAACCAATGGGGTTCTATTTATAGCGGTGAGTAGGAGAGATCGAGCTCGGCACGACGAGATTTCACCGAGGAAAGTTTAGGGTTTTAAGGAAAGAGAAGAACTCCAATTCCATCTCAAATCCGGGAGATTTCCAAATGAATTTGATGTGATTTCTTGGGGAAAACAAAAGATCAAGATATGGGGAAGATTTACCCTTAACCAATTCCATCCGAGAAGGAAAGGGCACGCCGGATAAGGGAGGGAAAGGCGCAGCGCGACAACGGGCTCCGGTGGTTGGAGGTTGAAGAAGACCCGACATGTGGACCCCACATGTCAGTGTGAGAGAGAGGGGGGGCGCGGGAGGGAGGCATAGCAGACTCTGGGGAGGAAAAGAGCCGGCCCGAGAAGGAGTAAAAGAAAGGATCTGATAGAATGGTCTTCCGGTATCTCTTCTACATCAATGTGGTTTAGTTGGGATCTCTTGAAAGCTAGTGCAGCTTGTGACATTGATCCGCTGTTTTGTTTTGTAAGGTTCTTGGGACCAATGGTTGGGGCTCCATTACTTGCCACCTTGGATTGTACATTCTTGGTGTTACCTTGTCCTTGAGGACATTGCCAAGAATAATGGCCCATCTGATGGCAGTTGTAGCACTCCACTTTGTTCAAGTATAAGGGGTTTCTAGCTTGTGGGGTGGTTGTTGTGGAGTTGTTTCATCCACTATTACCACTGCTTGCACCAGTTGCTTGTTGGGTTGGTCTAGGGATAAATGCACGAGGAGCGAAACCACTGGAAGAGGCATACCGAATGGTGCCTCGGTTGAACTGTCCAGGTGGGTTGGTCCTTCGATATGATCCATCCTTTTGTTGAAATCCCAACTGCGAGGCTTTTTGTTTCCGGATGTCTGCTATTTCCTTGTCAGCTTCTTCTACCATTAATGCCTTGTTGATCATGTGTTGGAAGGTCGGAAAGTCATGTGGCACAAGCTGGAGTCTAATCCGAACGTTCATTCCTTTTAGGAACCTATGTATTTTCTTCTTGTTGGAGTTTATTTCCTCGGTGGCATACCGAGCCAATTTATGGAAATGACTCAGATATTCGTTGATGCTATCAGATCCTTTTTCATGTTGATTGTACTCTCAGGTACATACGATGCTCGAAAAGCTTCCAGGAATTCTTTCCACTCGATGGTTGTAGCATTCTCATGAGCGACGCAATAGTTTTCCCACCATTTTGTGGCTAGTCCTCTTAACTGATTAGCCACAAAGAGTCTTTTCTCTAATGGGGTGCATAGTACTAGGTTTAACTTCCTTTCCACATCCTTAAGCCAATCGTCAGCTTCGACTGGTTTGACGGTGTGGGGGAACTCTGGTGGATGGGATCTTAGGAAGTTTATTAGCTTGGATCTACTATTGGCTTGGACAGATTGTGGCGGTTACGCTTGTCCTTGTTGTAGCCTAGCTAGGGTCTGAGATATTCCTTGTAGGATCTGAGTTTGCATAGCCATCATCTGTTGATAGTCCATAGGAATGGATGGAAGTGGGGGGTAAGTTGGGTTGGTTTTCAGCTGCATTTTGATTGATTGGTTCATTGGCTGTTTCATGTCCATTATCGGTCACTTTGTCGGCATTCTGATTCTATTGTTGGGCAAGACTGACTTCCTAAGCCTGATTATCCTCATATCCAAAGCGTGTAGGAGCTCGGATCTGGCGATGGGGACGAGCCATTCTAACCCTAAAAAAGGTCAAGGTAAGAGGGAAATCGTTATGAGGAGAGAAGATGAAAAGGAAGAGAGAGAGAGAGAGACAGCTACCCAAGAAAAACTTTTTGCAATCCAGAAGAGCAAACTAGGTGTGACCAAGTATCAGACTGACAAACACCATGAACGGACTACTAAACATAACACACATGTAGAATAGATTAACTCAATGCAATAGATTGATTATCATGGCAGAGTACATATATATACCGAGCTCTACCCTTATCTCCTCAACCAACTTATAGAACAGAATTGGGAGAGATTTAGCTGGTATAAGAGATAGCAACAGAAACATAGAAGTCTAACACCCTCCCCCCAGTCTAAACATCGTTTGAACGGACGTTAAGACTGGACCAAAACTCTGAAAACACCGTGCTAGGAATACCCTTGGTGAAGATGTCGGCGTACTGTGACAAAGTAGGAACATGCATCACACAAACAGCTCCAGTACCGTCCTGCACCGACAGCTATCCTCGCTTCCCTGTGCCGCCCTGCCTATGACGTCAGCTGAACAGGGCAGTCGGCCCCGCTCAATCGAACCGCCTTCGTTGCAATCCGTCGGCCGTGACGGCTTTAAAAGCCGCTGTGACCATTGCCTTCCTTCCTTGGCCTCCAAGCTTGACCACCACTTCCACTGCCATGCACCTTTTCCTCCCAGTCAAGCCGCCCGAGTCGCCTCCCCGGCTGCCGCCCGACGACCACGAGTCGCCCCGGCTGACACCACCCCGGCCGAGCTTGCCGCACCGCTACACCATCCCGCGCCAAAGCCGCTGCGCCGGCCGACGCCGTGGCCCAGCTCGCGCACGACCGACGTCGTGGCCAGCGCGCCGTCTTCTGCCGTTGCCGCCCCTGGCCGCACGCGCCGCCCCGGCCGCCGACGCCAGCCCACGCGCCGGCGCCGTCCCGTGCGCCCTGGCCACAGGCACCGCCCCGCGCGCCCCAGCCGCCGGCTGCCGACTCCCTCCCTGCCGCCGCCTCGGCCGTCGACGCCACCCCGAGCCGCGTTGCACGCCGAGTCACGCCGCGCGTCGTCCTACGCGAGCCGCACCGCCCACAACCCGCGCCGTGCCGCCGCCACCCCGCGCACCGTCGCCTGGCCGGCGCCCCTCCCCCAGCCGTTGGCGCCCTCCTCTCCTCAGCACGGGATGAAGCAGAGAAAGGAAGAAGGAGAGAGAAGGAAAAGATAAGAAGGAAAGAGAGAAGGAGAAGGGAGAAGAAAAGGAAAAAAAGAGAAGAAAAGAAAAACAAAAGAGGTGGGACCCGCCGGTGGGCCTTACTATCTTGACTCTCTCCCCGCGGGCCCTTGACTAAAGACTTCGAAAAAGTCTATATCGCCTCCCTCTTCCTTGTCGGGCTAATCCCATGAAGTCCTCTACAAAAGTCTACCAAACATCCCTCTGCATCCATTGGGCTGCCTACTACAAAGTCTATACATCATTCCTCATGCTTTGTTGGGCCGAGCCCAAGAAATCAATTCCCTACCAAAGTCTATATTTCGTCCTTTCTCCCAATTTCGGTCTAAAGCCCACCAGCAGCCCCTCCTCACCAAGGTCTAATTTATATTCCTCCACACATCCAAGCTCCTATCCTGAAGTCTATATTGCCTCCTTCCTCATCTCTGGGCTAAAGCCCAAGCCCTCCCCAAGATAAAGTACAATATGACTCCCTCTCACCTCACAGCCAAGGAATATTCTTGGAAATATTCCTTTTCAATTTAATAAATTCTTTTTCTCACATTTCAAGAAATCCATTAATCTTGCAAAATTCATATCTCCCCAACCGTAAGTCCGATTGATTCCATTCAACTTTCACATTTTTTTATAAAAAATGAGATCTATACATGGCACAATTAGTTTATAATAGTTATTATCTTCCTTTTAGGGTTTTGGATGTTTTTCTCTTTTCGATCGCGCATTAGACGTTTCGGAGATGCAACGGACGCGAATTTTCTCGAAGATTTGAAGACCAACAATAAGGCAAGCCACTCTTCGATCATATCGCTTGTAGTTTATAAAATGTGTTGTTTGCAAGATTGCATGCTTAGTGTACACAATTAATTTGATTGACCATCGGTCTTCAAGCATACGATCGATAGACCAACCTATGTAGTTGCATTACTTTTTGTAGGACCTTATTAAACTTAACCCTTGTCACTCCACCACAGCAGTACCTCGGTACTGGCGCTCTCTGGGCGCAGGTGTCCGTTTGCACCATTTGTTTATATTAGGTTTATACATGGTTATTGATGTGGAAAAACTTGGGTTGTGAAAAGTTTATAAAACCTGACTCGGAGAGTCAGTGACTTTGAAAACAAAAAGGTTTTATGGGAGGAAAACCTGCGTTGCGAATCCTCTCCTGTGTGGTTTAGTTTTGTAGTCACGCATAAGGATCGATTCCTTTGGGTTTTATATCCGAGCATCTCATAGTACGACCACATGGGTAGAATAGGATGCCCTTAGATGAGTAACTAGCTGAAACATATGTGTCTAGCATGTTGGCAGGTGAGGAGCACCGGTATGGTGGAATTTACGGCAATCTCCTGCAGTGGGGATGTGTCGAGGGTCCATACGGTGGGGCCTAAAATTTGGCCAGATGCTTAGTGGAGAGATCCACCCATCTGTGTGACACGGGACATTTATGGTTTGGCTAAGGAAAGGCTTTGTCATGAACTTCCGGTACCGGCCAGTATCGGTGTAAGATTCGTGTCTTGTGGGAAAAGCGTACAGTCTCTGCAGAGGTTTAACTGAATTGTTCGAATAGCTGTGCCCACGGTCAAGGGCGAATGTGAGGTGATTCCTATAGCGTAGATTTGTTTTTAAAACTTATTTAATAAATTGGTTCGTGGGATGGGAACCGTTACTAGAGTCCTTTGTGATGGACGGCCAACCTTCATGGTTGGGAACAGACCTGTGTGACCTGGGGTGTCGTCTGGCACCGTAGGGCTGAGAGGGCCGGTTCAGGGGCCGAGATGGCCGAGTTTGGGTTGGCAGGTCGAGAGGACCCAACCCGAAGTTGTTAACCTTGAGACTTGGTTAACAGGTGATTGTTGGAGAGAATGTTGGGTTATGTTTTAAAAGTGAAAAGAAGCTAATAAAGGAAAAAGTGTTATAAATACTAAAATTTGGCTTTTCCGCTAGGGTTGTTGCAAAGCAATTCATGTTTGGATTGAGGTGAGACGCCTCTTTCCAAAGGAAAAGTTTATTTTTGAAACCTACACTTAGAACCTTTGAAAAGTGTTTTAAAATGCTTTGCCAAACAAACTCAGCCTTCTTTGAAGCTTGGATGTACACATTTCCTAGTGGCTTGCTGGGTACAAAAGTACTCGATCCCTCATTGTTGTTGTTTTTCTCTTCCTTGGCTTAAGTTCAGGAAGAAGATGAATGTTGGAGTTTCGTCCCTAAACCC
Source organism: Oryza officinalis (assembly GCA_008326285.1). Taxonomy (NCBI): domain Eukaryota; kingdom Viridiplantae; phylum Streptophyta; class Magnoliopsida; order Poales; family Poaceae; genus Oryza; species Oryza officinalis. The sequence continues at coordinate 1,461,536 of BDMV01000004.1, read as the reverse complement.
AAACTATTGCCGGTGGATTTGGTATCCTAACTTCGCTAAGTTTCGCAGCTGCTGACTCTGATTGAAGGTTGCAACTCACGGATAACCCGAAGATGCAACGTAAAGCTATATTTTATTTAGTTAAATATTGCATTGATTCATCATGTTACCGTTGGTACCAGTATCGTTATCCTAGGACTGGTACCTGTTTCGCGGTTCCGTGGAAAAGCGGTTCACCGTTCTCTTGCGGCATGCCCTACTCGGTGCCATTTGTACAGTGGCGTAGAGGCGGAGTGTGACAAAGGTCTTGGAGGGAAAATCCAAACTGCAAAATTCGAATTCCGAAATTTAAAATTAGGATAGGAGCTTTTTGGGTTTGAGATCGGGATTTTTGGTCGCAGGGGAGGGATTTTTGCATCATTTGGTACTTAGTCCTTAACTAGCATGGTGGCCAGAGCATATTGCGTGGACTGGCATTGTTATATTTGTTTCTCACGTAATAGCATATATATTTTTATATTTTATTATTAGGATATATTAAAACGGGAACATAATTTTAAATTGTGTACTAACTTGATCAAACTAATCAATGTGTAATATTATATACGTTGTAGTTTTTAATTATTTTTAAATTTTAAATTTAGTTATCTATAAATTGTATTCCTATATGGATTCTAGACTAGCAATATTCCTTATTTTTTAATTTCGAAGTTCCGTTATTTATAAATTTTATTTTTATATGGACTCTAAATCCTTCTTTCCATATTTCTTATTTTTATATCTTGAATTTTAATTATTTCTAAACGGGTTTGCTAAATAATTGTCGTCACATTTTGTGGCTGATGATAGTCAAAATCTGACGGCTAAGATACCATTTGGGCCAATTTCGTGCGGAATCGCTAGATTTCTGTCGTCAGAAATTCGGTCAAAAAACTTGCGATTTTCAGACCATCCAATGTGCTTTACGATACGTGCCAATTGAGAGTTAAAAAAAATCAAAAATTTTCCCGTAGGGACAGAGTGATGGATCAAACTCATGGTCTGCTGAACATCAAACTAGAGTACCACCGCTGCGCTAGATTTGTTTTTTTTACCAAATTCATGTAATTACAACCTAATTACATATATAATTTTAGCACTTACATATGTAATTTTGATGACTTATAATATAAATACATACTGACTATTTTTTATGACGGCATATATATAGGTAGTTTCTTTCTAAATTGTATTTTTATATGGACTATAGACTTCTCGTTCAATATTCCTTACTTTTTAATTTTGAATTTCTCATCCAATATTCCTTACTTGTTAATTTCGAATTTTTGTATTTACAAATTGTATTTCTGTATGGACTCTACACTCTTCTTTCAATATTATTTTTAATTCTGAAGTTCAGTTTTCTTTTAAAATTATAATCCTAGTTGGACTACACTCTTCTTCTTAATATTCCTTATTTCTTAATTCTTAATTTTAGTTATTTTTAAATTGTATTCATATATATAGACTGTAGACTCTTCTTCCAGTCTTCCTTATATTTTTGAATTTCAAATTTTAGTTCTTTCTAAATTGCAGTTCTAGATGCACTCTAAACTCTACTTTTATTTTTCGATCAGTATTTTTTGTGTTTTGCTTTCATTGCTGGGAATATCTATTTATTGCTATGGGATGAACCACGTACAGTTCGGAAACGTATAAACAAATACCGACATGGATACTAAGGCTATGCATGAATCTAATTTTGATTGGTTTGTTACATGTTGTCCGTTTCCTACACTATGACCAATGCATGAATATTTATTGCTATATCACGTTTCCAAAAAGAATCCTGTCCATTTGTTGCTATATCATGTTTCCAAAAAAGAATCCTGTCGTTTGTTATTTCCTTCTAATTTTCATCCGATTGAGAATTGTAATCAGTTTCCAACACTATGACAATAGATGAGTATGTTTCTTGTTGGTATGTCACGTTTCCAAAAAGAATACTTATCCAATTAAAGTATCCTGGTTCGTTTGTTTTTTTCCTTATTTTTTTTCTAATTAATGTGATAATTTTTAGACGGTGGGAGCGAATGTGATGGTTTTTTTTCTATTACTTTATTATAAGTTAATGACAACACATGAGTATGTTTCTTGTTGATATGTCATGTTTCCAAAAAGAATACTTATCTAATTAAAGTATCCTGGTCTGTATGTTTTCTTCTCTTATTTTTTTAATTAATGTAATAATTTTTAGACTATGAGAGCGAATGTGGTGGCTTCTTTTTCTACTACTTTATTAAGTTAATGACAATGCATGGGTATGTTTCTTGATGGCATGTCACCTTTCCAAAAAATACTTATACAATCAAAGTATCCTGGTCCGTTTGTTTTTTTCTTATTTTTTTTCAATTAATGTGGTAATTTTTAGACTGTGAGAGCGAACGTGATGACTTCTTTTTCTATTAGTTTATTAAGTTAATAGATTCACACTCAAAAACCAAGACTTTCCCAATTAGGGTTTTTATTTAAATTGTTTTTAACGGCCGGAAAAATCAGGGCTTTACATATAGCGACCCTGCTTCCCTGTGGTGTTTTGCTTTTTGTAGCGATATATATCTAAGTTTTTCTTTTGTTTCGGTTGGCATAAGTACAAAGTTATTTACCAACTTATTGCAGAAAATATACCCGATCAATGTCAGTGAAGCAGTAGGGGTAATAACATCTTATTTAGTGGACACAAGAGATGATGCAAACACGGACATCTACTTGGATGGATGGGATGGGCTGGCTGCATCTGCCGTGCTTAGAGCTACAGCGCAAGACCCTCCGCCCTCTCTCAAGAGCAAGTTTGGCAAGATCATCCACATCGATTGGTCAAGATGGAAAAGTCGGAGAGCACTCCAGAGGGCAATTGCAGAAGAACTGAAGCTTCCTCAATGGGTAATGGCTATTTTTAATAGACAAGACGAGGAGGATGATTTCTGTGGGGTGGATGAAATCTCTAGACTTGAGATAGAAGCCGTGGGGACGGAGATCCACCAAGCCCTACAACAACACAGATGCTTAGTACTTTTCCATAATGGGAGCAACAGAATAATTGACCTACACGATTTTGGCATTCCACAACTTACTACATGTCGATGGCTTGCATTGGGTTGTAAAATATTATGGACATTTCGAGGGAGGCTTAGGTTAAGCGCGGGAATCTTGAGGTAGGAGGTGAACACCTCAAGTTGTATTGTTATCCACGGTTTGCTTGTCTACGTCTTGAGAGTTTTCTACAGGAGGAGACCAGAGAGATTATTGCCCCTGGCAGCATCACCCAGGAAACAGCTACCAATTGCTGCCTGTATTTGTTGATGTTGCATTCTGAGGGTGGCAACATCATCGACTACAACTGGGTCACCCACGCTTCCAACTACTGGGTCTGCGATGGGATTATACAAGGAGGGGGCGATCCAGACCAAGCATGGAAAGATGCTGCTGCTTTGCATCGAGAGATATGGCTGGATGACTACACATCTAATGCAATATTGCCCAACTTTTTTGAATATGCCTTCAATAATACTCTGTCAAGGCGATGGATGTTTGTTGCTGACAGCACGGCAAAGCCGGTCCGGTGGTTCTTTGTTTTTCCTGGCGATGCAAGAGAAGAGGGAAGTGTACCTACAGATCAGTCGACATCATTTTTCATGGCAAATATTACCACCATTCCCATTGACATGTTTCATCAAGCGAGCAAGCTTCGTGTGCTGAAACTATGCAGGTGTGCATTCAGCTTTTCTACACCTCCATTCTACTGTTGTCAGAGCTTAAGGTTCCTTGGATTAGATACTTGCAAGGATATCATTGAAGCTCGGTCAGGGGAAGGGGAGAGGCAAGAAGACATACCAACCAAGAACCAAGCACATGAGGAACAAGCTGGGGAGAAACAAGAAAGAGAAACGACGACCATGGAATTTTTTCAGAAGCTATGGGTGTTGGACATATGCAGCACAGATTGGACTATACCTAAAAATGCACTAGATAAAATGTGTAAGAACATCAGGGAGATAAATATAAGGAATGGAAGGGTTTGGGGCAGCAGCAATCTTGCATGGAGAAGACTGGGTCGCAATCTTCACAAGCTTCGCGTAGTTGAGCCTATCAGCAATTGGGAGACAGGGCAGAAGGATGAATTCATGGGCATGGCGAAGTTGGAGTTGCTTGACTTGACTGGAAACCAAGACATACAAGTTTTGCCCAACTTATCAGGGGCTATTAATCTCAAGACTCTTGTACTAGATGGTTGTGTTGGTTTGGAGCAGGTTGGCCCTCATCAAGGTCTCCTTCCCCCGTCAGTTGAATCGTTCAGCTTCGATGCAGGGTCAGGCAAAAGCTGCAAGGTTTCAAAGATCTCTTTAGAAGGTTGTAAGCAATTGGAGCATTTCAAGTTGCGTGGAACATTTCCACTTCTTCAAGAGATGGATCTATCACGCACATCAGTCAAGAAGCTTAATCTCAGTGTTGTTGAGGTGCCAAAACTGGAGCGTGTCTTTCTAATGGGCTGCAAACAGATGCGTGCAGTACTATGGTGGCCAACCTATAGGAAATTGGAGGTGCTACGCATTGACACTAGCCATGGGAGTTCTTCTTCTTCTTGTTTACCCCCCTGCATTGGCCACCAGATGAAGTATGATGCCATTGTTATCACAGGAGATGCCAGGTTTATTCAGTCTGTATGGCTGCAGCCTGCTTTACACCCAATCGGGAAGCGGTTGTATTTAAATCTGCACAAACCAGCTAGTTCATGTAGCATTAGCAAAGATAAAGGTCGAAGCAGCATCAAGAAGAACAAGATTAAAGAGTTTGTATATCATCAGGAACAAGAAGCAGCAGCTAGGGCCATAATGGTGAACAGTACTAATAGTATCGATATCGATGCATCATTGACTGAGGGGCTTGCTGCTGCTCATGATCACGATACCATGCTGCCATGGTCACAACCACTGGATCGCCATGTTGAGATTGGGCAAGGAGTTAGTGTCACTGACGTGGAGAGCCCAGGCGGGATCAAAGATGTTTATACACTGCTAACTGAACATACTGATTCCCTCCATGTGCATGATAACTCTTCCATGACCTCTTCGGTTAATCCCAAAACTCCTGAGTCAGCCAGGAAGCTAAGTGCTTGGGCATTAAAAAGTTGCTGTATCCAGAGATGCCCTAAGCTGCAAGCAGTATTTGCATCTTTCGGTAGCGGATGCTATCAGTTATTTGAGAGACTAGAGACCATTTTGGCGGCTCATCTCCTCAGAGCCGCCTGCATCTGGAGCAAAGGAATCATTTATAAATCTACATATAGCTTAAAAAATTTGAAGAGCGTACACGTCTGCTTCTGCCCGAGGCTCAAGTTTGTGCTCCCCCTATCAGAATACACTGAAATGACAAGACTGGAGATCCTGCACGTCGTCTCATGTGGTGACCTCAGGCACATCTTCCCCTTGGATGAGGATGACTCCTACTTGTCGGATTGGAGACGGCGAGCATTAGTCCATTATTTCCCATCGCTGAAGCGCATCTACCTGCATGACCTCCCCAGCCTAGAGCAGGTATGCGAGATGGCGATGTGCGCACCAGCACTCGAGAACATCACCATGAGGGGTTGCAAGAGCATCCGCCGCCTCCCGGCCCTCCTCAGCACAAATCTCCTCCCCCCGCGCCCCATTGTCAACTGTGAGAAGGATGTGTGGGATAACCTGGAGTGGGACGTCCGCTCCGTGGGTAACCGCCCATACGGCAACTCGCCTATCCTGGCTCACCACCCATCCCTCTTCCACCCGCGCCACCCGGCCTACTACAGGGCCAAGTTGCCCAGGGGCTCCCTTCTCTTGTGATCCTCGCTTGCTCCATGCAGCCAAGGTATATATTTTTTTAAGATAATGCAAATGATTTACATCTTCGATTTCTGTTATAAGACACATATAGCCATGGTCACGCTAGTACGACTACTCATGTACGTCTGCGTAATCTAACCTGCAGGTAAACAAGCCAACATTTGCTGGTGTCTACACGTTCTGCTGCGTGCTGCATAATTAATACCGTGCATGGATTTCGAGCTATATATGATCTGATCTGATCATGTGAGATTACTGCTCCTTGTTTGTGTGTTTGCAACAAGCGATTCATCTGACCGAGTGAGACTACTACGCTTGCCGTTTGTGTGGTATATGTTTTCCAACAAGAGATTGATCTCAAGAAGAAGAATAATTAAACCGCTGTTTGTTGACGTATATAATTTATTTGTGTGTAAGAAAACTAATATCAACATTTTGTGTGTGCTGTGTGCTTGCATGAAGTGTTGTGGATGATGAGTTTGATTTTGGTTGCTTTATGCGTGGAATAAGAGGGCCTTTGGCTGTTTGTATTTGTGTGTCACAGCCACACAGTACCCTCGCGTTAATGTTAATTGATTGCTCAAGGAGACAAGAGTTCGATTTGATTTGTGTGTAATACTATAATACAACTCAATAAATGAGTGCTTGATTCTAAATTGGTTTTCTTGCTTGCAACTGTGTTTCTTCTTCTCATGATGGATGACTGCAAGGGAAAACAAACAGAGTTTCTTTTCACCCCAAAGTTAACAAAATGAAATTCCATGATACTCAGTGATTTCAAGGATGAGGCTGCACGCTGCATCTTATTCACATTCTCGTCCGGAAGTTGAGAGTGATCAGCATGGACGGATGGACTCGAGCAGAAAACGATATTTCTGAATGCAACTAGCAGAAAACTATTTGAAGGCCATATGCATGACTAGCTAATTGATGTACGTAACATATACACAAGAATCGTAAAAGTTTTGTTTATCATGTGGGTAATCAGCTTACTATACCATAAACTCATTTTTTCTTAATTTTTTTTGTATGGGAAAATTTCCTCTCATCTTTGCCTGATCACCCCTTCTATCTTTCCACGTTGTTATCTCACTCAACAGTCAGCCAATCACGATATCTCTCTTGTCAACTCCCTCGTCTTTCTGTTGCAATGCAATGATGCACATGCACTTGCTAGTAAGTAGAGATAGAGATAGAGTAGAGATGATGATATGTAAATTTCCGTCTAATTATAAAGATCACCCATGGAACCATAGAAATATAGAATTATACAGAGCCGTATACGTACGAACCTGCACAAATCAAAAGCCATGTGAACCTAGTTCATGTTCAACGATGACATACTAGCTAGCAGGAGTATTCAATATGTATGGTATGTTTGATTAGTCCACCATGGTTAACTAATTAGTGGAGAAACCACGGAAAATCGAATAAATTACTCAAAACGATGCAATGCAAAACAGGTTGGGCGTTACTACTAGCTTTTTAACGGTTGACTCTCCCATGTTCTCTGAAACGTAAGCTTCCCCTCTGTTTTTAAGTTTTAATCAACGAGAGATAAATAATCCATTCTTAGCCAGGAGATAAATTATAATCACCCAAGTAAACATCTACTTATTTATTACATGTCAATCAAATGGTCATAAAAAATATTTGACAAGATAAATTAATGTATAATATATCACTCCACAAACATGCAAGTTTAAATTCGACTTCTATAGATTGTAACAAAAAAGATCCAATTTAAACTTAGTGAAATGATATGTTACACATTAATCTATCTAATCATTTTTTTTAATTTTTTATGACTATTTGATTATGATGCAATAGATGAGTGTACATCCAACTAGGTAAATAAAAGTGTTTTCCTTCTTAGCCATGACTTAGAACAGCACGGAAACTCATTTGACTACTCAGCCTCTACCTAGCTTAGCTAGTTTGATCAATCTTCAGCTTTGAGACGCTGACTCTTCCTACTTGAAGTTTGACCTCTGCACTAATCTGCATCCCAACCTCAGCTATAAATTAACGCTCCTCCCATTTTCTTATCCATCACAAATTCGCGAACTATGACCTTGTTTAGTTTCCAAGTTTTTTTTCAAACTTTCAACTTTTCCATCACATCAACCTATCATACACACACAACCTTTCAATCACATCATTTCAATTTTACAACCAAACTTTCAAAAACAACCTAACTAAACAAAGCCTATATATAATCTCTCTATATCTGTGCAAGATGATGATAGTCGTTCTAGCTCTTCTCGGCGTCGTGACGGCGGTGGCGGCGGCGGCCGGCGACGTTGTGTCGTACAGCTACCCATCCTTCAACGCGACGACGACACACGACGACAGCCTCGTCGCCGCCACCAACACGTCCATCCTCACCACCGCCCGCCTCCTCTTCGACCCCGATTTTCCCCATGATTTCAACGTCTCCGAGGGGTTCCTGCTCCTCTCCGACACCATCGACGTCTGGCGCGACGGCGTCGGCTCCGCAGGGGCACCGGCCCACGAGGCCTCCTTCAATACGACCTTCACCGTCGCCTCTCCTGATCCTCCCGTCGCGTTCGTCATCCTCCTTGACAGGTATCCACCGCTCTATGGCCGGAGTGGTCTCCGTGGGAACAACGTCTCATCGGCCGGTGCCGACGACGGCAACGCCACCAACAGCCTCGTCGCCGTCGAGGTCGGCACGGTGAAGTCCTACGCCAGGGAGTCCCCCGACGTCGGCCTCAACGTCACCGTCACGCCTAACCGCACGGCGCCGAGCGGCAGCGGCAGCACCGTGTGGGTCAAGTACGACGCCGTCGAGCACCGCCTGTCGGTGTACGTCGCTGCCGCCGGCGATCCACGGCCTGCTAAAGCCCTCCTCGACGTGCCGTTATATCTCGCAGGCGGCCGCACCACCCAGACCGCGCTCGTCGGCTTCTTTGCCGCGACGATCAGGGATATCATCGTCGGCGTCCGTGACTGGGAGCTGACCGTGGAGAGGTTGCGCGGCGATGACGGCGGGAAGAAGAGCACGTCGTGGCTGGTGATACTGCTGGCGGTGCTCGGGTCGGTGGCGGCCGTGGCGGCAATGGTGTCTGTGCTGGTGTGTCACTTTGTGCTCAAGCGACGACGGGGAAGCGACATGGAACCAAAGCAGTAGTCATATTCATATAGGAGTGTATAAGCTTGTACGTTACCTAGTTTATTTCGTTTTCAATATTTCCTGATCTTTTTACAGATTTGTTGGATTTCTTGCGACAGAAAATTGGGTAGGCAACTTTCCAATTTTAGGCCGTTTACAAGACGATGTGGCCGAGTGAGTGTCAGGTATACATCCTTTCGGAGTGAGGTGACAACATATTTTATTTCCTATATTCGTTCTAAAATGTAGTAATCAAATATGGAATGGAACGTAGTACGAAAATTCAGATTACTGGAGGGTACAATTGGAGGGAGTATAATAGATGGAGACAGGGCGGCGCTACTGTGCGGGCGCCCGCGGGGTGGATTCTCCCGTCTAGTCTTTCCTCTCTCCTCTCTATACATATATACACATATATCTGTATGTGTGTGTCTATATATATATACACTTAGGAGGCTATGTAATATTAAATGGTTGGTAAAATAAAAATCTCCTCTTTTGAGTTTGATATAAATTCTTTTTCTTAGGTTCCTGTTTATTTTATGCATATGCATTGTAGGGATTTAAGTGAATGAACTCGATGATTAAATTATCAAAATAATAATTTAAAGCATTATAAATGATGGAATAATTCAAATAGCTCAACCCAGGTGTGTGGAGTAACCTATAAATTTTGCTAGATTTTATTATCTTATTTACTTATTCAAACAAAGTACACAATTAAATTAAAAACTGAAAAATTTCAGATTCTCTGGAGCATACTTGGGCACTCCATTAAAATTTGATCAAAAATATTTTGGTTGAGGAAAATGGTTCAGAACATAGAGGAAATAGTATTTTACCATTTTGCCATTGGGTTCTTTACCTAAATGCCTCTGGAAAACAATTTAATTTGAGGGCAAAGTTGGAATCCAACAGCAGTTTTGGACTTAGCCTATTTTTCCAGCTCCTTCTCTCCCACACATAGCACTCACTGCCAGGTGGGCCCAAGCCTTTGTGGGACCCACTTGCCAGTTACACAGGCATGCCCACGTCACCCTAGCATCGCTTCCACGCAGACCACGCAGGCACCACGCGTCGGCGGCGTCGAGCGCCACTCTATCTCCACTTCTCTGTTGACCGCCATATAAAACCATGCTGGCCCACGCACATCCTCTTCCTCTCGCCATTGTTCCATTTTGCGGAGAAACCGAGGGCGATCGTCTCGGAATCTCGAGCAACGAAGGTGTCTTCTTCGGCGCTGGCGAGATCGTCTCCGCAGTTCCGCATCATCAGGTGCGTTCCAATCCACGTTAACCCGCGTTCCAAGGTCTCTGTTCGATGCCATTACTAACCCCTCAAAGCACCGTTGATTTGGTGTAGCCCATCTCCAGGAACGTGTACCGCATCAACTTGAGCCACCGGTGAACTCCGAGCGCCGCCGTGGAGGTCATCAACGTCGCCCGGCCCCAAGACTCCATATCCGACCGAGCTGCTTCGCCAACGCACTCACCACCTCAAGATGACCACGAACCCCAAAGGAATCGAGTTGAGAAGCTCTAAATCGGGAGATCCCTTTCGTCTTCCTCTTCTCCGGCCGCCGACATAATCCAGCCCTACCTCGCTCTCCGGTGAGTCTCGGGGTGATTCGTCGTGCACGGAGCTACTCCATGCTATCACTAATGGATGCATGTACTCCTCCTAGACAGTTGGAACCGGGGGCGCTTCGCCGACGACAACCGTCCAGCCGTGCCGCTATCGGGACTGGACTGGGTGCTTGGAAGCTTGCCAGGCATCGTCTACACATTGGTGAGCTCCCTGGACGTCCCTAGCCCCACATGCATACTCGTGTGCACGCAGATCAAGCCGCAAACTTGACATGCACATGCACGCCAAGGTGGGTCGCCGCTTCTCCCGTTGCTGCCATCGCAATAGGCCGCCATAGCTCGCAAGATGAACATCGTTAGCTTTGTCTAGGAGCCCTTTACCTTTTTCCCAATGGTCGCGTCGTCTGGAACCCAGCCCTTCGCCGCCGGAGCTGCCGCGAAGTTCGCCGCCGCACTGCTGCCCTGCTGTACCTAAGCTGGAGGTTATGGCTGCGAACTGATAGAATCTCCAGGGATGTTTTAGCAATTTAAACAGCCACCTACATGTGGGGACATGACCTCGATGTAAATATGCAAAAACTCGAGTACTATTTTGGTTAAATACGTATGCCACGTGCTAAAGGACTGTGGGATCCATTTGCTAGAATCCCAGGGACTATAGTGCAAGAGTGCGGTCACTGACTGGTGGACCCGATCCCTTTTGGACTTTATAAAATCTAGAATAAGAGAATAAAGTGTTTTCTGATGAACTGAAAAAGGACTTCAACTTTGAAAATTCATAATAAATTCATTATAACTCTAAAAATTTCAAACTAAATTTTGTTGGGGTCACATTTTTATGCTCTATAAGCTGCAGGCACTGAACTCAACAGAATCTTAGTGATTTATGTCTCAAATATTTAAAATTTGCATATAGGCCTTAATTAATTAGTTCCAATTTTGAAAATTCATAACTTTTAGATGGAACCTGATAAAATAGAAATTCTTGCACTAAAAATTCAGTCATCACAGTATCTCTTCACCCTAGGAACAACATTTATTTTAGAGCATATTAAAATTTTCTTTTGCACAAATGTAATTCGGATTTTACGTGTATATTTAGACGACGATCAGGCTTTCGTTGAAGAGGTGCATTATTTAACTGAACAGGATGTGGAACAAGAACAAGGCAAGCCATCTTCCTCTTTTCCTTTGACCATATTGATCCTATATTTGAAGGTTTAAAATATTGTTTGCAAAGATGCATGGTTAATTTCCAAATTAAAAGATGGGTAATTTAAATTGTTGTAGTTATACCTAAAAACTTGCATGATATCCATTTAAAAAACTCCACTTAATATTTGGCACCCTCAGGGTATTATAAGTACGGTTACCTTTCGAAAAATTTACTATACATCAAATATCGATATGCTAGCTTAGCAATGCCTAAAATAAATTAATACTATCATTATGGGCATTTATTATTATAAAACTTGTTGATTTTAAATAACTACTCAATGAAATTAAATGTGTATTTATTTGTGAACTAAAATGAGAAAAAAATTATTTAAGTCTTGGGCAGCAAGTGGCACACATATGGTATATAGTTGTGTATCGATAGAGGGAGTGTATGCCTGAGATATTTAAGGACTTCACTCAATGTCAGTCACCTGTGTTTATAGTATGACCACATGTGCTATTATGGGATAGCCATAGCTTACTAAGTTGCCCATGGTTTAGTCTTGCATTATGGTAGGCCGTTGTAGTATGAATTAGTCTTAGCGATGATTCATAGGAACTATCTATTTACCTGTATGGTAGTTTAGACGCTAAGTCTGTCCAATACAACGATATGGTGCCTCATGGTAGGAAAGAATGCTTTCGCTACCATGGTGTTAGGCTCAGGCGTGGGCCCGCCTCCTAACGGTTCAAGGTCATATGCCTAGGACGGAATCACACCTATCGTGCTGATGCAAGGCTAAATCATGAGTAATGTAAAAGCTATGTTGTGAGTAGTAAATCGGGTACTTCGGTATCACGTGGCATGTTTTACATGATTACTATTTTACATCATGTGGGTACAGTGTACGGGCTCTGCAGAGTTTAAACTAACCGGTTAGCCGCGCTCTCGGTTATGAGCGGCATAAGGATATGTGTTGAGTATAGACGAATGATTTTACTCTGTGTTCTTAATATTTTTAAATTCAAGTTTATGGAATGGTGTGAGAAATAATTCAAAATGATTTATATACTTGATGCTCTGGATAGTACCAAGTAGTATATAATGTAAGATATTATTTTACAGATATGATGCCATAATGATATATCTAGTTTTACTGAAAGTTTATTGGTTCCATACTATTTAGAAAATGTCTTGTGGAAATAAATCTTGCTTTATGCTGAAAACGAGCCAACTTGAACCATTCCTTTGATTATGCCATGCATGTATATTAGGATTGGCGATGCCAGTACATTATTCGTAATATACTGACTCTTGCTACTATTGTTGTTTTCTGTTTCGAATTTTTCTTTTAGATTCAAATGTAGGTGAATCCTTTAATGATGATGAGTGCCTTGTTGGGGATAGTTATGAGTTTCAGAACGGTTCTAACTAGGGTCTACCCTAGTCGGTTGCAGAAATGGTCTTGGGTAGAATAATGCTTCCGCTGAACCACTAACTATTGGGCCGGTCGGCCATATGTATAATTATTATAAAGACTATGTAATATCTAAGAATTTGAACTCCCTTGTTAGGATATCAACTGCTAGATGAAAGTGTGTTAGTAACTTCTGTAATAATATGGCTTGCTAAGACACGAGTAAGAATTTTGATCATTGGAGACGTTGTAGAGCTCATGCAACTTGGTCAAGTCTCCTGGATGTGTAACACATCTGGTCACCATCTTCGAGTGGTTTGACGGGCACATACCAGGCTAAAGTTGACTGGCACGCGTGAGTCTTAGCAATATCTCTTTTGTTCAATATTCGGTATCCCGAAATTTATATAGATGATGTTACTTGTGATTTTTCCTTCACATAGAGGTCTGAATGGCTAATTTGCGTGTATGGATCCCATTTACCGAGACTATATGGGAATCACAATTGGCATTGGAAAATATAAGTTTCGGCGTGCCCGACATATATATATATATATATAATATTTTTTTATACATATATATTTTTTAGTAATTTATACACGTATATAAACTTTGTATACGCATGTATACAAACTTTATATAGAATTGTATACATACATATAAAAAACAGAGAAAAAGGAAAAAAACTAGAAAAAAAGGAAAACGGAGAAAAAAAATGAAAAAAGAAAAAAAACCGAAGAAAACCCGCCACGTGCTTGCTATCCACGCGCGCCATGTGGCTGCGCTGCACGAGGAGAGGGCACGCGGATAGCTGTCGATTAGCGATTCTGAGAGACATGGGCCATATCGTTGCGACGAGGCTTCTCTAACTGAAGTCAGAGAAACGTGTCTCTGACATGTGGTCCCATGAAGTTGGGCTCCATCGGTCAATGACCCATGTCCCTCTGACTTAAAGTCAGAGGAGCTCCTTCCGTATCGCTGATGCCCATGGCTGAGTGGGCCTAATCATGGCACATCATAGTCAAAGCAGTCCCAATTTAACTATTTTTGCTCATGAAAAATTTTAATTTGACTCCCTCAAATATAGGTCGGATCTTATTCGTATCCGTCAATCGAAAAACCATGTATAATGACTCCAACTATTAAAATTGTGCAAAATGACTCCCTTGACAGCATTGATGGTGGTTTTTGCTGCCGTGGCATCTACGTGGAAGCCTAATCATCAAGAAATTAAAAAAAAATACATGTAGGGCCCGTATGCAAATGGCAAGAGAAAATAAAAATAGACAAACAGTCGCCTCTTCGCCTGCGGCGCCAGCTACCAGTGAGTCCCGCATGAGACCAAGCTCACCCGCCGGTCCACGCGCACAACAAGGTCTGCCAACGACCTTCCCGGCCGTTGAGCTTTCGCTCCTGCTGCTGCTTTGCCTCTACCTCCTCTCCCCTCGTTCCCATGCTATGGCCACCGTCGAGGATGCCACAGTAGGAACGAGGAGTCGGCTAGCGTGGGAAGAAGAGGAGTCGGCTAGCACGGTCCATACTTTGCCGTCGCCACCGTACCAACCTTGTGTCACTGCCGCCGCCCTCTTGATCGACGCTGCTGTCGTCCTCCCGGGTCTGTCACGCCCAAAAATTTACAAGTAATTTTCAAACTAATTTGTGCATTTGTCCAGGGATCAGCTGAGGTACACAAATCAACAATTTGAATATACAATACCACAAAACTAATACGGTAAATACTTACAAAAGAGACACGTAGTCCTCACCACGAAAAAAACTGCAGTGGAAAACAAAACCTAGCAAAGCTTCAACTCCATAGACGGCTCAACTGGGATCTAAACCAAAGGTCTTCTCCTTCAAAATCCTTCTTCAACCGAGGTTGATGATTATTGTAAGGTGAGTATATGGAATACTCCGCAAGCCACACAACAAATATGCAAGTGCACAGGGTAACAAAGAATGTCATAATATGGTTCATTTGCAAAGGAGACATTTAGCAAACATTTAAGAATAGTCAACATAGTTGAGTACTTAAATATCAATATTAATCATCTCTGAACAACACCCCGATGCTACAAAGGCCCAAACCCAACCCTGAACAACCAAACCTGGTTGCACAGATCCAACCTCCAAACAAAAATTAACCATTCCATACCAGGAGCTAATAGACAATCATCAATTGTCACATTATTATTATCAATGAGTAATGTGAGACTAATCAGAAAAAACATTGTTAAGCTCGCTCATAACCTTGGGTACGACTATTCGAATAGTTTTACTCTGGCCAGAGGTGTACAAATTTACGCACAAGACATAGCTCGACAACATGTTGCCATGCGCCTCAATACCACCACAGTTCCTCAGAAAGGAGTTGGGACAAGACACCCAGCATAACACAATTCAAAATAGTGCACCGTTCACGGATCTGTTGACGAAAAATCCGCGTCCGGCCGATGGTGCTAAATTTGCGTTGACGTGAACCGTATCAAAACACATGAAGGCCTAGGAGATTCGCTTAGCTCCAGTGCAAGTGGGGATGCCAGTCAGTTTGATCCTGCAACTAACAAGATATATAAATTGAAGACTGCAGAGCCGATTGGCCAGCAAGCCGATATCGATACCAGTTGATGTCGATAAGGTTTTGAGCAATCGGCTATATATCCAATGTAGATTCTGATACTTAAGTAAATAATGATATAAAGACAATCGACTAATAATAATATAATAAAATAATAATATAATCCAATAAAAATCAATTGACCAATAATGATATGATATAATAATTGTTGATCAGAAGGTTAAAGCATACATCGGCTGGAGATCCGATGTTGATAAATCCAAATGATTAGATAATCAATGAAACCTTTCTTCTCATCGGTTAAAACCAACTTGTATGTAATCCTTATAAGCTGATACAATATACAGATAACTCATTGGCTGAAACCCCGATGAAACCCTTATTGGCAATCAAAGGTAGGTTAGCTTTTATGATACTAAGCATGACTTAGTAGGTCAAACCCAATTGATACAACACTAAATATGAAAAGAAGCATAAAGTCTAAACAATCAAGCCTTTGATTGATTTTCAGGATGGTCATGTGTTAAATTTAACTAAGATAGTAAAACCATTAAAGAGAAATTTAATGCATCAGATAAGATCGGGTAACCTTCCGATGAAACATTAGCATGAATCTATCAGCTTAACAAGACTTAGATTATCAACAACAATCTAATAGGTCAAACTCAATTGATGTAGCACGAGATTGTATATAATAATCTAACGCTCAATGAGCCGATAAAATCTGTCTAATGTGATCGATATAACAAATCTATCTAAAGCATCATTGTGATTATAGAGAAATATCGGCTAAGACAGAAGATCAGACCTAACCGAGACAGTCTCAGCTAAATCGATGCGTCTCTAAACACAATGCTATTAAAGATAGAATCAAAATATCAAGTAGTCAAATATATCAACCAAACCAGAGCGGTCCAAGAGGGTGAAGCAATGCAGCCTTGAACAACACAAATGTAGCCGATACATTCATCAGGGCCAGCGGAACATTGGACTTACCCCTTCCACGGAGATCGAAGCTGATGCAGCCCCGCGTTAGGTGCCAAGTTCTAGTCAATGATAAAAAAAACCTCGTAAAAGAGGGTGGCGATACGCCAAGAGTAGTTGTACTAATCGAGAGATATCTTACATAGACTCCGAGTATACATATTTATACCCATGGGTAGATACTAACCCTTATTGGACAAGACATAAACTTTCCTAAAGATAAAGTAAAAGATAAAAGTCCTGATCGGAATCTAAATAATCTTTTCTAAAAATAAAAGAAAACTAACTGACTATGCCTAATTAATATATAAACATCCATGCCGCATCCTCCTTGAACTTGGTTTCTTCTAGATAAGCTTCCTTTAATCGAATAATTTTGTTAACCAAATCTGCTAAGAATCTGACTGCTAACGAGTGATAATTCTCATCGACCGATTCCAGGACTCTGAAGCTGATATTGATTCTAGGCTGATGATGACTTCGGGCTTTACCAAATTTTGACGTTAACAGGATCATAGTATTTCCATAGCCCGGACAGACTCCCCAGCGACTCCCATGGGCTTATCTCTGCCACTACTCAGTCTGATGACCCACAATGAATCATGCTATACAAAAAAGTCCAATCGTTGCCCACGCTGACTTGTGGTTAGTACGGTTAATGCTTCACAACAGTAGCTCGCGAGTCGGTTCTTAATTGTCATGAGCACGCCCATCAAAACCATGTGCTCACAACCCACCCTTAGTTAGGTTTTAGTTGACAAGTTAATTAATTAATCAATCATGATTAACCATCGTGAGCTACCATTAAATATCCATCATTATATATAAGTGAAATATTAATTATCTAATTTCTAGCTGGACTATCATATAGATTCCAAGCTAGCCAAATTATAACCCATAGGATAATCAAGTCATCTTCGGTCATAACATTGGGAAATAGGCTCACACTACCCAATAACATTAAAAAATAAATGCACATTTGAAATAAGTAGAGAATTTAAATATGAGAAAAACATGCTCAAAGAAATGTTTGAGATCTATGTGACTTGCCTTGCAAACAAGCGTCTTCAATTCGTCTTCGGGAATTTCTTCAACGAACAAACGATCCTCCAAAGCGACGGAAACTATACTCAGCACTTACACGACAACAGATGGCAAAGGGAGAGGTCGGCGGTGAGCTTCAAGCGGTGGCGAGGTTAGGTTGACGATGACAGCGACATTCCAATGACCGAGAAGTGAAGAGGTGGGGCAGACGGGCTTCTCCTTTATGCTGCGGTGCCGGAGACGACTTTGGTGTAGTTGGGTGACGACAGGGACGGTGGCGAGGTGCGGCTGGAGACACGACGAGCCTCGGATGGATGATGACAAGGTGCTTCCGGTGGCATTCGGCTTCGAGGAAGTGGAGGCCGGTCTTCTTGTCGATGTTGTGCCAAGGATGGAGACGGCGCAGATCGGCGATGGCACGACGCGGCTGAAGTGGCAGCCGGTGACGGAGAGAGAAGGCCAGTGCGGGGAGAGGGTTTCGGGCGGCGGAAAGCTAGGGCAAGGGGTGGAAACTGTAGAGGGCGTCACAGGAATCCTATTTATAAGAAAAGGGGAAAGAGACCGGGCTCAATACGATGGCAAGAGGCGGCGCAAACCCTAAAGTTGGCCGAAAAAGGAAAGCTCAAATCCGCGCCTAGTTGAGAGGATTTCCTTCGGGACTTCAAAGGATTATTGAGGTAAATCGAAGAGGGGAATAAGGGAAAGAAATCCTCTCAACCAATTTTGGAAACGAGCAACGAGATAGGCCGGATTTGGCGGTGGAGTCGGGCGGCGTCGGGCTTGGTTAGGATGAGTTAGGCTGGAGGTAGGAGGCGCCACTGACGCATGGGTCCAACACGTTAGTGGGAGGAGGAGGCGGCCTTGCGGGCTGGCGGCTTGGGCCATCGGCCTAGCGCTGGCTGGGCCAAGGCAGGGTAGAAAAGAGAGGGAGAAAGAGACAAGCTGGCTGGCACGGGAAACGAGCCCGCAACCTTGCGGGTTGGCTCAGAAGGGGAGCAGGCCCACGAGAAGAGAGGGAGAGAATGGGCTGGACTTGTCCCAATCTGAGAAGGAGGATTTTAATTTCGTTCTTAATTTAAATAAATGCTTAAATGATGTTTCATTTATTAAAAATACTTCAGATGCTCAAATAATTTCAAGAAAAATATTAAAAATACTTCGACACTCAAAGTAATTTAAAAAATTGTATCTAGTTCAATTTAATGTTCAAATTTTCAAAGATTTTTATTAAAACATTTCCTTTAATTATTAAATAAATTCTAAAATTTCTTTTTCACAACAATTTATATTTAGATGATTTTTAGGGTGTTACAGGTCCTGGGCTCTCTGCTGTGGAAGAGGGAAGAGAAGGAGAGGGAGGGGAGAGTTAGGGAAAAAGATGAGATGAAGACTTACATGTGGGTCTCATTGTCTTTTTTTTTAATTTTTGTCCTAATTATAGTGTCACGTGGATGTCACGTATGATAAAGACTAAGTCAACATGCGTCTCGTAGGACAAAACCATTGTCCAAACTATCTGACGAGGCAAATTGAACCAGTATAGTATTGATAGTTAGGGAAGTCGTTATATCTGGTCTCATTACTTTTGCTGACCACTACACTCCGATTTCCCAATTTCCCAAGGCCCACAATATAATCATGGCCCATGCCATCAAAGCAGAGCGAAAACCGACTAGGAATAAGTTCACTATAGGTCCTTTAATTTATTGCTGAGCCTAAAATTTGTCCCTAAATCAAAATAAAAGGTATAGCTTATCCTCCAACTCATAATATCATATCAAATTTGATCTCTCGATAGTATAGTGACTGATTTTGGCTGACGTGGCGAGTGAGACCCACTGCAGTGGGTCCTGGCTCGCCGTCATGGTAGCGTCGGCCGAGAAGAACACCCGGAACGACCTGATAAACTCGTCCCGCGCCGTGGTCTCGTATCACAGGTTGGTCATGACGCCCGTCACGATCACCTACTCCACGCCCATCCGGCCATCCGCCGCATCGCCTCCTCGAGCCCCGTGCCGACGAAGACACTGTACGTGCTCTTCGCCCCTCGCCCAGTGCGCTTCTCCACCCCTCGCCCACGGTGCGATCCTCCCGTCCCCCAGCACCGCCAGCGGCTGCGTCATGATCTCCCTGTACCGCGTCACCACCGCCTCCGCCTCCGTCGGCCTGTACGTCACCGCCGGTATCCTTCGCCCGCCGCGGCGGGGGTTCTTGGCCATCGGCTTCGCCGGGCAGCTCACTTCCCACCCGCGGAGGACGTTCTTGATTGGAAGAGAATGTAGCTTCGTCCATGTCGCCGTGGTGTTGGCCGTCAGGGCCCAGAGGTTGATGGTCTTGGCGGGGTAGTCGTTGTGGACGGTGACGAGGCGGCCATCGAGCGTGGCGAGGCTGAGGTGGGGGCGCTGGTCAGCGGGTGTTAGATAAAGTCTGACATATCATCTCGTTTGTGCGTGATCTAGCACCAGTTCGGTGTGCCATCCATGCGTCTAGCGATAGAGACGATAGAGGTGGTTACATGCGACAATGACGTTGTTATAGATAATTAATGATATCTAGTTTGTTTCTATCCTTGTAAACCGGCTGATGAGATTATCATGAGGCGGAGCATCCCGTCACTGGCGCTCATGACGCAGAGCATGTTGCCGCCGGCGCAGACGTTGAGGCCGGGCCTGCTCAGCCCGTCCATCCGCCTCACGACCTCGCCGGAGGGCGCGTCCATGACGGTGATGTCGGTGAGGTCTTCGTCGAGGTGGTACATCGCTCCGACGACGAATGCGTCCCCGCCGCCGCCGCGGCGGGAGCGGGACGCGTTCGCCGCGTGGCCGCGCTCGTTCTCGACGAGGAGCGCGTCCTCGATACCGCCGCCGCCGCGGCGAGAGCGGCGCGCGTTCATGGCGATGCAGCGTTTGTTATCGGAGACCATATCCCGCCACGCGCTGCACAACCTCCGCAACGCCTCCTCGTCAAGATTGGCCTTCTCCATCCTGCGGTTTCTCGACGGCGACGGCGCCTCCTCCTCCGCCTCAAATGGTCCAACTGTAACTTTTATTTTTAATAGGATAATCATTGACGTGTAGGTTCCACTTTTGTTTTTTTATTGTAAATGTCATGTCAACGTCACATGAAACGAGGACCTAGTTAAACCAGCCATATAAACGCCTAACCAGTTTTAGGAGTTGAAAAATGTATTTCGGTTCAGGGATAATTTTCAACTCGGCATCAAATTGAGAGAGCTAAATGAACTTATTCCGACGACTGGCTCAATTGACTTAGCACTGCAGGCCCAAATCCGTTTTTCTCGAGGCCGCCGCTAGCTAGCTGTAATATTATTCCTTTCATTTTCTGAAGAAACCTCTCTTGGTGAATGTGTTTCTTAATTAATTTCCATTTTTATTTGAGGTAGAAATTAACATTATGTGAACTATTTTCTATAAAAAACATTATGTGATCTATTTTCTCTAAAAAAACATTATGTGATCTATCCATAAGTGTTGAGATGCACAGTAAAATGCTTTGAGAGAATCTACTCTATACCACTAAGTTTAAGTTTATCGCAGTTCAAAGATTTGTCACTGACATTGTCTCTTTTTATAATATATCGATGACTTTATCAGTTGTTCTACAATACACCATTGGGCTGGTTTTTTTCAAAAATACCCAAAATACCTTTAGAGACATACAAGATTAACAATCGATTTATCTTATTAGAAGTTTAAACAAAATGGAATTTTCTGCGTGGCATCCTTACACAACATGAGAGTTTGTATACAAGTTTCAAGTTTTTTATGTTATTTTGTAAAAAAATATTTTTTGTGGTATAGGAGAGAGAATTTGCTTACACAAAATATAATAGAATAAAAATATATTATGTAGCATGTGAAAGATTATTTACATTAAAAACAACAATAAAAAAGTATTTTATATAGCGTACGACAGATAAATTATATTATAAGAAATAGAAATGCAAAAAGAATATTTTTGTGTGGTATAGGAGAGAATTTGCTTACACAAAATATTATAGAGCAAAAATACCTTATGTAGCATATGAAAGATGATTTACATTAAAAACAACAATACAAGAAAGTATTTTATATAGCATATAATAGATAAATTATATTGTACAAAAAAGTAGAAATGCACAATACGTTAAACTTAATACAAACTTTCATGTTGTGTAAGGAGGCGATGGTGGAGCCCGCGGATCCGGCATGGGCACGCCCTCATCTGGGGATGGCGCGGGTGGCGCCAGCGGGTGCAAAAGGCTAGCAAGGGTGGCGTCGGCGACTGAGGAAGGCCGGCCCGGCCGATAGCGTGGGAGGTCAACGCGGCGATAGTAGGGAGGCCAGCGTGACAGCGGTAGGGAAGGGCGTTGATGGCAGTGTGTGCCACTAAGGCATAAGGAGGTTGACTAGCAGGGGCCGTCGGTTCAGCGGTGTCCACGTGCCGACGGAGGATGGCCAGTGGTGGAGCAATGGAGTGATAGCTGCGAATCAACAGGGATCGAGCGATTGGTTGTAAAACCTAGCTTGGCCTTGCCAGGCTAGCAACGACGGAGCTTCGGGCATCATTTTCCCTATTGGGTGCGCTGTCGAGCCGTCCTTCTCCGTCTGGTGGGCTAACAGGTGAAAACCCTATCTTGGTTCTATTCGAGACCTTGACGAATGGCAGCTTTGGTGATCATCATGTTAGGAGGCCCCCTGCTAAAACCTCTCTCAGGCAGTTTGTGCGTGCTTTCTCTAGATGTTTGTCCTCTTGTGGCGGCGCTCTAACAAATGCAAGCTGGTCATGTTGCCGGGCCTTGTGGGAGAGAGCGGTTCCTTTCTTCTCTCTCACCCTCTCCCCTTCAATCCCAAGGACATGGATAGAGTTGAGTGCGATGGTCACTATTAGGATTTGGTTTTGGACGGTTCGGTTGTACCTTCTTTGTTGGTCTAGCGGCAGCCGGTTCGATACTAGCCTTTTCGTGGGTTCTGTATAGGTGTTGTCGGTGCGTGGTGATGGGTTACCTTCCAGGGTATTAGCCTTGTAATTTTTTCTATTCTATTTAATGAATCATTGCAACGTCTGGTGTTGGTCGTTAAAAAAACACAATGAGCCTAGTGATTAGAATATATACTTTGGCATACTAGCTGCATTGCATGCCGTACGATCG
Source organism: Oryza officinalis (assembly GCA_008326285.1). NCBI lineage: Eukaryota > Viridiplantae > Streptophyta > Magnoliopsida > Poales > Poaceae > Oryza > Oryza officinalis. Next base: position 1,438,643 of record BDMV01000004.1, on the reverse strand, counting down.
AGAATCTAACAATTAAGCTTTATCCTTTGCTCCAACCCCAAGCAAAGAGCCATATGCATTGGATACTCCCCTCTAGCTCTTTACTGAAATCACCCGTGCCCTTGACATTATTCATAGGCAATGGCGAATGAAGAAGAAATTTAAGCCACCAGTTGTGTTGTTCCGTATAGAAGAAAATGCAATACATTAGCCATTAGCTAGGGATGAGGCAATGCACAGTGCAAATCCACTACTGATCAATTTGCAACTTATATGGGCATGCAATTCTATAGCTAGGCCGTAGCATTGCATTACTGACAGCTGCTGAATCAATTTCCCGTCGTTTCCATTCGGCTCATCTCGATCCTTTTTCTAGCTCCTTGGAGGAAACTACACACCAACATTATTGGTTTTTGGTGTGTAAATATATCTGATTATCGAGCTGCTCGGATCATACATATATGTAGCAGCTAGCTAGTTGGCAATGTAAGTACTAATATTCAACATTCTTCTTAATTACTCGTGTTAATTGATAATATGCATGCATGGCCGGATGCACTCTTATATTTGATTATTATTGTACAAATTTTTGGCAGCAAGTGGAGATCGATCCATCTGGTCGTTCGATTCGCTCACGGATATATATATATATTTATCTGCATAGTTCATTATGCCACTCGCAGAGGTATTTTTCTTTACACACATATATACGCATGATGATATGATCTCTTGCAGATCGGTCGTAGAATACAAATAAGATTTTATTATCATATAGTGAACATAGAGAATTATTTGTGTATATATCTGATATAATCTAACCAGCACCAACAACTAATTAAATCAGAAAAAGTATATTTTACTCTCTCGAACTATTTCATCAGAGCACTTAACCCCTTTAACTATATATTTCTAGCACATTTTATTCCTTAATCTATCTAAAACGATTCACTTTACTTGCTACCGATATTTCTTTTTTTTTCTCTACATAAGTTGTATCCTGCAATGAAATTACCTCTCAACAATTTTTTAGATTTGAAAGGGCCCAAGACATATTTAGACATCAGGAATTTAAAGTTCAACGAAACACTGCTGAAAAAAATGATTTTTTTTAAAACTTTGATATATAATGGTGTCCTCTATGTCTTAAAAATTTTATCTTACAATATTACGACATGTATAAAGAGAAATACTATTGAACAGTATAATGAACCATTTAAAATAGTTAATGGGTAAAATGAGTAAAAAAAGTTTAGGAGACTAGGTGATCCAGTTCGATGAAGTTTGGACTTTTTTTTTCAAACAAACAAAAACAAATGCATTCCTCTTTTGGTGTACTCGTATATCTCCCTACTAAACATCACCCGATTAAAAATCTTCCTGTTTATATATGTCCACACAACACAAGGCTGCGTTTAGATGATGAAGAGAACCACTCAGGCCAGACATAGAGACACGAAGGGCGCGGCGGATCGCTCGGGGGGTGGGGGGGATCGATGGGGGAGCCTGTGGAGAGCACGTCATCGGCGCCTCATTCTTCGTTGCCGGGCTTCTTCGCATTGCACGGGTGGGTACTACAGCGGTGTTGCGCTGCTCCGGGAACAGTGCAGCAGCGGCACCGGCATGGACAGGGACGGGAGTATGGGAAGGACGACGGACTTGGCATCGGCGACCTACGCCGGCCGGCATGCTGTATGTTGGCCACTAGCTGTATAGATGCCAAATGGACCGCCCGGCACGGCCCGGCCCAGGCACGAACGGCACGGCCTGACGAACGCTCCGTGCCGTGCCTGCCCACGGGCTGCACCTACGTTCTAGGCATGGCCCAGTAAGGCTTTGGCTGTGCCATGTTGGCCCGAAGGCAAGATCAGCCCACCGTGCCCATGCCAGCCCATGCCCGGCTTAGTATAAAACACCTTAAACAACTCATTTTTACATAACAAATTCAAACAAATGCAAAGATGAAACTAAGTAACAACAAATTCATTCCTAATTTTCACAGCAAAGGGAACACATGCATCACAATTCAATTTTTCACAACTTCACAAAGCCACAAAGGCAAAGATCAAACTAGACATAAATATTTCATTGATAAAGTAGCTGTGTACGTAGTGCAATGGCTGCCTCATATAAAACCTTTCTAGGTAAAAACTCACACCTTGTGAGAAAACCTTAGAAAGGAAAAGAGTACAGCCCACAACTTTCAAATATTCATAATAAAGTCTAGTGTTTATGTCATCATCAAGATACAAATTCTTAAAGTATCGTTGAAGCTCCAAATTATCCATGGTATGCTAAGCCTTTGCATTTTCTTGCTCCCAGTCTTTGAGCAATGCCAGCACTTGCACCATGTCAGGACCTAGACGCCACCATGTCAATGAATAACAGAACTGTTTCATCACATATCCAGTGTGTGTCTATTAGTAATGGCTGACCATTAACAAGGGGATGGTATGTAGTGATAAACACTGAAAAAGGCTTCCTGTGTGGCATGAGATACTTAAGCCTTAGATAAGTTGCATTCCATCTAACATCCATGTCCAAGCCAAACTTACAAGGGCAAATACCCTTAGCAATGTAGAAGTCTTTGTATGTAGCAATGTGCTGATTAGATGCATTCATGAATGAAATAGTAGTTCTAAAAGCATGAAGCATGGGTTTAAAGATTTCAAGACCAGCCTTAACTATTAAATTGATGATATGATATGCACAACGCTGATGCAAATATAAATCACCAACATAACCACACAGGGCAGGACCAAGGGATTCCATTGCTTTAGTGCTAGCAGAGGCATTGTCTAATGTAATAGAGAAAACCTTATTAGTCAAACCATATTCTTCAACAACAAAAAGCACACATTTAGAAATATTATTAGTATTGTTTGACACATCAATTAGCCTAAGACCCAAGATCCTCTTCACTAATTGCCAATTAGAATTAACAAAATGAGCCACAACACTTAAATAGTCTTCCTTAGCATTGCCAGACCATATATCAGATGCCAAAGCAACAAAGCTAACAAACTTTAAAGTCTCAACAAGCACAACACGATGATCATTAAAGTACTTATAAAGATCTCTGGTGGTAGTTTGCCTAGAGACAACAGTGAACCTAGGGTTATGGGCTAACTTAACATACTCCTCAAAAACAGCAGATTCACCAAAACTAATTGGAAGATCGTCTCAAGCAATCAACCTACACAACTAAACTCTAGCAACATCAGGACTATATTCCCAGTGACAAACAAAACCATCAGCATTAAACCTAAGCATGGACTGGGACAAGGCATTAGACCCAAGCTTTCTAGGTTTGCATGACCTAATATGCCTAAATAAATGTCCAGGACCAGCAGATGAAAGAGCAGTCAAAGTTTTATGCTAGTAATTGCACTTAGCAGATACGCGAACCTGAGAACCATTGTGATCTTCAAAAAGTTCCTCAAAGTTGGTCCATACCTCAGATTTGGACCTCTTGTTGTTGACGCTTGAGCCAGACGGTGTTGTGCCACTACCACCGGCACCAGTACCGCCATCAACCGGCTCCAGCTGTGACTGCGAGTCGTTATTGCCAGGGACATCGATCGGAGTGGTAGCATTGTTGCCGAACACCTCCATGCGTTCCTCCTCCAAGTCATCTTCGTCATCACCTCGCATCCCCATCGTCCTCAACTCGTAGTTGCAGGAGGTAGGATCACCGTCCATCGCGAGCACTCCGGTTCCTCAACGGTGGCTGCCGCTCAGCAACTTGCTTGCAGCCTGGAAGAATATGCAAGGATATTAGGGATCAGATGTAGAAAAAAGAAACATCAAAACCTAAGGTTAGGGACTAAAGGTTAGGGCTTGTACTTGCGTCGGAGCACCGAAGTTGCCGTTGAAGATAGAGATCAACAGATCTACGAGAAGACAAGAGGGAGACTAGGATTTGGGGGGGGTGGATCTGATGAAGAGCTCATAGAACAACGATGGCGGTTGCAAAAAAAGAACAAAAGAGGAGGAGATGGCGAGCGCGATCGTCGATCCGGTGACCGAAGATGAAGATCTCATGGATCTGCCGAAGAGCTCACTGAAAGAAAAAGAGAGAGCAGATGAAAGGAAGAGAAGGCGAGTGGCTAGTTGGCTGGTGCCCGGGGGACCTCATGGCCCCAGCGGGAGGTCGCCGACCCATGGTGGTAGATCCACAAGGCGTCGATCGGAGAGGGAGACAAAGAGGGATGGAGTGGTAGAGGCGTCAAGTGTAGAGCGGTCACGTGCAGGCGGAGCAGTGGACAGTGGCTGTGACTGTGATGTGAGGCAGCTAGGGTTAGGGTTGAGATGAGGGATGGGGAAGTTATATATGGCACGACGCCACGGCGTCCTTGGGCCGAGCAGGCCAGCCTGTGCCAGAGTGGGTAGAAGTCGGGCTGCGGTCGTGCATACCGTTGCATTGGGCCGTGCCGTGCTGGGCCAGCCCATCGTGCCTACCGTGGTCCGTGCCATGTTGGGCCAACCCATCGTGCCTAGGTAGAGGCCTAGGCATGGCCCATCGATCGGGCTTGGCCAACACGGGCCTGACACCAGTCGGGTCGTGCCATGCCTGTGTCGGGTCAAAACTCTATGCCATGGGCCGGGCCGTCAAGCCCCGGGCCTTTTGGCCAACTATAGCTAGCTGTGTGATTGCAAATTTGCAATTAACTACTTTCTGTGTTTCATATTATAAATCGTTTGACTTTTTTTCTAGTCAAACTTTTTTTAACTTTGATCAAGATTATAAAAAAATATAGTAGTATTTTCAACACAAAACAAACATATTATCAAAATATATTTAATATTAGATTTAACAAAACTAACTTGATAATTTAGATATTGCTAAATTTTTTATAAATTTGATGAAACTTAACAAAGTTTGACTTAAAATAGTCAAACAACTTATAATATGAAACGGAGGGAGTAGAGTAGAAGCAAAGGTATGCCGGATAGATGCGGGCCTTAGAGAGGAGGACGAGTGGAACAGGCGGCGCCGACGTTGCCTCCCAATTAGGTGATTAGGGATGGAAAGAATGATTATTTGAACGTATCTATTCAAATATAACATATTTTTTTCCATAATACCATTAATACTAATACATACTACTTATCTACTAATCTAAAGTTTGCTCTTCTGCCAGCTTCTGATTGGTCCACATGGCACCCTTCACTTACACTACTACAGAAAGTGCAATAGATGCAGGTTGGGAAATCTCCATAGATGCCAGATTTTCCAACCGGCACTACGGAGACGGCACAGATGACTTGAGTCATGGTGCCATTGTCACAACGAGCACCTTTGAGGCACACGTGAGACGAAAAAAATCAGCTTGATGCATCTGCTCGAATCGAGTCGATGCATCGATTTGCTCCCCGTTGCCCCAAATCCAAATTCAAATCCCCAAATCAAAATTAGATCGCCACCAAGATCAAATACCATTTCTACCAGTTAATGGGATAACACAGTTAAAATTAGACATGAATGCCCCTCCAACGGGCGAAACCGACCGTAGCCATCAATGTTTTCTTCTCTCATGCCTTAAAACATGAGTCCCGCTTCGATACAGATGTTCACCTGAATACCAGCAAGGAGCACAATTTTTAATGGCTAGTTCTCAATTGACATACTCATAAAAAATTACATCAGTAAGTAGAACAGTTGAGCCATAGAGCTATATTATCAATGGTGGCATATCATTGGGCGACCTCAAATCAACCATATACATGCCCCCTGAGTACTTAATACTGTAGCAAGCTTTGTTGTTCATGCTTGGTGCTCTTCAGGGAAAGACAGCGGCAAGATGGAGATGATGAAAATGGTTTTTATTTTTTTAATTTTGAATCAATTTGTAGTATAGAGTAGACATAATTTGTTTATGATCTTTATTGGTACTATTCAAATTTTAATGCTATAGCTACAATATTCTCTTTTGAAAATGAGTGGGGTTGGAGTGCACTTACAATCCCATCAGTTAGGTTTATGACAAAGATCCATCAATTAGTCGACATATTGGAACTCCTATCAACTACAGAAAAAACACAACATGAATAGTTTAATGCGTATGTTATCGGATTGTTCAATAATTGAAAAAAAATATTTGACAAAGAAAAAAACCTACGTGTATGACCAAAGTTCTCGTGATGTATTAAGGGGTTGTATCATGAAAGATCACTTCCTGAAAATATTTTTGTTGAATTTTCACATCTATGTATGATGTATGCTTCTCAGTTCTCAAATACCAGCCAAATAGTTTTGAAAACTTGTTAAAAAAACTTTGAGAATATAATCTCACACAAATTAATTTGATTGAATCTACATAAAAAATCATAGCTAAATTAAGTTGTTTTCATTTTTATTCAAATTAGCACGTTATATTTGTCACCATGAAATATGATGTGAAATTGTTTGAAACTTTATTATGACATTAATTATTAGATGTCATCGTTATGTATCATGATGTATTTAGCACTATAATAAAACCATCATGAGTCACCAATCTATTGTTAGTTATTTAAACACCGAGAGAGTGAGTGTTTAGATGATAAAGTTTTAAATATAATTCAATGCAATAATTTAATTAGTGTGTAGTTGGTAGAATTAATTTAATATTTTTTGTGTTGTGTTATATATAAATCTTATGTTTTAAATAGTTACCTACCGTATAAAAAAAGATTAAATGTGAGTAAAATGGACCACAGAGGAGAAGGCAATGGTGTACGTACATACAAACATAACAACATTTTAATTTGAGAATTGGTAGTGAAGGATTAGATTTTTTCCCGATCGTACGTACGTATTTTATGTTTTTTTTCTTTTTGGCACCGAGTAGTGTGTGCGTATTTTATATGTTTTTCTTCACTTTTTTTTGCAAACAATGCGCACATGCGATTCTTAGGTAGACGGAGTTACACATACATTTTTCTTATGTCGACTGGCCGAGATGCATGATGGGGTTTTTTGGGCTTATTTTTGCTACCAAATAGTGTGTGCGTATTATATAATACGCTTTTCTTCACCTTTTTTCTGGGAAAAATGCGTACACAATTATTTCCATATGTAGACCGGAGATAAAGAAGAGATGAATATTTTTTTAATAGATCAAATCATTTGATTTAATGCTGTAAAATAATTGGTCCATAAATTTAAGTGAAATTTAATGGCTATGTGTTTGAGCCCTTTTTTATAGAATTATACATGTGACGGTCTAAAAGCGTTCGTAGGATGTAAAAGTTGTACACATGACAGTCAAAGTGTTTGTATGAACATGTGTGGGTAACGTGATTAATCTTTGTTTAAAAAAATATTACACTAAAGATGTGAATACTTTATTTTTGAGAAATTGGAGCGAAAATTGATAGATAGATATTTTATTTTTAATTGCTTAGAAATATTAGTATTTCCTGATTTGATAGAAGAATAAAGATTAAAGAGAAGTCCTATAATGGCTTTAATTGGAGGACGTTTTATAATGGACCTCCTCTAACTTCCAGGAAGGTGGCCTAGAGTGCTTGCAAGTGCATCATTATTTTTTTAATGTGATATTATATTTTGTTTTAAATTAAGTGATAGTTCATTTTCATTTTATAAATGATAGTTGATTCTTTGTCTTTGTTAACAAATATTGAGTCAATAATGAGCTGTAGTTGAAACATTTTGTGGATGGATGTGTTCTACTTATACTATCAAGGTAGCGTATATATCATCTAACCGTCTCCCATGCCTACCAACTGCAGACATGGCATATGATGTTACAACTGTGCAGCAAGAAAACTCGAGTTCTCTTCTGATTAGAATCGCGTCACTTGGACTATTATGTAGCGATCAGTATATTAAGTAATGATGAATTTAAGGATATATAGTTTTGTCTTTTTAGGAATATCAGTAATATCATGTTTTCTCTTTTTTTAAAAAAACAAATGCTTTTGGTACATAAGCAAATAAACACTTAAGCAAATTAATTGGCTTGTAAGCCTCTGTGTCCGCGCCAAATCCATCTTTTGTTCGGATTAAAACACTGGCAAGAGGTGCCATCCTTTTCTTTTGTCTTTTTATTTTCTTGCAAAAAAAGTGACTCGTCTATTTATTAAGTGCCATATGCTTTAGAAGAAACACAAAAGAACAGTCCTATTCTAATGGAGGGTGCATGGCAGCACAAAGAAAGCTGATGCACAATATGCACATGATTCACTTTGCATAGAAATATTGTGTCTTTTTGCCTCACGCTGGGATCAAATGGTGTCCTTGCACATGCATATGTGTTATGATAATGATGAGATAAATTCGGAGATTTGCAATCCTGTACGTAACTGATCATATGCGGTGTAGATTTAACTGATCTGAACATATCTGCAGACCTGTGGTAATTACATATTAGTTTTTTTTATACGAATTACGTATTAGTTGACGTGAGGGAGAGAGAAAGGTTGTTAGTGTTGTGAATAAACGAGAGCGAGAGAGAATTCGGCGAGAGGGTTCATTCTCATTGATAGTAAGGTTCAATTTATATATGGGGATGCGGTGGGAATCACAGGGGCGCGATGATTGGGAACCATCACACCGATTGTCGAGGAGCGCCAAGAGGGAGAAGGGACGCGACCAACCACCACGTTCCTTCTCAGCTGGTTGTAGTAGCGAGAGGTATCATAACCTCCATGCCTATTTCGTGGATGGATGAGATCATCCAAATATTTCTTAACACTTCCCCTTAATCGAATCCAAACTTTGATCATTGCTCATTCATTGTTTCAGATATATGTAAAGATAATCCTAGAAATAATAATAATTATAGTAGGTATATCAGGCAAACTCCTCAAAACCCAATGGGAAAAATAAGGAGGAGAACCATGATATGCAATTATCTATTTTTAGATTTTTATGAGTAAAGCTCATAATAAGTCCAAAATAGTAGAATGTCTGTAATTACCATTTATTAAAAACCCAGTGGAAAAAAAAATAAAATGGTAAGACATATAGTTTATGTTGATATTATCTCATTAAAAACTCGAATAAGAAAACCTGAAAGACAAAACTCATACAAAGAAAAGAGTGTAATATAATAAAGATAGGTTATTTTTCAGAGAGAAATACTCCTCCTGAATCCTACAAATTTTTAAGTCATCTCATACTAATTCATTCGACATATTTAAAGAATGTAGAGTATGGTAAAGATATTGTAAATGAATCGACAAGATTATCACATGACTTAGTTTGCAAGATGTTTATCTCTCCATTTTGCAAAAGCTCATGAGGATACAACAATTTAGGAGCAATATGCTTAGTGATGTTGCTCTTAATATAATCAGTTTCCATTTGAATAACACAAGCGACATTATCTTCATAGATAATGATAAGTGATTCTAATGAACCAGTACCACAAGATGTTAATAAGTGGTTAACCATTCTGGAAAGTCATACACATTCATGTGATGCCTCATATAATGCAATTATTTTAGAATGATTTGTGAAAGTGGCTACCAGAGTCAGTTTAGAAGACTTCCATGAAATAACAGTTTCACCTTATAAAAATACGAATCCTGTTTGTGATCTAGCATGGCGGGGATCAGATAGATAGCTAGCATCAGTATACCTATTTAAAGTCAGATCCTGATTCCTTTTAAAGAAAAGTCCTAGATCTCTTGTGCCATTGAGATATCGAAAGACATTCTTAACTCTAGTCCAATGACGTTTGATAGGAGCTCTATATCTTGCTAGTAAATTTGCTGCGAAAGCAATATCAGGCCTAGTATTATTTGCAAGATACATAAGTGTGCCTATAGCAATGAGATATGGAAAATCAGGTCTTAGAATATTCTCTCCATCTTCCTTTGGTCTAAATGGATCTTTCTCTATGTTAAGTGATCTGATAACTATAGGAGTTTTGGAAAGATATGACTTATCCATATTGAATTTCTTTAATATTTTTTGGGTACATGCAGCTTGGTGCAAAAAGATTCCAGAAGGTAAATGCTTAAGTTATAGACATAAGCAAAATTTGGTTTGACCCAAATCCTTTCTCTCAAATTCCATCTTTAAATGATGACGTTCTTCATTAATATCTTGTGTATTGCCAATAATGTTGAGATCATCGACATATATTGAGATAATGCAAAATCCTATGGGGGACTTTTTTAATGAAGACGTACGGGCAATCATCACTTTTAGTGTATCCTTTTAGAGAAAGGAATTTACTTAATCGGTTGTGCCACATTCTGCCTGATTGTTTTAAGCCATAAAGTGACTTCTGTAACTTAACACAATACATGTTATGATTTACCTTTTGATTCAGGATGTCAATTCCATTAGGAACTTTCATGTAAATATCAGAATCAAGTGACCCATATAGATTTGCTGTCACTATGTCGATCAACTGCATAGATAGATGATTTTGTACTGCCAATGATCGAAAAGTTATACCACTCATAACCGGAGAATAAGTTTTGTTGAAATCAATGCTAGGTCTTTGCGTAAAACCTTGTTTTACTAGCCTTGCTTTATATCTCACCACCTCATTGTGTTCATTCCGTTTTCGAATGAAAACTCATTTGTATCCCATAGGGAAGATATCACGAGGAGTAGGCATAACAGCCAAGAATACATCTCTTTTATAGAGCGAGGCTAATTCCGTTTCAATTGCGTCCTTCCATTTGTTCTAGTTAGAGCGCTTTTGGCACTCTTTCATAAACCTAGGTTCTGGATTAACTTGGAGGCAATCAACAATTTGTTCGAAAAAATAAGTGTTGACAATTGTAGCTTTTCTATCAAAAGATTCTCCAGTTTCAGAGTAATTGATGACAATTTCATCAACCCTTATAGACTCATCATGATCTCCCAAAACAATGTGTCTAGGGACTTTTGAATTCCCAATCTCAGCATTGTGCACCACCAAGCTAGGTTGTAGATTATCACGATCTGCTTGATATATAGTATCAATGTAGTGTGAACCAACTAAAGGTTGGTTTGCATTTATCATCTCTCTTTGCTTATTAGCAATACTATCTCGCTTAGTGGCCATACTTCTTCCTCTCTTTTTAGTGACTGGAAGTTGAGTGGTTTTGTTTGGTACCTCCACTCTTTCTGGCGCATTCTGAGCGGGAATGAAAGATTTAGTCATACCCTTGTAATTGGTAAATGCATCTGGTAGGTTATTTGGAAGTCATTGCAAATGTATAATCTTTTGAACTTGAAGCTCAGTTTCAGTCGTACGTGGATCAGAGGCTGAAATACCTTAGGCATCCCAATCAATTTCATAGCATTCATTCTGGTACTTGATGTCTCCTCCCAATGTCGGGAAATGTTCCTCACCAAAGATAGAGTCAGCGTACTGGGCAGTAAATAAATCACCTGTTAAGGGTTATAAGTACTTAATGATCGAAGGAGATTTAAATCCCATATAGATCCCCACTTTCCTGTGTGGGCCCATAGCAGTACGCTGTGGTGGTGAGATCGGTATGTATAAAGCACAAGAACTTACACAAATGGGAAATACTTGGAGGATTTTCTCGTACTAACTGCATTGGAAAAATTTCATGATATGCAGCTAGTCGTAGTTGGACAAGGTCAGCAGTGTGCAGTACTGCATGACCCCAACATGACGAAGGCAATTTGCAATTAATCAATAATGGTCGAGCAATAAGCTTAATTCTTTTGATCAATGATTCAGCCAAACCATTTTGTGTGTGGATGTATGGAACAGAGTGTTGAACCTGAATTCCTAATGCCATACAATAATCATCGAAGGCATGAGATTTAAATTTGGCAGTATTGTCCATACGGATTGATTGAATCCTATGTTCAGAATAATTTGCCTTCAACCTTATTAGTTGAGACATTATTTTAGCATAGGCATGGTTTCATGTCGAGAGGAGACACACATGAGACCATCTAGTGGATGCGTCAATTAAAACCTTGAAATACCTGAACGGTCCAGATGTTGACACAATAGGGTCACAAATATCTCCTTGAATGCGTTCAAGGAATCTAAGTGGTTCGACTCTGATTTTGAGATAAGAAGGTCTTAAAATCAGTTTTCTAGTAGCACATGCAGTGCATACAAAATCAGAGGATTTGGAAAATCTCTCATTGATCAAATTATGACCAATAAAGTTGCCAATATTTTTTCTCATCAACCCGATACTGAGGTGCCCAAGTCAATCATGCCAAGTGTGAAATGCATTGACATTTTGAGAAATTACTTTATATGCAACATGTGCAGCGGGCTTAATGTATATATAGTACAATCCAGATGTGAGAGATGAAATTTTCTCGCAAATTCGCTTGCCATATTCATTTTTTTAGTTAAGATAAGAAATTCTTCTCGATTATGCATATGGGTTTCAATATGGAACCCATTTTGACGGATATCTCTATAACTTAGTAGGGTATAGGTTGAATCAGGATACAGAATGGCATCCTCGATTGTGATTTGTGTACCCATAGGGAGTGTAATAGTTGCTTGCCCGGACCTAACTATTACAGCATCGCGTCCAGCGCTGGTCAAAACTCTACCTTCTCTCTTTTTGAGAGTTTGAAAGTATTTGATCTTCCTAAGTATACAGTTTGTGGTACCACAGTCCACAAGACATAATTCCTCTCCTATCAGATTGATTTCCTTGGACATCTATAGTGAAAGAAGAATTGCTTAGTAAATAATTATTTATTCAATATATAGGTATACATACATTAATTTAAACATCGAATACATAGTATGACGTTTATAGAAGTTTTAATAGTACATACTCTAATGACTAGCAAGTCTTACAACCTTATAACTTAAGGGAGTTTGTAGTCTTCTACTTATTACAACAACTATTGTTTGACATATTTTGGGATATCACTAGGTGGCACACATTGAGATTATAGCAAATCTCCAAGTGGGTCCGTTGAGCAGTATTTGATGAGCATGTCATCCATTGTAGAAAGTGCAGCGGGATCTTCTGAGAGAAGAGCAAGGTTGTTCTGTGGTTCAATAGGAGCTTGTTGAGAACAAACCTCAGGTCTTGCTTCACTTGTAAGATTAAAGTGTGCTTCAAATCTTGGTTCCGCAGAAGGCTTTTGCTCCTTGAGGGATTTTTGATACAGGAGAACAATGTATTTTGGGATACAACAATCTTTTACGACATGATAGTCAGATCCACATCTATTGCAATGCTTGTTGCTATTGCCACGAGGTGGTGGTGCCTTACCCTTTTGTTTTCCTTTCTTGCGATTATTGGATTTGTGCCTATTGTTGCGATTGCGTTTTCCAGCTGAATTTTTAGGGTTATTCGAAGAATTTCCCTTGAACTCTTTTTTATTTTCTACGTTATTCTTGACATTCTAGTCCACCTTAGGTAGTGGGGTAGAGCCAGGAGGACATTGTTAAACAGTCTCTAACAGAAGCTCATGATGTTTTCTGCCTGAGTCAATGTATGAATAAGCTGAGAATAATGCTGAAAATTATTGGTGCGACACTGTTGATTCAATATCCTGTCCTTTGAAAGTATAGTGGATAGTCTTTTTTATCTTTTCTGCCTCCATTGATTCTTTTTCACAAAACATCAACTTGGAACAAATGGTATGAACATCATGATTGTAGTCTGCAACAGTTTTGAAATCCTGAACACGTAAGTGCTTCTACTCAGGATTAGTGTAACGCCCGTTTTGTCGCGGCGTTAGTGGGAAAACTATTTTGCTAAAAACCCTATTTGCGAAAGTTTGCTCTTCAGTTGAGTCTTGTTGTGTGCCAAGGTCTCGTGTCTCCCCTCTCAGTTCAATCCCGGAGAAAACCGCGAAATCGGATTTCAAATCCGAGCCCTCAAACTCCCCCTTTCTTTTTCTCTGGAAAAGTCTGGTTTACCTCCCTTTTACCCGGGCCGCCGCTGGCCCAGCCCCTCTCGGCCTGCTCCCTCCTTCTCCTCTCCTTCTCGGGCCGCCGCCGGCCCAACCCCTTCGGCCTCGCCCCTCCCCGCTGGGCCGTGCCAGGCCGCTCGGCCCGTGCACGCCGCGCACGTGCCCCGCACGCGTCGAGCCGAGAGAGCCAGCGCTCTCTCTCCCCGCGCGCGCGCCCTTACCCAAATCGGCTAGGAGGCAAGCCTCCTTTTTCTTCCCCCTTTCCCCCTTTTTCCCGACCGGCCGGCGTCACCGCTGCCGCGTTTGGCCGCTAGCGCGGGGAGCGCCAGCGCGGTCCCCTCGCCGCGCTCCACCGCCTCTCGGCCGCACCGCCTTTCTCCCCCCGGCCGAACCGACCTAGCGCCCTACAAAACCCCCCCGCGCTCGGCCGCAATTTCTTTCCCCTCCGCCCGGCCGCCATTGCCGCCTCCCCGAGCTCGCCCCTTCCCGCCGTCGCGCCACCGCCCCCTTGCTGCCGTCGCCGCAAGGAGAGGAGCCCGGCGCCCTCTTCTTCCCCGGCTCGGGACCGCGTCTCACCGCCGCCCCGCGTCGTCGCCCCCGTCCCCGGCGAAACCTTCTCGCGGTAACTCCCGTTCCGCCGTCTCTCTCTTTTTCTCCCCTTCTTTAGGCGCTAGATAGCACCACCGCCGCGCGTTCGAACCCTAGGCGCCGCCCCCGCACCGCCGTCGCTCGTCCTCGCCCGCCGCCGCCGCCGCTCGGGCCGAGCCCCGCGTCGTCGGCCGTCGTCTTAATCCGCCGTCCATCGGCTCCCGTCGTCGGCTTCGGCCGCCAGGCCTGCATCGGCCCATCGGCCTCCCTTGTCGGCCCATCGGCTCCCGTCGTCGGCTTCGGCCGCCAGGCCTGCATCGGCCCATCGGCCTCCCTTGTCGGCCCATCGGCTCCCGTCCGTCGGCCATCGGCCTCTCCTTTCTCTTCGGCCCATCGGCCATTCCCCCCCCCCCGCGCGCCGATCGGCCATGGGCCAATCCCTTCGGGCCGCCGGCCCAATTATTTAGGCCGCGCCCATTCAAATCCTTTGGGCTGCCCTTAGCCGCCCAAAATAAAGTCCAATTTCAGTCCCTCCTTCTTTTCTTTTTCCAGGGAATTAATAATTCCTTTTCTTTATTCCAGAAAATCCTTTAATCTTCGGAAATTCATATCTTTTCAACCGTTCGTCCGATTAACTCCGTTCCACTTCCAAAATTCCTCAAAAATCGAGATCTATCCAATGGCACGCTTAGTGGTCTTTAATAGGGCTTCTTTTATCGCTTTGTTGAGTCGTCTCGTTTCGCGTGTAGTCTCGGAGCCCGAAGACCCGCAGTGCGCGGATTTCGAGGAAGAAGCTCAAGATCTCGAGCAAGGCAAGTCACCTTTGATCAATTGAACCTATAATTTAAATTAAGTATTTTGATTCCGCAAACTATGCATTACTTAGGTTACACTTGGCACTTGGCCTCGGTTTGCAATACAACCGGCAGGCCCTACCCATTTGCTGCATTCACCTTCCTTGATATTTGAATACCCTAACACCCTTGTCACCCCTCAGGTGATGCCTCGGTATCCGTACCTCGCGTACGAATATCGAGACTCCCCTCAAACTTTAAAATTGATCACCTGGGTAAAACTTGAGTTTACAAAATGCTTGGAAAACCCGACACTTGGGTCGGTGTCTTGAAAACTAAAGTGAGTTTCTAAAACTCGCGGTACGGGAGACGTACTGGAGGTACGGTCTGCCCGTTCTCGCTCTAAGGACCGATTCCTTGGGAATTACATCCAAGCATATGTCAAGTACGACCACATGGGTGATATGGGACGCCCCTGGCTGAGTAATTAGCTAGGCCAGGGAAATCTTGATGCCAAGGGACAAGTGGATTCGCCGGGGTGGTGTCGGGGAGGACCCCTGGGCTTCCTGGCACAGTATGGTCTGGGACCTAACCTGGTGTTGGTCCGTGGGACCCCTCCCGTTGGCATAAGATGACCCTGAGTCGGCTTTCGAAATGCCTTGTCGTGAAAGCCTCAAGGTCGCCAGACGTGACCGAGGTCGCGGGCTGGGTGATTCGGGGTTAGTAACGTCGTGTGGGTAAAGTGTACCCCCTCTGCAGAGGTTAACAACTGTTCGAACAGCCGTGCCCACGGTCATGGGCGGATGTGAGGTGATTCCTTAGCGTAGTTTTATTGAACACCTTGTGAACTGCTGTTGGTGTGAGGTTTCCCCTTCTGTGCTTGGTTTAAGGCTGTTGAAGCAGCCGGAGTCGGTGACGATTGGCAGGGAGCCTCTCGTACCGATGTGTTGACTTGTGGCTGTTGAAGCAGCCGGAGTCGGTGACGATTGGCAGGGAGCCTCTCGTACCGGCGTGTGTGAGTTGTGGCTGTTGGTGCAGCCGGGTCGGTAAACGATTGGCAGGGAGCCTCTCGTGCCGACAAGAATCAATCGATACATTTTCACTGCTCCGGCCGGATGAGACGCACTTTCTCATCCGTGTCGTTGAGAAGCACTTACTTAGATGTTTCTAAAGTCTTAAACTAAAATCAAATGTGAAAAATAACTGGCTTTCCCTTGAAGCTTGCATTAAACACTAAATTTCCCCTGACTTGCTGAGTACTCCCGTACTCACCCTTGCTCTATATAATTAAACCCCCCCAGTCCTCAAAGACGAAGAGGTGGACCCTGCTGATAAAGAGTTCTTCCAGGAGCAAGCAGACTTCGAGCAGTAGTAGGGTTTCGGCCTTCCCCAAGGCTTTGCTTGTGGCTTAGGGCTAGTCTCCGCTTTCCGCTTCCGCCTTTTTGTAATGCTGTTGTGAACTCGGGTTCTGTCCGCAGTTCCAACCTTGGTTGTAATCCTACTCTTAATAAAGAGACCGCTGTTGTTGTGATATTCTGTCTTCCTGTTGTACCAGCGCTATTTCCTGGGACTGGTACAGGCATACAGGTTAATTTGGATCGCCTTATACTGGCCTCCGTTCGGGGCTAGTTTGGGGCGTGACAATTAGCCTCAAGCCAAATGAGTTCCTTTTGCTGATCATAATGCTTTTTAAGAGCTTTCCACAATGCAAGCGGGCTCGTCTCCAATGGATAATCATGCTTAAGATCTTTATGGATATTGAGCCTAGGTAGGAAAATGGCAGTGTTTAGTTTTCTTTTCTCAATTGGTGGATCCCCAGTGTTGAGTTCCTCAATAGTATTATCAATCCCATGAGAAGCAAAGTTGATTTTGATATCCATAGCCCAAGTTGGGTAGTTACTCCCATCAAGGACGAGTTAATCGAACTCTTTAGTTGTCATGTGCCTAAAATCATGATTAACTTTATTAATTTATAGAGGTATATTAATAAAACATGATATTGATGTTGTAATCTCAATGCTAAATGTAAAACCTCATATTTTGTCATGTTTCGAAAAATCTAGGTGATAGACCATACAATTTGAGTTAGAATTCAAAATTAGAAGGCACAATGTGGATAATCTCCAAGTCATGAAAGAATGGAGTAGATCTCTTAATAGTAGGCAAGATGAACTTGTTGCCTAAAACATAGTCTCTGGGCTAATATATTCTTAGGAATATACCGCAACCAATGTTTACAGCTCCACTACCTTGTGCGTAACCAAATTTTAAATAATCTTATATTTTCAAAACATATTCTCGGAATAACACATGTATGTAATCATCATAAGATGTAGACCTCTTAGTAATGGGCGAGATACTCGCTGCCTAGATTATGGCCATGTGTTTTAATTTTAAGACAAAATATGTAGCCGAACATGCAATAAATCCTCCAATAATTATTTTATACATAATTAAGAGGATTTGCTAAGTTAAAATACAAAATTTAAAGAATTTTGCAAATTAACAGAGCGAGAAAGTAGAGTATGTCTTTAAATAATATGCAAAAGGCATTTTATTAAGACAGTTAGTAAATTTAGTAAAGCAAGGTATTTTAATAAAACACATATGTCCAATAACATATTACATCAGGGGTCTAAATTTCCATTACATAGATTTTACAACTCATGAACTGCTTTAACTAAATTATATAAAAGATAAGGACTAACAGGTAAATGTGCTAATAAAGGTTAAAATAAAATAAAAGAAAACAGGTAAAAGGGGTGGTGGGCCAAAATCAACCGGATTTGGCCCACCACCGCACAAGCGTCCGGCCCGGCCCATTAAGGACGAAAAAAGGGGCGGGGGCTTAGGGGTTAGGGTTAGAAACCCTGACTGCCTTGTGGTTTTTTTGCCGCCGTCGCCATCCATTTCTTCGCCTCTGCACCGTCATTCCACCGTCGCACCGCCATCGAGTCCACCACTGCCATCACCGCATCCACCGTCTGTCTTTCACCGCCGTCGATTTCGCCGTTTCCACCACCGCTTTCCACTATCCGCTGCCGCAGCGTTCCCCCTTGTCGGCCGGTGACTTGCCGGCCGTAGTTTGGCCGACGGCCCCCACTCCTCATCGGAGTCGAAGGCTGGCCGGGCCCGTATGATGTTCCCCACCACACCATTTGCAAGCGCGCGGCTCGGGGAACCGTGGGGAATGACGTAGAAGCTGGCACGGAGGCCGGGACGGCGTGATGCGGCGACTTCGGCTTGGCAACGAGAAGACGATGGAGTGAAGAGAGGCAACTCCCTCGTGCGCGTGGCTAGGGTGCCAGACCGGCCGAAACCCGGTGGCGTGGGAGTGCGGGAGCGGCCTCGCCTTGTCGGCTGGGATGGCCGAGGTGGTGGAGGTGGGGTTGGTGGTGGCAGGGCAACAACGAAGTGGGCCGGTGGTGACTCCATCTCCAACGAGAGCGAGAAAGGTGCGCCGCAGGGGGACACCACCGTCGTCCATCCATGGGTGGTGCAGTACTGTACACCCTGGACTCGGACGCGGTGGGGCGCCTTGATTCCCGGTGAGGTAGGGCTGGCGTAGGTGGAGTAGCGACTGGCGTGGCGGTGACCGGCGAGGCAGCGACCCCGCGGTGCCGAGGGTGGTGGTAGCGGCCACCGGCCCTAGGCCTTGCTCCAGGGTAGGCGACGCGGGATCCCCAGTGTGACCTCGAGCGGCGAAGAAGGTGGCGAAGATGATGAGTGTGTCGGTGACAAGGGAGGCCGAGAACAGCGCCCATGATCACTCCAAAGATAGTCATCGTATCTTTTTCGATGATTTCCTTCTCTTTCTTTTCTCCTTCGCGAGAGTGAAAGTGCTGATAACGTGTTGTGAATAAACGAGAGCGAGAGAGAATTGAGCGAGAGGGGTCATTCTCATTGATCGTAAGGTTCAATTTATACATGGGGATGTGGTGGGAACCGCAGGGACGCGATGATTGGGAACCATCATGCCGGTTGTCGAGGTGCACTGAGAGGGAGAAGGGGCATGGCCAACCGCCGCGTTCCTTCTCTGCCGGTTGTATTAGCGAGAGGTATCATAACCTCCAT
Organism: Oryza officinalis; assembly: GCA_008326285.1. NCBI lineage: Eukaryota > Viridiplantae > Streptophyta > Magnoliopsida > Poales > Poaceae > Oryza > Oryza officinalis. The sequence continues at coordinate 1,419,380 of BDMV01000004.1, read as the reverse complement.
GCCTATTCCGTGGATGGATGAGATCATCCAAATATTCTTTAACAGTTCGTTTTCTAATCTAAAGGTTCGTTAGCTCGTGCGTTCGGAGAGGGGACAGGACAACACTGAAGAGATCTGTTAACTTAAGTCTAATTACCACATGGCGATATAGAAACGTTTGTAGATGCCACATGATGGCTTAAGAGTGTTTGTAGAAAGTTTAGGCTATGTTGAGAAGAGAGGAATAGAGAAGATTGAAAAGATAGGCAAAATGTGGTAAGCTATTAGTGTGTAACTAATTAAGTATTAATTATAAAAAACGTTAAAAATGGATTAATATGATTCTTAAAGCAACTTTTCTATATAAAGTTTTTTTAAAAAATACACTGTTTAGCAGTTTGGGAAGCGTGCGCGCGAAGAACGATGTTCCTTTCTTCTCTTTGTGCAACTCTCAAACGCAGCCTTAATGGATGTTTAAGTGTATAATTGATGTTTTTTATATATTTAGCTGTTAGCTAGAAGAGGAAATGGGAGGGGAGAGTCGGAGAGGGAGGGAGTATATACGTACGTGCACATGTACGTATTAGCTAGGGAACGTAAAGTATGATAATTTTTTTGACACTTTTTTATACGTGAACGTTCGCTACTCTGACACTTTTTTGACATCTACCGTAACGTACGTTACTTGTCAGGATTTTTTACAATTTGGTCCTTTTGAAAAACTTATTTCGCAAATAGACCCTTGGAAAAACTTATTGCAGGAATGGTCCCTTTTGGTGCGCTAGAGACATTGGCGCCGCCGTCCAACATCACGGTGCCAGGACCGGTGGCGCCGTCGGGGTGCCATGGTGGCACCACATGCCGACGTGGTGGTAGGGCGTCGCCAGGGTTGCTGGCGCGCCCCCACCAAGCACGGCGCCAGCGGTGCTGGCGCGCTCGTCCGGGGGGAAGGGCACTTAAACCCCCACGGGCCCCACCGCACCTCATCCTCCCCAATCGCCCAGCCCTTCACAGCCGAACCCGAGAGAGCTCTCAACTCTCTCTCTCCCCTCTCACCTCTCCTCCTCAAATGCATTCAATTTGGAGCCGTTTTTCGTGGGATTTTTTGTGGAAATCGAAGAGCAAGGTATACTCTTCCATTCCCCCTTCTTTTTTCTTGTTTTAATCAGTGAAATTTGTAGATCGAAGGGTAACCCTAAAACCCATATTTTGCCCAAATTTTTGATTTTGAAGATTTAAATTGGGGATTTGTTGAGTATAGTGTTGACTTGAATGGATGTATGGAAAAATTGATGTAGGTCAAATTTTGTAACTATGTGCTATATGGAGGATAGACAAATTTGGTGTCATGTTAGAAGTTAATTGTAGCTAAATATAAATCTATAAATTTTCATGAAAGATGACAAATTTGATATATTGACTTTAAAAATATAGGCGTTTTTTTTGTGCTTAGCAAGTTAATTATGTTATAAGATAGTGGTTGATAAAATGTCACAATAATTTACTTGGCGGGAGATCATTTTGGTTTTGTAGAATGATAAGGAAGGATCAAACTGGCTATTGTCCTAGGCAGCTACCACCACCGGACGCTATCCGTCCATTGTGTTGGTTCGGTGACGAATGTCGTTTTGCAATAAGTGATGACCACAAGACATACCACCAGAGGTACTGGATGTGTCGCAATTATACGTACAGTCCGGGGAAGCCTAAGCCTGAGCCTAAGGCAAAGGGAAAGAAAGAAAAGGCAACGAAGCCAGTGGAGGTAATTTGTTATACTTTCAAGGTTGCGATACTGCACTGAAATTTGTAATGAAAATCATTTAAATTGGGGAATGTGTAGGTAGCAAAGATACCGCTTCCTCTGTGCGACTTTGTGGAATGGATTGCCATGGAGATTGATCCCTGCGATGAGAAGATGCTTCGTAGGGAACGTGAATGGGAAGAGGAACGCCTCGATCGTCGTCTCCGACTTGCGGCAGTACAGATCGTGGAGAGGAAGAGGAAGGAGGAGAGGGAGGTCATGGAGATGGCAAGGGATTTTGCGGAGAAGGAAGAGCGTGGGAAGGAGCGGGCGAGGAAGTTGGCTAGGGCACAGTGTGCCAAGGAGGCTGGTCTAGAGGCCGCGAGCAAGGGAAAATATCCTCGATGCACCCAGTAGTTTTATTGGAGTTGTTGGAGAATCTTAAATTCCCTAAGACATGTAATAATGACAATATTGAAATATCAAGCAGGAAACATTTTAATTTTAAGACTTAAACTTGATGATGTTGCTATTGTACTTTGTTGTGTTTGGATGAAGTGACGTGCATGTATGCAATTTTGTATGTTTTGTTATGTTCGAATTTGTGTCATGTTTTGCCACTATTTGTCACGGCGTCCCCTCCTAGCTGGCTTGATTGGTTGTTGCCACCCTGCCTCATGCGGACGGCCGAGGCTCGGGCCAAAGGCTGGCGTCGCCCCCAAGCATGGCGCCATCGGGTACCCTGGCCACCCTCGACCAAGTCCTGCCTCGGCCAGGAGGTTGGCGCCGCCCCCCACAATATGGCGCTAGGGCACTAGGCCACATCGACCCCTCCTGCCTCCGCCGGGAGGTTGGCCACTGCCGATGGACCCCTCCTGCCTTTGCCGGGTGGCTGGCGCCGCGTTGTCCACCCCCCGACCATCCTGGCTCTGCCAGGTCGTTGGCGTCCATCACGGCTGATTGTCGTCAGGCACCATCCTCCAACCTTAACGGTTGTGCACTTCTGATTCAAGTGTGGATGTGGCTACGACTACCGGTGGGAAGGCCGAAGTGGAGGCAAAGTTTTACCCCATGGCCCTACACTGAGCCAGACATGGAGAAGTCAGTGGCCTACTTATTTGAAAGTACGGCCACCTCGCATGTTCGTGGTGAGGTGGCGTACAAGCAGTACGTCAATGAGATGGACTGCCTCTAGCCTGGGCATGTAAGTACTTCAAATTTCAATCAAAATTTATCAATAAGTTTTATGTCAGAGGGACTTACCTAACACAAATTTTCTACATGTGTAGATCACTTGGCTACCATATCACACGCCTGAGGCAAGCGCCCTTACACTGAACACCTTGTGCAATCGGGATGCAGATTACTTCATGTATCAATGTCCACTGATTTTTTTCTGGGTTGTTGAGTACCACCTGCCGCACCGTGTCATGCGACAGTTCGGGAAGAGGCAAGATTTCCCTGTTGAGGCCATCTCAACTGGATTGGACCTACACAGGTAGCTTGCTTCGATTCACGCTCTTTCTTTTTTGTGCCGTAAACCCTATGTTTTACACATCAACACATTGTACTTTTGAAGGTATGACAGGGTTAAAACAAAGAAGGTGAAGGATTAGGGGTTAGAGCACAGTAGATACATTGATGCTTGGAGGACAGTAGAAAGGAATGATAGGTACAACGAGCCAATCCACCAAAACAAGCATTTCGGTAAGTATCTTCGTTGGCTACACAGGAACTATCGAATTTTCCTACGTCCTTCTTGGACGGAGGCCGACATAGAGGAAGACCACTCTTCTGACGAGGGGCGGGATTGCTATGACGTTCGGACTAGGATTGGTAATCAAATGGAACACACGCCACTTAGAGACAGAGTCGTAAGTTCTCTTGCATTTGTCAATTTGATTTTATTGTGAATTGCAATATTTAAGACACATCGTCTCATGCTTGCAGTCTAGAGAGCTCCTTAGGACCGTGAATGAGACGGGGCATGCCCTCGGATCTCCGAGGGGTGGTGAGGAGACAGAGAACACATTGCGCAATGTGCTCGAGGTAAAATGATCATACATTCCTTCCAAAAAAGCAACATATGGTTTATGCCTAACAAGATCCTTTTGTAATGCAGAAAGTTTCGTCGAAGGTGCCGCAAGCTGGCTGCAAGACTAGGTTGCAGGTCGGTTGGATTGGACGACGTGTACCAACCGCGTAGACTACCACTACCACTACCTCAATCCGCGTGTCCAAGTACCACCCGACACTCCATCACGATAGAAGAGCGTGAAGAAGTTGGCGGTTCGTCATCATCACACAATACACAGGGGAGGGGAAAGGGAAAGGCACAGGCTACACCTAGCGACGACGACGACGACGACTACGACTACGTCGCCCCGGATGCTGAAGAGATAGGCATGTCGCAGCTGCCCGATGCGCCTCAGGCGTCACAGCCCATGACATACAACTTACGTTCCACTCGGCAAGAGACAAAGAGGTAACCTTACTATTGTCATATGTTCTTTGAATTGCCTCATTGTTTTGTTAAATATTCTAGACATTGTAATTTCAAATGTAGGTATACTCCGGGGTCACAGGCTCTCCGACGTCAACGGAAGAAGTGATTTCGGTGAAATTCTACTAGTTCTCATCTTTTAGAACATTTGTGATCATGCTAATTGTCGGCTTACTTAATGGACTCCGAGGTTGTACGGACTATGTGATGAATTTGTGGACTATGTGATGTTTGATGTGCAATTGAACTTGTCCCACTTGTTTGACGGAATTGGACTACGTGATGCTTGATATGGTGATTAGTATGCTTATTGTGAATTGGTTGAAATTGGTTGTACGGATACTGCGATGTTTCGTATTGTGAATACTATGATGTTTGATATGGTCGGGAGGAGGGGTGGAGGGCGGCGCCAGCAGCCCTAACGCAGTGCCCTGGGGAGGCGGCGCCAGTAGCCCTGGCGCCGTGCCCTGGGGGGCGGCACCAGCGGCCTGGCTGAGCCAGGACAGTCAGGGGGGTGGAGGGCAGCGCCAGCAGCCCTGGCGCCATGCCCTGGGGGGNATTATGTTATAAAATAGTGGTTGATAAAATGTCACAATAATTTACTTGGCGGGAGATCATTTTGGTTTTGTAGAATGATAAGGAAGGATCAAACTGGCTATTGTCCTAGGCAGCTACCACCACCGGACGCTATCCGTCCAATGTGTTGGTTCGGTGAAGAATGTCGTTTTGCAATAAGTGATGACCACAAGACATACCACCAAAGGTACTGGATGTGTCGCAATTATACGTATGGTCCGGGGAAGCCTAAGCCCGAGCCTAAGGCAAAGGGAAAGAAAGAAAAGGCGACGAAGCCAGTGGAGGTAATTTGTTATACATTCGAGGTTGCGATACTGCACTGAAATTTGTAATGAAAATCATTTAAATCGGGGAATGTGTAGGTAGCAAAGATACCACTTCCTCTGTGCGACTTTGTGGAATGGATTGACATGGAGATTGATCCGCGCGATGCGGAGATGCTTCGTAGGGAACGTGAATGGGAAGAGGAACGCCTCGATCGTCGTCTCTGACTTGCGACAGTACAGATCGCGGAGAGGAAGAGGAAGGAGGAGAGGGAGGTCAGGGAAATGGCAAGGGATTTTGCGGAGAAGGAAGAGCGTGCGAAGGAGCGGGGAGGAAGTGGGTAGGGCACAGTGTGCCAAGGAGGCTGGTCTAGAGGCCGCGAGCAAGGGAAAATATCCTCGATGCACCCAGTAGTTTTATTGGAGTTGTTGGAGAATCTTAAATTCCCTAAGACATGTAATAAGACATATTGAAATATCAAGCAGGAAACATTTTAATTTTAAGACTTAAACTTGATGATGTTGCTATTGACTTTGTTGTGTTTGGATGAAGTGACGTGCATGTATGCATTTTGTATGTTTTGTTATGTTCGAATTTGTGTCATGTTTTGCCACTATTTGTCACGGCGTCCCCTCCTAGCTGGCTTGATTGGTTGTTGCCACCCTGCCTCATGCGGACGGCCGAGGCTTGGGCCAAAGGCTGGCGTCGCCCCCAAGCATGGCGCCATCGGGTACCCTGGCCACCCTCGACCAAGTCCTGCCTCGGCCAGGAGGTTGGCGCCGCCCCCCACAATATGGCGCCAGGGCACTGGCCACATCGACCCCTCCTGCCTCCGCCGGAGGTGGCCACTCCGATGGACCCCTCTGCCTTTGCCGGGTGGCTGGCGCCGCGTGTCCACCCCCCGACCATCCTGGCTCTGCCAGGTCGTTGGCGCTGCCCCCCAGGGCACGGCGCTAGGATTGCTGGTGCCGCCCCGGCCACCACCGATCCTCCTGCCTCTGCCAGATGGCTGGCGCTGTCCCCCCACGGGCGCTAGCGTCCGGTGGTGGTAGCTGCCTAGGACAATAGCCAGTTTGATCCTTCCTTATCATTCTACAAAACCAAAATGATCTCCCGCCAAGTAAATTATTGTGACATTTTATCAACCACTATTTTATAACATAATTAACTTGCTAAGCACTAAAAAAAGCCTATATTTTTAAGGTCAATATATCAAATTTGTCATCTTTCATGAAAATTTATAGATTTATATTTAGCTACAATTAACTTCTAACATGACACCAAATTTGTCTATCCTCCATATAGCACGTAGTTACAAAATTTGACCTACATCAATTTTTCCATACATCCATTCAAGTCAACACTATACTCAACAAATCCCCAATTTAAATCTTCAAAATAAAAAATTTGGGCAAAATATGGGTTCTAGGGTTACGTTCGATCTACAAATTTCACCAATGAAAACGAGAAAAAAGAAGGAGGAATGGAGGAGTATACCTTGCTCTTCGATTTCCACAAAAAATCCCATGAAAAACGGCTCCAAATTGAGTGGATTTGAGGAGGAGAGGTGAGAGGGGAGAGAGAGAGAGAGCTGAGAGCTCTCTCGGGTTCGGCTGGGAAGGGCTGGGCGGTTGGGGAGGATGAGGTGGGGTGGGGCCCACGGGGGTTTAAGTGCCCTCCCCCCGGACGAGCGCGCCAACACCGCTGGCGCCGTGCTTGGTGGGGGCGCGCCAGCAACCCTGGCGCCGCCCTACCGCCACGTCGGCGTGTGGTACCATCGTGGCACCCCGACGGCGCCACCGGTCCTGGCGCCGTCATGTTGGACGGCGGCGCCAATGTCTCTAGCGCACCAAAAGGGACCATTCCTGCAATAAGTTTTTCCAAGGGTCTATTTGCGAAATAAGTTTTTCAAAACAACCAAATTGTAAAAAATCCTGCGTTACTTGTTACTTATAGGGGGAGAGAGTAGATTGGCTAATTTTGTTTTTTGTTAAATATTGTTAATGACGAAATTTGGTAAATCATGCAGAGTTAAAGCCGAAGCCGACTGGAGGAGATAAGCGATTACAGAAACAGAGTATGAATCGGCTGCAAGCCAAATCGGCTACGGTGTGCATCGGCTGAAACAGAATCGGACAAGGATAGCCGATGTAGCCGATTCCGATGAGGAGATGGTAGGATCATTGTCGGGTTCGGTTGGTGTGCTTCATGAGGATTGCCACGTGCGGATTGAGTCCGAAGAAGGCAATTGTATCTATTAATTAGAATATTTGTTAGTTTCCTTTTATCTTTAGGAAAGTTTCTTTCTTGTCCTACAAGGACTAGTATCTCCCCATGGGTATAAATATGTACACCCGGGGTTATTGTAATCTATCAACTCTCGATCAATACAATTCGGCGCATCGCCACCTTTTACTCTGTTACGGTTTCTTTATCAACCGGCGGAATTTGGCACCTGACGCGGGGCTGCATCGGCTGTCGATCTCCGGCGAAGGGGTAAGTCCAATGTTCCGTCGGTTCCGGCAATTGTATCATCTACATCGGCGTCGTTCAAGGCTGCATCAGTACATTCGATCTCTTGGATTGCTCTGGTTTGGATGATATATTTGCCTGGCTATTTATCATATGTCTTCTGTTAATCTACTATTAGCATCTCGATTTAGCTTTATCGGCTGCTTCTCGTTTTAGGGTTTCTGCTGGTATCGACTAAATCGTCTTGCTAGATTAGATTAGCTTAGGCATCTACCACCCTGAAAATCAGTCAAGGGCTTGATCATCTAGATACCGTGTTTCTTTACATACTTAGTGCTGCATCAGTTGAGTTTGACCTACTAAGTCGTGCTTAGAACCATGAATCTCTAGCCTGCTTTTTGATTGCTGATAAGGGTTTCATCGGGGTTTCAGCCGATGAGTTATCTGGACGTTGCATCGGCTTATAAGGATTGCATATAAGTTGAATTTAGCCGATGACAACAAAGGTTTCACTGTTTAATCTAATCTTGTGGATTTTATTGCATTGGATCTATGTTAGATTTACTTCATCGGCTATGCTATGAATATATATAATCTCTCTCTTGAAGTGTTTTTAGACATAAGTGATTTATACTGTCTCGGCGCCCTGTCCGATCTATCCCAATCACTTGGTTTAAATATATTTTGAGATTTAGATTATGTATCATTAATATCTACAGCCGATCTAGTATGTCTAACTTTCGTTTTACTTTATCAAGTCATTGCCGATCTAATGCATATTATCATCAGCCGATTGTCTCTTCATCAAGTGTCAGAATCTACATTGAACACATAGCCGATAGCTCAAAACCCTATCGCTATCGGCTGTTATCAGGATCGGCTGGAATTACTACATCGGCTATGTTGGCCGATCGGTTTTTTGATCTGCTATTTGTATATCTTGTCAGTTGCAGGATCAAACTGACTGGCACGCCCGCATCTCACCAAGATTTGGACCTGCACTGGAGCTAAGCAGATCTCCCAGGCCAGTGTGTGTTTTTTGCATCAACAAATATATAATAGATCTAATAAATTTAGTTAGCGGGTCCATCTTAAAGTGCCACGTGACGACATAAGAACATTCATAGGAGTCTCATGTGACGGTTTGAGATCGTTTATAGAAAGTTTAATGAACTTTTAGTTTATAATAGATAAATAATAGATAGATAGATACTCCTAGATGCCAGATTTCCCAAATAAACTAACATTTGATGACAACCCATAGTGGAAGATATGAACCCCATCTGATCACCATAAATTATTGCATGATTTAGATGCGGATGATGTCACCGAAGCGGTAGAGGAAATAATTCCTTATTTAGTGGACACAAGAGAGGATGCAACTAAGATCGTCTACTTTGGTGGATGGGGAGGGCTGGGTGCATCTGCAGTGCTCAAATCTATAGCACGAGACCCTTCGCCAGATCTTAAGAAGAAGTTTAGCAAGATCGTCGACATTGATTGCTCAAGTTGGAAAAGTCGGAGAGCACTTCATAGGACAATCGCGGAAGAACTGAAGCTTCCTCAATGGGTAATGGTTGTTTTTGACAGACAAGATGACAAGGATGATTTTCGTGGGGTAGATGAAAGCTCTAGAGTTGAGATAGAAGTCATGGGGATCGAGGTTTAGTGAGCCCTACAAGAACACAATCTCTTGGTGGTTTTCCATAATGGAAGTAATGGCATACACTACTACAAAAACCTCCATTGGTACCAACCACATAGGTGCCGGATTTGCTAAAACCGGCACCCTAAAAGACAATTCCCGCCCATTTTTCCACCAGCCAGCACCTTTAAGGTCTTATAGGTGCCGGTTGCTTGGGAGAAGTACATTGGTACCGGTTTGTAAGAAAAACCGGCACCAATGACTCCTCTCCAAACGGTCCTCGCGCCCAAAAAGGTGCCTACCCTCCTTATAAACCAGCACCTATCACATAGGTGCCGGTTCGTAATAAGAACCGGCATCTATGTCACGCCCAAAAAGGTGTTGGCCCTTCTTATAAACCGGCACCTATCACATAGGTGCCAGTTCATAACAAGAACCGGCACATATGTGATAAATAGGTGTCGATTCTATCCCTAGTGGTTTTTCATATAACTTTTTCATATAAAGTTGGATGAATATAAACTTTATACAAAATTTGTAGAGCTTGACGAGATCTACAATTTTGTAGTCGATGACTTTTTGATTTAAGGTCGTTTGGATGTTGTCACGCCCCAAACTAGCCCCGAACGGCGGCCAGAGTAAGGCGATCCAAATTAACCTGTAAACCTGTACTAGTCCCAGGAAACAGTGCTGGTACAACAGGAAGATAGAATATCATAATAACAGAGGTCTCTTTATTAAGAGTAGAGTTACAACCAAGGTTGGAACAGTGGATAGACCCCGAGTTCACAACTGCATTACAAAAAAGTGGAAGCGGAGACTAGCCCAAAGCCACAAGCATGACTTGGGAGTTAAGCCGAAACCCTACTATAGCTCGTAGTTCGCTTGCTCCTGGAAGAACACCTCTTTAGCAGGGTCCATCAACTCGTCTTCGAGAACTGGGGGGGTTTAATTATATAGAGGAAGGGTGAGTACGGGAGTACTCAGCAAGTCAAGGGAATTAAATGTTTGATGCAAGCTTCAAAAGAGAGCTAGTTATTTTCGCATTCGATTTTAGTTTGAGACTTTTGGAAACAACTAGGTGAGTGCTTCTCAATGACACGGACGAGAAAGTGCGTCTCATCCGGCCGGAGCAGTGAAATGTATGGATTGCTTCTGTCGGCATGGAAGGCTCCCTGCCAATCGTTCACCGACACCGCCTATACCGACAGCCACAAGTCAAGCACTGAAAAGATGTCCTTACACCCACAGCAGTTCATAAAGTAGTCAACAAAACTAAGCTAAGGAATCACCTCACATCCGCACATGACCGTGGGCACGGCTGTTCGAATAGTTGTTAACCTCTGCAGAGGGGGTACACTTTACCCACAAGACGTTACTAACCCGGGTTACCCAGCCCGTGCAGAACAGCCATGTCTGGTGACTTTGAGGCTTTCATGACAAGGTGTTTCGAAAGCCGACTCAGGGTCACCTTATGCCAATGGGAGGGGTCCCACGGACCAACACCAGGTTAGGTCCCAGACCATACTGTGCCAGGAAACCTAGGGGTCCTCCCCGACACCACCCCGGCGAATCCACTTGTCCCTTGGCATCAAGATTTCCCTGGCCTAGCTAGTTACTCAGCCAGTGGTGTCCTATTTCACCCATGTGGTCGTACTTGACATATCCTAGGATGTATTTCCCAAGGAATCGGTCCTTAAGGCGAGAATGGGAAGACCGCACCTCCAGTACGTCTCCTGCACCGCGTGTTTTGGAAACTCATTTTATTTTCAAGGCACCGTCCCAAGTGTTGGGTTTTCCAAGGATTTTGTAAACCCAAGTTTTACCCAGTGGATCATTTTAAATTTGAAGGGAACCTCGATATTCATAAGCGGGGTGCGAATACCGAGACCTCACATGAAGGGCGACAAGGGATGTTAGGTTATTCAATAATCAAGGAAGTCAATGCAGCAATTGGATAGGGCCTGCCTATTGTATTGCAAACCGCGGCCAAGTGTCGTGTGTATCCTGGAGAATGCATTAGTTTGCGGAAACAAAATACTTAATTTTAAAATATGGGTTCAATTGATCAAAGGTGACTTACCTTGCTCGAGATCTTGAGCTTCCTCCTCGAAATCCGTGCACTGCGAGTCTTCTGGCTCCGAAGCTACACGCGAAATGAGACGACTCAACACAACGATCAAAAGAAAGCCCTAATAATGACCACTAAGCGTGCCATTGGATAGATCTCGATTTTTGAGGAATTTTAGAAGTTGAACGGAGTCAATTGGATGAACGGTTGAGAAGATATGAATTTCCTAAGATTAATTGAATTTTTGTCTAAAGGAAAAGGAATTATTAAATCCCTTGGAAAAAGAAAAAGAAAGGGGGACGTGAATTGGACTTTATTTTGGGGCGGCTAGTTGCGGCCCAATGGATTGGCGCGGGCGTGGTCGAACGGATGGGCCGACGCGCGAACGGGACGACCCAAGGCCGAACGGCGCGGAGACGGCAGAGCGAAGCGGCCGGCGCGCGGAGGGGACGGGCCAAGGCCGGGTGGGAGCGCACGAGGTAGAGGGGGACGACTAGGCCGGAGGCCGAGTGGACCAGGCCTTGTCCGCCCTCCTGAGTGACTTGGGGCCTCCCGAGTGACTCGGGGCCGACTGGGGCGGCCCGAGTGCAGCCCACGCACGTGACGGATCGGTGGACCGAGGTCTACCGTGGGGGGCGCTAGAGCGGGACCCGCTTGTCGGCGACCCAGCTCATGAGGGCGAGGTGCACGGAGGGAGACGGCGCTAGGGTTTGGTGGACTTGGTGCGGGCGCGCGGACCGGGTGGACGCGTGCGCGGCGGACCCAAGCGCAGCCTCACGGCTCTCCGTGGACCGCGCGCACGGGACGGAGGGAGGAGCGGCGGCGAGCGCTCGCGTGGCACCAACATGGCGCCACGTCGGACGGCGGGAGGAGGACGAAGGGGGGGCGTCGGGATCCGACGGCGCGCGACGGCGGAGGCGCTCTGGGACGAAGGGGCGCGGGTTCGGCGTGGGGAAGGGCACCGGGGCGGAGACTGGCGCACGAGGAGGTGAGCCAACAGCTTGGATGCATCGGAGGAGGGCCGAAGGTGGAGGATTGCGGCGGCGGCCAACGCCGGCGAGCAAAAGGGGAAAATGGCGCCGGTGTGGAGAGAGAGCGATTCGCCAGAGGGGAAGCACCTACGCGGGTCCACGGACGCGTTCCAAGCGTTGGGAGGGGCGGAGCGGCACCAGAGAGGGCGGGCGACGGCGCGAGGGGCTCGGCACTGAGCGGCGGCGAGCAGGGATGGCCACAATGGCGCTAACGACGGCAAGCTAGCTAGCGGCCTAGGGAGGAGAGGAACGGAGGGAGACGGAGGGGGAGGGTGTATTGCGACGAGGGGGGTGCCAGAGCAGAGACGAGTGGCGCACGGCGCGGGGCGGACACGGCTCGGCTTTGGGCCGAGGTAGAGGGGAGAAGAGGGCGCCCGGAGTCCAGGTATCGCGTCCACGGGCTCCGGTGGCGGACGGCGAGAACGGCGATAATGGCACGGCGGTGGTAGAGGAAGGTGTTCGACGGGGAGCAAGGGCGGCCGAGAGAGGGAGGGCGCGGTTAAAAGGGACGGCAAGGCGGTGGAACACGAAGGCGGTTTGGGGAGAGGCGGTGGAGCGCACGGAGAGAGAGCTAGCGCTCTCCGACGCTAGCGGCCAAGACGGCAGCAGGGGTGACATCGGCGCCGGTCGGGGAAAAAGAGAAAGGGGGAGAGAAAAAGCAGAGCGGTCTCCTTGCCAAAACAGGCAAGAAAACGCGGAGAGAGAGAGAGCCGCGGCTCTCCTCCTTGGCGGCACACGCGCAGAGCAGTGGGACCGGGCGGGAGGTGGCGTCGGCGGGACGGCTTGGCGTGGTGCCGGGGCAGGCGGCGGCCTGGGGGATGGCGTCGGCGTCGACCAGGCAGTCGACCACAACGCGCGGGAACGCGGGAGCCAACAGGCAGGGCCCAAAACGGAGGGTGCCGACGGGAACCCGAGAGAGAGAGAGAGCGAGCGGGAGAGAGAACGGGAGAACGAGAGAGCAAGAGAGAGGGACAGCGCTCTCTCTCGCGCAGCGCATGCGGCGCACATGCGCGGCGTGCCCAGCACGCTCGGGCCGCGCGGACTGGGCCGGGCGGCGCGACCCAGCAGGAAGGAGGTGAGGCCGAGGGGGAGAGGGGGAGGGAAAAAAGGGCCGAAGGGAAAACGGCCCAGGAAGAAGAGGGAGCAAAGCAGACTTCAGCAGAGATTTGAATTTGGAGGGATTAGGGTTTGGATTTGAAATCCGATCTCGCGATTTCTCCAGGATTGAGCTGAGAGGGGGAAACACAAGACCCAGGGCACACAACAAGACACAACCGAAGAGCAAAATTTTTGCAAATAGGGTTTTTAGGATTTAGGTTTTCCCGCTAACGCCATGACGAAACGGGCGTTACAGATGTCCGAAAATGTGTTATAATGTCTCAGATCTATTTGCATAAGTGAATATTTAAAATTTCTAAACGATCTCGGATGAAGACAAAACATATATAAAAGTTGTAGATCTAGATGAGATCTACAATTTTGTAGTTGACAAAAATTTCATTTGAGCTCATCTATGGTGTTAAATATGGATTATAAGTTCGGATAACAATAGTATCAAAAGAATAGCATTTGTTTGCAAGACAACAAGTGTTTGTAGGTGAGATGGTAAGGATGCTTTGGATGGAAAGAGAGGCTTCGAGTTTGAATCTTGTTTGAGGCATATATATAAATATAGGTTGAAAAATCATATGATTTATGGGCAGTGAATTGTGATGGTATAGATACTAAATAAAATACAAATTATATTTTTGGGGTCTTTTTAGCACCTACAAAAATTAAAAACGGGTCCACCCAAATAGGTACCGGTTCGAGAACTGGCACTGCCGACCAATTGGTGCCGGTCCCAAAACCGGCACCTATGTGGCCTTTTGAATCGGCACCTATGAGACTTTATGTACTAGTGATAATTAATCTACATGATTTTGGTATTCCCCAACCTAGTCGATGGACTCTATTTGATAATAAAACATTATGGACATTTGGAGGAAGACTTATTTTAGGCACAAATCTTGATGTAGGTGAACACCTCAAGTTATCTTGGCAACCATTGACAGATGAAACTTATGATATAGTGCTACGGGAGGAGGCCAGCGAGATTGCTACATACACACGTAAGGTTGCCCCTAGAATCACTGATGAAATAGCTAGCAATTGCTGCTTGTATTTGTTGACGTTGCATTATGAGGGTGGCGACATCATCGAATACAACTGGGCCGGCCATGCTTCCAATTACTGGGTCTGCGATGGGATTATACAAGGAGGAGGCCAAGCATGGAAGGATGCTGCTGCTTTGCATCAAGAGATACGGCTGGATCGGTACACATCTGATGCTGAATTACCTTGGTTACGCCAATATATTAGGACTCTCCAAGGGCGATGGATGTTTGTTACTGATAACAAAACAGGGGAACAGTTACCTGTACCTACAGAACAGACAACGTCATTTTTCTTGGCACATATTACCACCATTCCCATTGACATGTTTCATCAAGCGAGCAAGCTTCGTGTGCTGAAACTATGCAGGTGTGCATTCGGCTTTTCTACACCTCCATTCTACTCTTGTCAGAACTTGAGGTTCCTTGGATTAGATGCTTGCAAGGATATCATGGAAGCACAATCAGGAAAAGGAAGGAGACAAGAAGACACACATACCAAGAACCAAGCACAAGTGGAACAAGAAGGGGAGAAAAAAGATAAAGAAACAGTGATGGGGTTTTTTCAGAGTCTATGGGTGTTGGACATATGCAGCACAGATTGGACTTTGCCTGGAAATGCACTTGATAAAATGGCTGCAAACATCAGGGAGATCAATATAAGGAATGGAAGGATCTGGGGCAGCAGTAATCTTGCATGGAGAAGACTGCGTCACAATCTTCACAAGCTTCGTGTAATTGAGCCTATCAGCTCTTGGGAGACAGGACAGAAAGATGAGTTCATGGGTATGGTGAAATTGGAGCTGCTGGACTTGACTGGAAACCAAACCATTCAAGTTTTTCCCAACTTATCAGGGGCTACTGGCCTGAAGACTCTTGTTCTAGATGGTTGTGTTGGGTTGGAGCAGATCGGTCCTCAAGAACATCTTCCCCTGTCAGTTGAATCGATCAGCTTGGATGCCGGACCAGACAAAAGTTGCGAAAAACTTTCAAAGATCGCTTTAGAAGGTTGTAATCATTTGGAGCATCTCAAATTGAAGGGAAAATTTCCGTGCCTTGAGGAACTGGATCTATCACGCACATCACTAAAAAGGCTTGATCTCAGTGCTGTTGAGGTGACAAAACTGCACAGTGTCGTTCTAATGGGATGCAAACAATTGCGTGCCATACTATGGTGGGCAACCGACAGGAGAGTAGTGGAGGAGCTACGCATTGACACCAATGGAGTTTGTGATTCTTCTTCTTCTTTATTGGCCCCCTATTGCAACGAAAGGAGGACAATTGTTGTGACAGGAGATGTGAAGTTCATCAAGTCGCTGTGGCAACGGCCTTTCGAACTGATCACTCCCAGGAGTTTCTATTTAAATCTACAGAAACCAGCTGCTGCTGCAGGTGCAGGTTCATGTAGCACGGCAAAAGGATATGGAAGCAGCAGCAAGAAGAAGATGGAGAGTGGCAGTTGCTACTATCACTATGAACGACAAGCTGCATCAGTTTTAGTTGGGGCCTTAACGACGGTAAGCACTAGTACTAGTATCGATGCACTATTATTGTCATTGATGATTGAGGGGCTTGGTGCGGCTCATGATCACGACGACGATACCATGCAAACACTGGATCGCCATGTTGAGATTGGCCCAGGAGTTAGTCTCACTGACGTGGAGAGCCCAAATTGTTCCGGATCGAGAGATGCCCCAAGTTGCAAGTGGCCTTTGCCCCTTTAGATAGCAAATCTTATCAGTGTTTCTCTGAGCTATATACCATTTTGGCGGCTCATCTCCACTCAGCCACCTGCATCTGGAGCAAAGGAATCTTTCCTGGCTTTCAAGATGGCTTGGAGAAGCTACGGAGCATACACATCTGCTTCTGTCCAAGGCTCAAGTTTGTGCTCCCCCTGTCATTACACACTGAAATGCCAAGACTGGAGATCCTGCATGTCGTCTCGTGTGGTGACCTCAGGCACATCTTCCTCTTGGACGGCAACTACATGCCAATGCAGATATGGCAAGAATTACTACGCATGGTCAAGTTTTTCCCATCACTGAAGCGCATCTACCTGCATGACCTCCCCAGCCTAGAGCAGTTAAGTGAGTCGAGGATGGTCGCACCAGCACTCGACACCATCACCATGAGGGGGTGCTGGAGCCAGCGAGGAGGATTGGTGAACGTGAACTGTGAGAAGGATGTGGGGGAGAGGCTGGAGTGGGACGGCCTGGACGCCGGCCACCACCCATCCCACTTCCGCCCGCGCCACCCGACCTACTACAGGAAAAACAAGTTGCCCAGGGGCTCCCTTCTCCGCTGATCCTCCCTGCCTCCACTGCATCTGCGTAGCAACGTACGGTACACTTGCAGCTATCTATCTGTCGGTCTGTTAATTATTAATTCCGTAGTACCTCTGCTCTTTACTCTAATTGTTCAATCTTGTTGTTTCGTTTAATCATGGACCTAATAACTCTCTCTGTACGTATATACTACTCCTACTAGCTAGTAGTACGCATCTATATATGTTAACAAACAAGATCATGATCGCTGCTGGTGCATACATACATACATACATACATATATATACATATACATATACATATACATACATACATATATATATATATATATATATGTTATGTATTTCTCAATTTTGCCTGCCTGCAGGTACTGTATCCATCAACCATTTCCTGTATCGATGCTTGTGCTGGATGCCTGAGACTACTACTACTGCTTGCTTGCTGTTTAATTCTGTGTTTGCAACAAGGGATGATTCATATCTGAAGAAGAAGAATAATAATTAAAGGCGCCACTGTTTGTTTGTGTATTTAATTTATTTGTGTGCGGGAACAAGAAACAGTATCTATAATCTACCATCTGATTTGTGTGTGTGTGTCTGTGCGCGCGCGCTGCTTGGCGCGCGTGGATCGATGAGTTTGATTTCGGTTGGTTTATGCATGTATGGGTCGAATAAGAGGGCCTGTTTGTGTGTTGTTTGTGTGTGACACAACCACAGTACCCTCGCGTGAATGTTGATTGATTTTCAAAGACTAGTCAAGGATGCAGAGTTTGATTGATTTATCTGTAATATAACTCAATCGACGTATATGCACGCTTGAGTCTAAATTGGTTTGCCTGCTACTATATATGTTCTGCGAGGCGGTAAGGCAGGGAGGCGGCGCATGCAGGGAGGGGGTGGTGCCGATGGTGGTAGGGGGATTTGGAGACGACGTCGTGGTGGCAGAACAAAAGAGGAGGACGCTGGCGGCACTGGCGTGCTAGGTGGGGAAGCGCAAAGAAGAGGGAGAAGCCAACGGCTTTTTAAACGCCCCATCTTGTCGTCCGAACACGTAAAAGATTTGCACATCAGTATATTAAAAAAAAATTCGTTTGCGACTTGCCTAGGCAGTCACCAGAAGATATGTAAAGGGAAACAAAGACGAAAAAGGCTCTCACAGACAACAAGAATTTGTAGAGAACAGAAAAAAATTGCTAAATATATTATCTGAATTTTAGGCCCACCATATACTTGATTGGTTTTCAAGTAGTACTTTATGTCTTTTCATGTTATGTGTCTTTTTTTTATCTTCTAAATATACTCTTGTAAGCCGTATGTAAAGGAGTGACGTTTCCATTATTATATTTCTATGTTTGTAATTAACTTCTCAATAGTGATTATTGTCTGTTGATGTCCGTGGTTTTTTTAAAGGTTTTTCACGTAAAAATCTGTATCTCCGTTGTGCATCTATTTTCATAATTAACAAAAACTAGCAACGAAAAGGACTAGACGTTGAACAGAACTCCTAACAGTAGTCTTTTGCAACCCACCATAGGCACGATAACCAATACACCAGAGGTGCATATCCTTGGTCATTTGAGTGGAGGAAGGAAGGAAGAGAGTGGGGTTAGGGTTATAAAACACTTGACAAATCTCAAAACAATCTAGACTATTTAGAAAAATAACTGATATTTAATGGAAAAAAATTGACTGGCGAATAACAAGACCTTTTTTCCCTACCTCCGTTTTTATTTTCTATTTTAAAAAAAAGAACATGCTGCAGACTTTTTCTCGCCTTAATGAAACATTAGTGATATTCTGCTTTTCCTTAAAAGATAGATCGGTATAGTCATGGCCCAGAACAAGTATATGTCCACGGAAATTTCACATATATCAGCTTCGATTTTCCAGATGACGACCCATGAAAGTATTGGAAGTTTCATGTTCGTAAACAACCCTAGAGGCCTTGTTTGTTTGGGCGGGATTGCGGCCCAATCCTACGGGAGAACCCGGAGAATTTTTAGCATTTTTAATTTTATTTATTTAAATATTTGCAAAAATAATTTTTCGTTTTGAAATATTGCAGAAATAATCTCCTCTCGCCCTCTGGGAGGGTGAGTTCTAAAAATCGCCCTCCCAGAGGGCGATTTTGATGACTTGGCAGACGGCCGTTGGGCGCCGTCTGCCGCGTCGAGGTTATTTTGTGAAAAAGACCCTCGCCGCCCTCGGCAAGGGCGATTTTTCGCCGTAGGGGGGCCGCCTGCCAAAGGGCGGCCGCCCTGGCAATTTTGCAGGCGGCCCCCTTGCCGCCCTTGCAGAGGGCAATTTTTGCCTGTGCGGTAGGAGGCCGCCTGTAAAAAGGATGATTTTTGAATTTTTATAAAGTTAAACTATTTTTAATTTATTTAAGTAAGGTTATACAAATATAACAATATTTGTAACATAAAAAACTATCAAAATATATGTAACGTTAAATATAATAAAACTAAGTTGATAATATAAATGTTGCCATTTTTTTTATAAACTTGATTAAATTTTTAAAAAGATTGATTGAAAAAATCGAAACGACTTGTAATATGAAACATGCAACAGATAAATTGTAGTATTTTTTGTAAGAAAAACAAATTTCCTTGTAATTTGGTACTGAAACACATCAAAGCTGATCAGTTGTGTGTTCTCGATGAGAATATGGAAAAAGTGCAACTACAACTATAGAGGGGTGCGGCAAATTTGCAAGCAGCCCCCTCGCCGCCCTTGCAGAGGGCGATTTTTGGCGTAATCTCGCCCTCTGCAAGGGCAATTTTTGGTCGGCGTCACATAAAGCCCCAATGGCCCGAGGAAGTGCTCATTTCAACCGGTCACAATTGAAGGAAAAAAAAGAGAGAGGTGAGGAAGAAGGAGAAGAGCCGCGAAGCGTTGTTGCTGTGCTTATTCGATCGCAGGTTAGTACAATATCCCGATGTATGGTTATATTTTGTGTCACATACTAGTGTAATTACCATGTATTTGAAATTTGTGAGTAGATCTGTAGCACTTAGAAGTGTGAATAATTTTAGGCTAGATTTGTTGTGCACACGTTTGGTTTGTAGTAGTACTATATTTGACCGTACAATGAGAAGTATTAAGGGTGTTTACAATATTTGATAGTTATTTTTTTAAACTGTAGGATGCCAAGGCGTGGAAAAACTACAAACTCAAGGTAACGTAAATCGTTTCTGTGATATTTTGTGTTATTCGTTGTGCATGAAATGAGGAATCCTAGATTAACGGGTTAGGGTGTTTCATTTATTGTTGACCTGTAGTTATCGCCCGAAGATTGGAAATGCCTTCAACCCATTGCCTTTGCCTAGCGGTGTTCCAGTGCCCATGTGCTGGTGCGGTGATCCTTGCAAGGTAGCCAAGTCCGATGAAGAGGAGACGTACATGCAGAGATACTGGATGTGTGCCAATTTTGAGTTTGAGCCAACACCTGAGATACGCCGCATTAACTTAATGGTGAGGAACTAATGTTTTCTAATAATTATTTGGTGTATTAAGTAGTCTTGAACAACTTATTTGGTTAGTAAACATTGCATTTGTTATAGACCCCTCCACCGCTATGTAAATTTGAGCAGTGGATCGACACCGAGATCAAGCCGCAAAACAAGGAGCGGTTGGAGTACATGCGGCAATGGGATGCAGAGCGCAAGGAGAAGATAGAGCAGAGACGCAAGGAGGAGGCCGCAGAAAAAGAGCACAAGGCTGAGGCGGAAAGGAGGCGTGTTGCTGCGTACAGGGAGAAGCGGGAACGGAAGCTTGAGCGTGCGCGGCGAGCGAAGGCAGCAATGGAGGAGAATCCCGATGCACAAAGGAAGGGAAAGTGGCCTCGTTGCACTCAGTAGTATGCACGAGTTGGTAGTTGTATGGTGTATCGATGAATAATGTTGCGTACATTACAACCTCGCAACGTGTAGCAAACTAACGAACTTGAAATGTTATTTCGCGTGTCTTCCATTTTCCCTTCCCTTCTCGCCGTTGTACTCCGTTTGCGTTTCGCATTCACTTACTTTGATAGCGACCAATCGTAGCCCTCTGTTATGCGCCGAAAGTTTTTCGTCGTTTCGTTGAGTAGATGTAGCGAATGACATGAAATGTTTTCGTGACATATGAGTGCGGCGATCGAATAGAGTTATATACAAAGAGGTAACACAAAGTTACTAACTGTAAATATTACAAACATGTAGCACTAGTAGCCTACTGGCGAGGCCTCTTACCCCTACCCCTTCTAATGTGCCCCTGAGAGTACGTCAGCCTCTCAACGGGCACGGCACGACCAGCGCGGACATCTGGTGCGGGCGTGTGCTGTGGCTGCTCCTGGCTCTGTGGTGGTGGTGCTCCACCAAGCTAAGAGGCGCCGAGAACGTCCTGCTCTGGGTCCTCCAGGTCATTGAAGTCGTTGCCCTCACCAGACCCGCCCGCACCGGACCCGCCCGCCTGCGACGAAGACTCACCCGAACGGAAAATCCCCGCCGGGTAGTATCCTCCTGCAGATGTCAAAAGTTAAGCAACATTCTACCCAAATAGTACGTTTGTAGCACTCATCGGAAGACGCTTGCTCACCTGGCGGCTGACTGAAGGGAGGAGGGACGGACGAACCGCTCGTTCGAACAAAGGCCGACGTGCTGGGCGGAGTCATGAACGGCCGAGGGATCGACGATCCACTCGCTCCAGTAGAGTGTCCTGTTGGCAGCGTCGGACCTAGTAGACATTCAGTTTGTAATAACATGGCGAAGGTTTCGCATAGTGAGCAGGTACGGAACTAACCTGTGGACGCACCAACACCGTGCGATGTCTATCCTGGTGTCGGGCCGCGTGGACGTGGAACAGCAGCTGCCAGTGGAGGTACCGCGTCCACGGCCGAACGACAAGAGATGACGCGCAAGATCGAACGCATCTTCGTCTGCATCCGCTTGAACGTTAACCTCTGCTCAACGTCGTTCAGGTGCAGTCCAGCGTCCAACCTCAGCATCACCGCGTTGATGTCGACGTTCATGGCGCATGCAGCGTCGACCTGCGGGAATCATTATTAATTAGGTTTGTCAGTCTCATATGTACCAACCGCGTAGTACGAAAACAAGAAGTCCGAGAAACATGAACGTACCCCCAGGAAGTACTCCTGGTCACGGTGCACGGGGTAGGTGTCCCTGACGCCTGCCTGGTGTAGCTGTGGAGCGGCCGCGGTGAAGGTGACGCGGGCACATGTGCACGGCAAGTATCACCGAAGGTAGGCAGTGTAGTTCTCCTCCGAGTGTGGGTGGACCTTGGCAATCACCTACTCGGTGGCTACCAACTAGTCCTCGACATACGGTAAGATCCGAGGTGCCCACAGTGTCCCTGTGTGCTGTCTCCGTCGAGTCAACCTGCAAAGAACATAATGGTCATCGAACATTCCGTGTGTAGTCGACATAACAATAGTAAAGGTGAAAGAGAAATACTCACTGGTGGTCCTGGAGGGCGACGGGTATCGGTACGTTCACTGGAAAGCCCTGTCTCAGTCCGAACTGCCTCATAACACGGTAAGGGCAGTGAGGCTCGACGAAGATGTCGAAAACCAACGGCACCACCATCAACCAGTACGCCGCGTCACGCGTGCACAAGGCAGACAGACCTAGAGGTACTCTCTCGGCGACCACGTGCTGCGTGTAGGGCTCCCAGACGACGTCCGAAGGCTGCAGACAGTCGAACTCGAAGACAAACTCCGGGTAGCTCCATCTGACCTGGACGTGGGCGTAACGGCACTGCGACACACGGAGAACCAACTCGTCAGAACATCAGTCACACGTAATCTAAAATTTGAAATGAAAACAATTTGTACTTACGTTGCGGCGGCACCAGTACGTGCCCATCGTCGGCCCGTCGGTTGGGTGGTCGGCTGCCGGTCCTGAAGCGTACGCAGCGCTGTCGACGATGGGTCGGCCGATCGCGAACCGCTCAGCTGACCAGAGCTGAATAAGGAGAGGGCAGCCCGCGAAAATCGCTCCAGGATCCGTCTTGCAGCAGGCCTCGCACAGCGCACGATACGTGGCTACGAGGACTGCCGAACCCCAGCTCCACTGCGGCACGGCCCCTAGCTCCGCATCCGCGATCGCCCGGGCGTAGTGGATCAGGCCCCTGTCTACTGCGTGCCTGGTAGTGCTGGTGAACATCACCCAGCCGGACATCCACGGTAGGTACGCCTCTAAGGACCGTCTGAGCGAGTACTCATCGACGTCGGGGTGGAGCTGGTCGGTCTACAACAAAAAACAAACGATGTTAAAACTCAAAGATTTCTAGGAAAGTAACAAAGTGTAAAAGTTAACTTACTGTGAACTGCAGCAGCCAAGCCTTCGTAGGCCCGGCGGTGGTGTACATGTTCGGGGGAGCAACTGTAGGGAGCCCAGGTAGCCTCATCACGGGAGCGAATCGCTCCATGATATCCTCCCTCCAGCCACCCGCACCGTCCACTGGTCCCACAGCCTCCCCGGCCAGTGGAAGCCCAAGTAGGTACGTGACGTCCTGCAGCGTAGGTGCCATCTCCCCATAGGGGAGATGGAACGTGTGCGTCTCCGGCCGTCACCGATCTACCAAAGCAGCCAGCAGCGACCGGTCCGCATCCCAGCGCTTGGCCGGGTCGTTCTCGTCCGCCCGTGCCTCAACAAGCCTGCATATCGCTATCAGGCCTACCTCACGCAACCTGCGTACCGTCGAGTTTAACATTAGTACCACATATTTCCAAATAGCCAAAAAATACCATCAAGTAATTAAGCTCTATCATACCACTGAACGTGTCACGGATCGGCCCGCAACAACTCGCGCGACGGGCGTGCACGAAAGGTGGTAAGCTGCGCACCCTGCACCACCGACAAGTACGAACGGTGGCTCCTGTCCAGTGCCCTACTGAGGAGAGCTGGTGTCTCATCCGCCATACCTGCATAGATAAGAGTGATTAGAAATAAGCAATTGATAACGAAAAAAACATTACACAAATTGTTCATTACAATGGTAATTCGTAATGCTAAAGGTACACTACACAAATGATATGAACATTACAATAGTTCATGTCTCACAAGGATAAATATTACACACATGACAAATGATAACAGCATTACAATAGTTCATGTCTCACAAGGATAAATATTACACACATGACAAATGACAACAACATTATAAATACTACATTAATTGGATCACCGCTAGACTAAAAGGCTGACAGGAATAATCAAGTCATTGCATCGCCAGCGGATGACGTAGTCGCCGCACGAGAACGCCTAGGCCGTGGTCGCCTCGTTGTTGTTCCTTCTCCCGATGGACGGCAGCCATCGGTTGCCTGTCCAGATAGACCAGAAGCTGGGACGGTTGGAGATTGCGAATTCTTCGGGCATTTCTTGTAAGTATGCCCGCGCTCATCGCATTTGCTGCACCGTACAGTTCTCCCCCCTGCCTCCGACTAGTCCATGTCGTTTCTGATGCGTCTCGACTGACGCTGGCCCTTTTTCAGCCTTAACTTCAATGGATCTGGAATGTAGAACACCTGTGGCCTCAGAGTTGTATAAGATCCAGATATCCCAAACCCATATATCTCCTCCTTCCATGTATGAAATATTGCTTCTTTCCTGTAGTAGGGTGACACATAGATATCGGGAAGTATGCCGCAATCCCCAGCTGCTGCAAGTACGTGTGAGCAGGGCAGATGTCTAAGCTTGGGCTTCATGCAGCTACAACTGCAACCGCCCTCCGCATGAAGCACACATTCCTGCACAGCTTGAACGCGGTTGATGCCGTGCCTTTGCCTGTCCACACATGATCTCGTACCTATGATCTTGGGTACCTTGGGGAATAACTCTGTGCTTCATAGCCTTTGCTATTTTATCTTGCATATACTTTGTCACCACACTCCCAAATACAATGAGGCATCGAAGGGGCAATTTTCTTGTATCTGTCCTTGAAGTATGCCTGAGTGCCATGAAGGATAAATTTCACAATACCGACCAGTGGGAGTCCTCGCACTCCTCGCATCACCCAGTTGTACACCTCGGCCAGGTTGGTTGTCATTATACCATACCGAGACCCGTCAGTGTCATACAACAGAGACCACTTTTCTTTCGGTTCATTCTCTATATACTGCGAGTAATTATGTATTGATGATGCCGACCTTCTTCTCATTGTTGGCGGGTCATCATGTAGTCGACCAAGAGGTACTGGAGGATTGTCATCCTGTGGCCGACGAGATTGCTCGTCGGTTTGCTTTGTTGTCAGCTCATCCAACCTCCTCCACAACTCATTGAATTTTTTCTCCTGATTTTGACCACATAGCCTCTTAAATAGATCCATTAGGTGCTTGTTCTTGAATTGCTTGTAGAAATTGGCTCCCATATGACGCATGCACCACCTACTCCAAACATCATGCCACCTAGCTGGAAGTCCCCTCTCCGGCCAACCATTCTGCAGGTAGTCAATTGCCTTCAACATGCCCGCATGACGATCATGAATGAGGCAAACATTGGGCCTCATACGCACGACTTGGCAGCGAACTCTCTCCAAGAACCAATACCAGCTTTCGGTGTTCTCACTCTCGACAAATGCAAACGCCATAGGTAACACCTGGTTGTTTCCATCGGCTCCAATCGTCGTCAGTATTTGACCTCTGTATTTGCCTGTCAAGAAGGTTCCATCTATGCACAACACAGGGCGACAGTGCACAAATGCGTTGATGCAAGCACCCAGCGAGAAAAAGGCTCTTTGCAGCACGCTCTTGCTCGTGTCATTAGACAACGGAAAGGTCTGAATGTCATAATAGGTATTGGGGTTTCTCTGAGCAATGGTGCCTAACAGACGAGGCAAGTTATCATAGGATGCTTCAAATGTGCCATACCTCATCTCCAAAATCTTTTGTTTCGCCCTCCAAGCCTTGTAGTAGCTTATAGTATACTTGAATTTGTTTTCAATGTGCCTAATAATGGAGCCCGGTTCAAAGTCCGTGTTACAAACCACATCGCTGTACATCTCACCGGCAACAAAAGTTGAGGTGATGTTGCAGTGATACTTATCAACCCCTGGCAACCAACATGTGTGCTCACCAACAATGCTCACTTTCCAATAGTCCTTCCATTTTCCCTTATATGCATGAACGCGCCACGGACAATCATCCTTCGTGCACTTCACGTCATACACACAGTTGGTAGACTTCACCACCCTAAACTCTCTATGCAAGGAGACCGCCCAATGCTTCACCGCCTCTTTCATGTCTTCCTTATGAGCATACCTGGCACCTTGGATTACCTTGTTATCCTTGTATTCAAAGGGTGCTTGCTGCCCCTCTGAGATAACAAGTTGAGAGAAATCAGCTTTTGTCCAATCAACGGGCAGTACATCTTCCTCCTCGTCCGATGATTCATCACCCTCCGCCAGCTCATTTTCAGAATCTTCCCTCTCCATTTCCTCAACAATTGCTTCGATTCTCTCCCCCTCATCTACCACGCCTATTGCCTCCTCCAACCTTGCTTCGTTATTCCCAGTTCGCATCGATGGTCCAACATTCTCCACAGCATTGCTAGAACCTTCACCATCCTCTGTTTGCACTGTAACACTGCTATCGATTTCATGCAATGCCACAAAAATAACAAGGGGCCAGGACCTTTCAAAGGCCATCTCTACATAACGTCTCCAGGACTCGGTGTTATCTATAGGCATTAGTTCCCAATAATATTCTTCTGTTGCACGACTGACTACAACGGATAAAGACATTGTGTTCACTCTTGTATCCACTTTAAATCCACGTAGTAACCAACTATAGACTGACTCAAATGTTTTATCGGCTGGCCTATCGATGCCCTTTGATTTCATACTAAATTCTGACAGATCAACACCATCTCGACCATATCTAACGTTGCCTTCACCGTGAACTATCTGAAATATGACCTTGCTTGCCATTGTGCCTGATAAACAGGTTCAAACTGAGTTTATTTCATACTACGAATATGTTGCCTAGATCAATCTGTGGCTAAGTTAAATTCTATATTAAACAAAATTTTACGCAAAGAAATGTATACATACATAAGGACATATCCTACATATGTTCATCTAAATCGGTTTGTCCTAGGTCAAATTGACTAAAATAAATAATGCCCTAATTTTTAAATCCATATTATAGTGCTACACAACTATTTAAATAACATAGACATAGATCAGAATGTATTCTACGTAGGTTCATCTAAATCGGTTCGTCCTAGGTCAAACTCCTTAAATTAAATCGTGCCCTAATTTATAAATCAATATCTTACTAAACAACTATTCAAATATTCAAAAAAAAAATCTTTTCTTATATATTCTACACAAAATAAATAACACAAACATATATACATCGGGATATTGTACTAACCTGCGATCAAGTACGCACACCGACAGGGCTTCGCCACTCTCCTTCTTCTTCCTCACCCCTCCCTCTATTATTTTCCTCGAGTCTCGACGGCTACGAATGACGGCCGCGGAGTTGGAATGGGATTTTATAGGGGAGGGGCAAAAAATCGCCCTCTGTAAGGACGGCAAGGGGGCCGCCTGCAAAATTGCCAGGGTGACCGCCCTTTTGCAGGCGGCCCCCTGATGAACAGTCAAAAAACGCCCTTGCCGAGGGCGGCAAGGGACTAAAACACAAAATAACCGCGACGCGGCAGACGGCGCCCAACGGCCATCTGCCACATCGGAAAAATCGCCCTCTGGGAGGGCGATTTTTAGAACTTGCCCTCCCAGAGGGCGAGAGGAGATTATTTTTGCAATATTTCGAAACGAAAAATTATTTTTGTAAATCTTTAAATAAATAAAATTAAAAATGCTAAAAATTCGGGTTCGGGTGATGGGGCCATTTTCCCTTCCCGACCTATGTGCGCGTTCGGGTGATGGGGATTTTCCAGGCCCAATCCACTCCAGCTAACCGGGATGAAAAAAATTCTTCTCAAAGACGTGTTTTGTTCCCCCTCTCTGTCGCCGTCTCACGTTGCTCGCGCACGACGGCGCTGCCTCCCTTTGCGGCGGAGAAGGCAGGTTATCACAGGTTCTTCTCGTGCTCCCCATCTTCGTTCTCGTCCTCATTTCATGCCAGGGTTTCATCCTTACTACGTTGGTGACGACATGTAATTTTGGCGATGTCGTTTGCTACTGCAATTTCACCCAGTGATTATGATTATGCTAGCTTTTTTTTCTTCTAACGACACATGTATCAATTTAGTTATAGTCTTGGTTTTGATTGTCAGCTTGTGTGAAAACTTAGATGCCATACGTGAGTTTTACTTTTGGTTTATCACTAGCACGGAATCGGTTATCTTCAACGGGCTTCAAGCATCATCTCTAACGGGTAGAGCCCTCGTCACTAAGCAAAGGTCAGTGATGTAAGAAAATATCTCAATCGGGCACCAGGCCGTCACGGATGGACGTTATCTCAATCGGGCCTAACAATGTAGCCCGTCATATAAGATTGACCAAGCAATACAAGTCAAACCAGGTTAGATAGGAGCCTGTCACGGATGACTAATCTCAATCGGGCAAACTACTAAGCCCATCACCGATGACTAACCATCTCTAACGGGCCTTTCAGAACAGCCCGTCACCGATAGGTTTGACCCACTTGTTGAGTCAAAATAGTCCTTATTCGGATGACTTATCTCTATCAGGCTTAAATTAAGAGCCCGTCAGTGATGACTATATCGCTATCGGTCTTTGTTTGGAGCCCGTCACGGATTTATATCTCTTTCGGGCATTTTTAAAATGCCCGTCAGGGATGAGTATGTCAGCAAAAAAAATAAAATTTATTTTTTTGGCTAGCCTCAGGCCTTTGCTAGCCATGCCCGCTGCAAAAATGACAGAAGCATATATGTATAGTCCCATTCCCAGCAACCCCATTCCCAGCATAATCATATATTCTATCACATATTCAGTCAATATTTCAGTCCAATCACATATTCCATCACAGCACAGCCAATTCACAAAATCAAACATATATGCATTCACATCCACAGACCCATTCACATATATAAGTCATTCACATCCTTTTTTGCTATCCAAACCACCGACTTGCATCAAAACCTGTAAAACTGAGTTATAAATTAGAACAAGTTTATATGTAATTAGAAATGCAAATATATACAGAACATCGCGCAAAATTGTATTACAAAGAATATTTACATAAAGCAAATGTTTATCGCAAGCATTGCAAATGCTCAACCATTCAGAGATGAGCTAGCTAGGACTTGACTCTAAACATTCCTTTGGGTGACAAGAGATTATCTAGTATGAATTGTGCTATCTCCTCTCTAATGATATCGAAGTTGTTTTCTGGAATCGTTGAAAGTTTTTCCTGCATGTGAGGCGCTAAGTTAGTCTACATACTTGGAAAGTTAGTCTACATATAGTATGAATCGTGTTATCTCCTCTCTAATGTATATAAACAATTAAAGCATACACCTCAAGGTCGAGCAATGTTACCTTGTCTGCGAGGCTCCTCATGTTATGGTAGATGTGGAACCCACACTGGTCGCCAACTTGTTGACGTATTGGGAAGTCTTTTTTGTGACCGAGTGTGGGATGACCTTCCTTATGCCTCCTGCCTTTTGTCACGTATTGGTCCCAGGCGTCGTTCAAGGCAGCTTCGATCGCCGACCAATCGTATATGTCTTTTTTGATATTGGAGTTAAGGTAGTATACCAAACTTCACTTCGGCACTATGACCAGAAGAATCCAATGATGACTGTGACATTAATAAATTGCAAGTTAAATACTAAAGCTATACGCGTTGCACATTTGATTCTAAGTAGGGTACACACTTACTGTTCAGAGTAGGCACACATAATGAAGTCCTTGTCTTGACGGGACCATAAGCAGACCTTGATATATTCTACCATGCTGGCTCGATCGTAGTTCATAGTTGTCTCGTTGACGACAGATGGATCGAGTAAGGCAACATGGGGTGCATTACGATGGACATGCTTCCAAGTTAACCTAGAAGCAAGACAAGAATTCGGGTAAGCATAATATATGGATAGTTATTACCATATCTCATACGCAAGAATACTTACAAGGAGTAGCACTTAAGGAGGTTGGTGTCGACCGCTTACGCCCTGTAGAGGTCCCATAGATCTTTAAAGTCTACGGCGATGAAGGCTTCAGGGCCGAGGAACGGCTGTCTATCGTGATGGCCCGTCATGGAGGTCTCTCTATGCTTCCTCCTTGCGTTGGACCTCTCCATGTAGTACCCGTGCAACTCCTTGCATGTAGGGCCCATCTTCGATAAGGCGTCGTCTCCGACCAATGGCATGCCTAATGTAAATTCAGCCGGAGACTTAGGAGGAGCTGATGGCGCCTTGCCAAGATCTAGCTTCTTCGGAGCCAGAAGCGGCCCTTCCACAGTTCCTCTTCCTTTCCCCCTTCCAGCAGCTCTTTTGCGTGTTCCAAGCTTGGGTGGAGAAGATGTCGCCCTCTTTCTTTTTTTGGAGACTGGGGGGAGGTGCGCTCTGCTATTGACCTCCGTACCGTCATCCCAAAAATTTGTATCATACTACAATTGGAGATCTTGATCTCCTTCTTCAACGGCAGGAGGGGCAGATACAAGAGTTGGAGGGGGACGCAGCGGTGACGGACGAGCACTTGGTGCTGGCCTAGGAGTTATATTGATCTGAATGTTGTGCTTGGGCCATTGGATAAAGGTCCCACGTGTAGCTCCAAGGGTCAGAATCTCGTCATTTGGTGGGTGCAGGAGAGTGAAGCCAACCCAATCAGGCTTCACCATGTCCACTTGAACTTTGGCATGGCCAGCTAGCAGCTGCCCCCCATGCACTCGGGTCTACGACGTAGGCTTGAATGCAAGACCCTCTGCGGCAAGAATTGCAAATGCATGTGTCACCCTAACGACTAGGGTGCACGATGTGGGTTTCTGCAATAGATTCATACGTGTCCTTATAATATGTTATAATGTACTATGGTGCTAAGACAACATATACGTTTTTTGTTGGTTTTATCGTTATGTGGTCCACCGCAATAGGGGCTGGTGGTTCTTGTGCCGCCGCCTCAATTGATGCTTAGCTGTTACGCCTCTGCGTGGGGCTCGTTTCTACTATGGGAGCAGCAATAGGCTCGCTTTCCCTGAAGCGTGCCTCCACCCAAGCCTCCACTTGTAACAACTTCTCATCGAACTCTTCTCGGAGCTCGTTTCTAATCTCCTCTCGAAGTTGTTCCTTAAGGTGTGCATCTTTATGTGCCTTTGAAAGCTTGTGCTTCCTGTACTACCACGTGTATTGGGGAAACCCAACCTTCCATGGAACATTGGAGCCAATGCCCCTTGTCCGTCCACGGTGTTCTTCGATTCCCACCGCTTTCTTGAGGATATCATCCTCGCGTCTTTGTGAGCAGACCTCTTGGGAGGCCTGTCTCTCAGCAGTCAGGTCGACTTACGGTATAGTTAGGACGAATTAAATCAAGAGTACGATACAACCTAACGAAACATACTCTACGTGTTGTACTTACGATTTTCTGGTACACCGCTTGATCTTCGGGATTTGGGAACGTAAGTGTTCCATCACTATTCTTCTTCACCCTTGCCCTTGCCCAGTTCCTTGCTCGGGTGGTCGGGATATCATCAAGAACTGGCGACGTGTTAGATTCTGCAGCAGCTTCATCCTCCTTGACCCATTCCTGTAGCTTCTCGGCGTAGCCTCCGGTGCCAAGCCAGTGCAGGTGAAGGCTTTTTGCCTGCAACTCCCTATAGGCTTCGCTTTTTGCCCGAGACTCAGGGGTTGATTTTGTGGCATGGAACTCTTCCCACACGACCCGGGAGATGAACGGGTACCTCCCAAATGGTTCTGGCTGGGCGGGGTTGAGGACGTAGTCAGTGACCAGTGTGGTCTTGAAATTTTTCCACAAGTTGCCCATCTTGCGGATAGCATGCCGCTTGAGTCTTACCTCGGCCTCTGGGGGGTATTCGAAGCTTTCCTTGAACTGCTTCCAGGCCTCATCTTTTTCTGCCTGTGGGACTAGATCGATGTGGTCCTTCAAAATGGTGAAGTTCTGCCTCTCTAGGACTCCGCATATCGTTGAGAACTTTTTAACAGCTTTCGCAAGAGCCATCGGAAATCCCAGATCGTCCACCTCTGTTATGGTGTATACTTCCTTAGGAATTTTATTCTGGGTCCTAGGAGTCCGGCTCGATGTTGTCCCACTAGTAGTCGCTGACATGGGTTCGGCTTGCTGCGACATTTTCTATATAACTGTTGTACGGCAAGAAAGTTAAAAAAAGGTGTACTACAGATGTATATCTTGATTAGTGTGACAAATAAACTGTATATTATATCTCCCTCGAGAATTCTCCACCATTGTAGTATACAATGTCGACGTGACATTAACAAGAGGCTAAGAAATCAAACACGCGGGAAAACGCACTGGGTAGCTCTAACTTAGTTTTGGCATAATTTTATCTTTACATTTAATCCCATGATTTGATGCGCCGAGGAGACATGGGCACATGGGTACGAAACTTAATATAAAAAAAAATTTAGAATCACTTCTAAATATTTAGAATTAATGGTGCAGAACAATATAACTCGTAGGTTGAAGCTCTCCTGACCATATGCATCCCAAGTTTCCACACCTTCTTTCCAGAGAATCTCAAGATCATCGATAATAGGCTCCAAGAACACATCGATATCATTGCCAGGTTATTTTGAACCTTGGATTAACAAGCACAACATAATATATTTCCTTCTGAAGCACAACCATGGTGGGAGGTTATAGTTCGTAATAAGAACTAGCCAAGTGCTGTGAGAACTGCTCATGTCTCCGAAAGGATTCATGCCCTCCATATACAAACATATCCTCATGTTTTTGGGGTCAGCAGCAAAGTCTTTGTGCTTTCGATCGATATTCCTCCATTGAATCGAATCCGCAGGGTGTCTTAGCAAACCGTCATTCCTTCTCTCTGTGGCATGCCAACGTACTAACTTTGCTTCCTTGGGGTTGGCAAATATTCTCTTGAAACGACCAATGATAGGTAGATACCACACAACCTTCGTCGAACCACCCCACTTTGACTTCTTTCCCTCCCCCGCACTTTTCTTTCGCTTGTATCAAGAAGCCTTGCAGACAGGACAAGCATCTAAGTCCGCATATTGCTTGTGGTATAATATGCAGTCTTTAGGACAAGCGTGAATTCTATGGACCTCTAACCCCAGGGGACACAGAATCTGCTTTTCTTCATATGTCGTCTCGGGCAATGTGTTCTCTTCAAGAAGTATGGCCTTCAATATTCCCAAAAGATCTGTGAAACTCTTGTCTGTCCATCCACTACTTGCCTTCAGCTTCATTAGGTCTAAGGTAGCTGATAATTTGGTGTGTTTTGGCTTGCATCCGGCGTATAGAGGTGTCTCCGAGTCACTGACTAACCTGCTGAACTTCATGGAATCTTTCTCGTTGTAAGTTGGATCCTCAACGTTACGTAACATGTCTTGTAGCAGATCAGGATCCACATCAACCATTTCACCGCCCAATGGAGATGGTATAAACATGTCATGCTCATCTTCATCTCCTTCTTCATGATTGTTTGCACCACTTCTGTCTGCAACTGCACCACTTCCTGATTCTTGCTCTCCATGCTTCACCCAACATGTGTAGCCCTTCATGAATCCCCGTTGTATCAAGTGAGAGTGTACGTCCACTCTGCTTTCAAACATATTCTCATTCTTGCAATCTCTACATGGACAACACATATATTTGCTGTTTCTTCTTTTCCTATCCTCCTCCGCAGCGTTCATAAAACTTAATACGCCATCTCTATACTCCTTGCAATGACGTTTGAAAGTAGTCGCATACATCCAACTTCGATCCATCGCTACAAAAATGAACAAAATATTAGTTAACATATCATGAGATAAGTACTACTAAAGTAATAAGTACTAGTTACTTTAAAATTTTCCTATTTTCTTTGAAAAAAATACAAAAATTCGCCCCCTTCAACCTCTCACAAAAATAGTCAACAGTGGGATAACTTCAGACAACAGTCGAGTAGAGTATTTATAGTGTGCAAAATATATCTCAATCGGGCCAAATAAACGATATCTCTAACGGGCGCACAGTTATCTCTTACGGGCGTAAAAGAAAGCCCGTCATCGATATGTATCATCGGTGACGGGCGTTTAAACGAATCTCAATCGGGCCTTATTTGAAACCCGTCATCGATGACACTCATCTGTGACGGGCTTTATACTTGGGCCTGATTGAGATAGTGGAGGTAATCTCAATCGGGCCTAACCTTATGCCCGTCACAGATGAGTGTCATCGGTGACGGGCTATAGGTATATGCACCTCGAATGAGTATATCTACAACGGTGTTAATTTCAGCCCGATTGAGATGACTTCGTTCTGACGACCCACGAAGTCCAGGCATGTGAGGGCCCGTCACAGATGAGAGGATCTGTACTAGTGTATCCAGCTACCAGATGCAGTATTTGATATTTTTATTATTGTTCTATGGAAATGTAATTAATTAAGTACCTGCATGTATCATGTTGTTCTTGAGATAAGACTTGTCATGTGCTCAGGATATATTCATAATGGTTATCATGCATATAATTGGATACTGTAATTTTCTCTAGAGTAATTGTGATGAAGATATCGGGAGCTACTATATTATTTATGTAAAATTTGGCACTACCTCAAGATATTTTGTCAAGAACCATAAAATTTCTCTTTTCTTGATGTTTTTGTTGCCTTTTCTCAATTTCTGATTTTTTTTTCCCAATTTCCTGTAATGTTTTCAGTTTTTTTTTGAATTTTATCATAGTTTTCCGGGTTGACTTTGATTTTGTCCTTTGTTTCCTTGATTAAAATATGAAATAATGACAGCAATTCCTTCCAATCCGCCCTCTAACAAAAAAGCAAAGGGTTAGAGGGGTTGGGTGTGTAGTGAGGGGGATTAACCCAATCCCGAATAAGGCCTAAATGTTGAAATAGACCCCATCAAGGGGCAGGAAGGGCTTTGAAACCCTAGATCATCAAATCGGAGTTAAGTCCAATTAGAGGCTCTTGGACGATTGATTGACTTGGGGAAGAAACTGATCATTCATTCGTTCCGATGGATGGCAAGTAAGTACTAGTAGTCAATTAATTTGCTGTTGTTAATTCTCCTCTTAACTCTGTGCCTGCTCTATCTGATGGACAAACAAACAGATTATTGGATGATTCATCATCACAAAATGTTTTAGGGAAAGTATGGGGATGGAAAAGGCTGCTGCCATTCAACAATTCTGTTGATTGGTCCAACTATATCAATTACCTCCAGGAGTATTACCATCGTAATGTTCTTGCCTTCTTAGAGTAACTCCAACAGAGTTGCCAAATGACTTTGGCAACTTTGGTGAAAAATTGCACTCTAACACCCTTGCCAACCAGATGACCAAGCCATCCGGCTGGCCAAAATAGCTCCCTCAACTTGGCAACCCAGAACCAGCTTGCCAAGCGTGGGCCCCACACTGTGTCTCCCGCACTGTTTCCTTTCCCGCCGCAGAGCAGAGCGGTCATCGTCGCCGCTGCCATCCACATTTGTGCGCCCGCCGTCGTTGTCGTCTGGCGCCGTCCCTCGTCAGGGCCGCCATCTGCATAGCCGTCGCCGCCGTCGTCGTTAGATCCACCCGCAATGGAGAGCTTTGAGCGCTCCGAGCCCCAAGCCACCGTCACCGTTGTTGTTGTCAGATTCGCCGTCGTCCATCGCGGATTCGTCGCGTGAAACGGCACCGCCGCATCGCCGTCGCGGATCCTTCGCACGAAATGGCGCCACCGCTTCTTCATCTCCAATGCTGCCGCCGCATCCGCCATTCTCGCCATCGGCATCCATGGATCGGACGCGCCAGGAACGCCGCGGTGGCCCGTGAGGTGGCGGTGCGGAGGGTGGCCATCTCGGGGCACCTTCCCCTTCCCCTTCATCCCCTCTGCCATCGCCGTGAGCTCCATCCTTCGCCATCATTGTCGCGGTGGGGGCGAGCTGTAGCGGCGTCGGAGGTGAGCTGTAGCGGCGGCTTGGGCGTTGGCAGCGGGGGCGGGGAGATTGCACCGTCTGCTGCCTCCATCCCCGCGCCTCCGCTCCGACCACGCCGACGCCGTCCACTGCCTCCACCCTCACGCCTCCGCTCTGATCGCGCCGACGCCGTCCACTGCCTCCACCCCCGCGCCTCTACTCCGACCACGCCGACGCCGTCCACCGTGCCTCCGCCTCTTGCCTCCATCGTCGCCGACAACCACCGTCGACATCAGCCATCGAAAGAAAATAGGGGGAGAAAAGAGGAAAGAGGGAGAAAGAGGAGAAAGAAGAGGAGTAGAGACTGACATGTGGGTCTGTTGTTATTTTAGAGAGGATTAATAGAGAGTCTGTTGGAGTGAGCATCTAGTTTGACTACCCAAATTAGTTGGATAGCTGGCTATAGAGATATTTGGAGAGTCTAATTTGGGTAAGCTATTTGGGTAAGCTGTTGGAGATGCTCTTAGCCAGACCTCTTGGTCTGTCTTTGCATCCTCCTCCTGCTGCTGCTGTTGCCACCAAATTTGTAAGTAATCTACTTATTACTGTACCATCAATTCAATGAATTGTACCTCCAAAATGCATGCGAAATGGCCGACGATCCAATCTTGTATACGTTTTATTAGTGTATCAAGTTGGAGGAGGAGCTTGTGTTGGAGTGGAAGAGCTTGGTGATACCTTTCCCGGAGGATATCTTACCGGTCGACACCATTGTTCAGAGTAGCCTGATCAAGCATCGTGCACTTTCAACCATAGCTGCTGCTGCTGCTGCTTCTTCTTCTGCAGGGGGTGAAGAAATGCCTCCTGCTTCCTCTGCAGCAGTCGTTTTTCTGGTATGTAATCCTTTCGGTAGATTTTAGAAAACCTTATGCTTTATGATTAAAGTTGCACAAAACCTCATCTTTGTGCATGTCAAGCATAAATTAATTAAAATTCTAAAACATATTGTATATAAAACTTTTAATTATTAAGTTCTTCACTAAGGTTAATAAGTTCTTGACTAACTTTTAATTGTTTCAAATATGCAGTAATTAATCAAGATTTTAATAAACGTGGGGTTTTTTGAAATTTACTTACTATTTTATTTGATTTTGGCCGTTTTATTAATAATGCAATTTAAACAAATGGATCCAATTAAGTGTATCACTAAGGAAGCTGAGCTGATGCTTGAGTTGCTCTAGCATGGCGGTACTGATACGGATGACATAATCCAGCAAAGCAGTGTCATCCGCATGTGTGCCATGAGCCTTTAATTTCCATCTCCAAGGATGCCAATTTCTTGCTGCCGCCGGTGTCATGTTGGTGCGTCATCCTTCTGCCAAAATACTAATGCGCTTAAATTAAATGTATTGCCACTAGATAACTGCAAATTAACTAAAATGATAGATTGCTTCGATTCAATTCAAGGGTGTTGCAAAAGAGGCTAAAATGCTGTGTGATTGGATGGAGAAAGAGAACAAGCTTGTCACCTTCAGCAAATCCCTATCAGAGCCTTGGATGTTATGATGACCATACTGCAACAGTCTTATTTTCCTTCTTCCAACGTCAGTGGAAAAGACTAATGGTCACAGTGCTGTTGATGTTGTTAATTAAGTTTTTTCTTTAATTTGGCCGCAGCATGATTCGGAATTGTGCTATTTATCATCGGGAGTGAGCTAACTGCCACCTTTTTCACAGAAATATTTGATTAGTGCCTTGCACATCTTTTAAATAATTAATTGAGGATTCATGATTGGATGGACCATAATGTTGGTTTTCGTCATGACCATAGATGCTTCACGATATACATGCTAGTGTTTCATACGCACCGTTGCTTTTCTTGTCATTGCCATATTCATTTATTAAAAAAATTAATATAAATATGTAAAATCATATGTTAAGATTATATTTTATTTGATAATAAAACAAATCACAACAAAATAAATAATATTTATATAATTTTTTTAATAAAACGAATGATCAGTGAAAAATGAATGGCGTCGTACACTTTAAAATAGAAACAGAGGGAGTACAATGGTACATTTGGCACTCTGTCCTTGATCTGTAATCAAGAACCAAGAACCATTTATTGAGTTCTTATTGTCTCCACACTTGATTAATTAAAAAGATGCTGCCTGCATTATGCCAGATTTGGCGCGCTGCTGTCTTTTCTTTCTTGTCTCCACACTTGATTAATTAAAAAGATGCTGCCTGCATTATGCCAGATTTGGCGCTGCTGTCTTTTCTTTCTTATCGCAGATTAGTGAGATTAGACAGGCTTACTCTCTGTTATTAGACCATATTAATCACTCTTGTCAAGTTTGGAGTGCCTCTGTGGTGCAGGGTAAAGTGAGAAGTCCCAGGTCTGAGGATACACCCAAGATGAAGAGGAGATGCAGCAAGAAAGCTTCTATTGAAGAAGATCAAGAGAATGAGGTGCTTGCCAATGTTGAGGAGAATGCTTGTATTATACCTCTTCCCGCTTCTTCCACAAGCTCTCCAACAGTCCAACTTGGATCTTTAATTAATTTCTAGGGTTTTCTTTTCACCCGTCCGTCTGCCTGTGTCAGCTGGATCAGATGACGGACGCGAAACGAGCGAGAGATTTCGATTAATTTTAATTTGTCGATTGGGCCGAGAGTAACCGGCCCTTCCCAATCACGTCCGTCTACGGGCCTCAATCCCTCGCAATCTTTTGTTGCCCTTTTGTAACCCTTCCGCACCAGGTTTCCAACTCAAATCATACAACTTTGAATTCAAATCATCTGGAATTTTAATTTTCATCTTAGGCCCTAAAAACTTCCATGTTGAATTATACAAATTTCTACTAAATATCTGATGAAAACTTTCATTTGAATGTACATGCTAGGGAGCCTGCCCCGCTAAATATAGTAGCACTTTTGGGTTGATATAGCCCATTTCTAGGGAGCCAGTTTAGGAAAAGGTCTGTATTACTCCCCTCACTAATATTTACCATACAACAAGTGTGGGCATGTATAAGCCCATAAAGTCTTACTCCCTTTGTAAATTATATAAGATAGTCAACTTTATGTGGGCATTTCACTTGGTCTCTACTATTTTTATAGCTTTCACTTCACTATTGTTTATCTGATAGGAAATGGTCCTATCAGCCTTATGAAAGGAATTTAACTATTTAGCCTTAATTTATTTCGAGATATACTATAACTTGGCTATATCTATATGCACCGTTACTGATTTAAGAATTGGTACAGAAAAATACACGAGGTTTTCGGTTTTCAAAATCGGAGCAGACATCACTTCCTCTGTAACAATTTTATTTTTATGAAAACAACCTATAATAACATTTTGGTCCTCTAAAAGACTAAAATACTCCATGTAGTGTACGAGTATGTTTGCTTGATCTTCCTTCCGATGGCGTTTTTGCTTTGAATAGGAATGAAAACAGTTCTAGTACTACATATATATGGGAAATTGGATGCACGTCGCTTAAAAAATCATCAAATTTTTTTTAAAATATTAATAAGATAGATCAATATGTGATATGTCACTTCACAAATATAAATGTTCAAATTGAACTTATACAAGTATAAACAAAAATGATAAATTTGACTATAAATAGAAAGCGTAATTCGTGATCAAATTTGATATTTTTGCTTCAAATTGTATAAGTCGAATTTAATTTTGCATTTTATAGAAAGATATATCATATATTGATCTATCTTGATAAATTTTTTTATGACTTTTAAATGCCATGCATAAAAAAAAGATGTTCCCCCGAGAAAAAAAATCCACTTCCCATGTATACATATATATTTCTGTTGGCTATCTGTGTTGTGTCGGATCTATGGTCAATGGTGGAGTCTCAAGTTGAGCCTCCTGAGCCAGACAGAGTGCAGGATCATGTTGAACATGTCCAGCCTCCGTGGCGGCTGCTGCAGCATCAAGTATCGCTTCACTAGCCGCACCCCTCGCCGGAGCCGCTCCACCTCCGCTGCCGGTATCCTCTCCAGCGTCTCCCTCAACCTGGGGATGTCGCCCACCGCCACCGCCACCAAGAACGCCTCCCACCGCAGCACGTCGGTGAACGGTAGTGTGTACCCGTCGGCGATGATGACTGTTAGATAAACACGGATTAACAGATATAATCTATTTATGTAATCGGTATGCATGGAAAGATGTTGGTTCGGATAGATAGATAGGATAGAATCCTTATCGCTTGTATTTAGGATCTCTGAACCAACACAGCTGTGCATATATATATATATATATATATATGTGTGTGTGTGTGTGTGTGTGTGTGTGTGATCCAACGCGATTAGTCGCTTAATCAATTAACACGCAATGCGTCCACCGCGGCGCTTCCTCCACTCGCATCCGATATTTTTACATGGTATCAAAGCCTTAAAGCTCGGCGACATCAGCAAATCCGGCAATGGCAGGCTCCCCATCATCTGCTGCTGCCGCAAATCCTCTCTTTGGTGTTCAAGTTTCAGAGAAACTGAACAAGGGGAATTATGCTCGGTGGTCAGCCAAGTTCTGGCGGCCATACGTGGGGCGCGTCGGACCACCGACGGCAAGACGGAGAAAATCGCCAATCCGGCGTTTCAGGAGTGGTTTGCCTCAGACCAACAGGTCTTGGGCTTCCTGCTCTCCACCCTATCAAGGGACATCCTCACCCAGGTAACCACTGCTTCTATGGCGGTGCAAGTATGGCGGCAGGTGACCTCCATGTTCACCGCTCAAACCAAGGCACGATCTCTCAACGTGCGACTCACTATCACCACCACCACAAAAGGTAACATAAGTGTATCTGAATATTATGGGAAGATGAAGGCTCTTGGAGATGAGATTGCTAGTTCTGGAAAACCATTAGATGAAGAGGAATTAGTTGCTTACATTCTTAATGGTCTAGATGAGGATTTTGAACCTGTTGTATCTGCTATTGTGGCACGTAATGAATCAGTCACAATGGGGGAAGTATACTCTATGCTGCTTAACTTTGAGACCAGGCAATCGCTGCATCAAGCACATGTGGTGAATGCAGTAGGACGTGGAGGCCGCAATGGAGGAACCTTTCGTGGCCGAGGTCACGGTGCTGTCGCGGCCGTGGCACTTTGTTGACGACGGATTTTGGTAATTGACTCGGAAGGAAAGAGGAAACCGAAGCAGAGAAGAAGGATTGAGTTGGAATCGGACCAAGCTTTGTATCGGACTCGGTAACTGTATCGGACTTGGGGAGTGTTGCTATAAAGGGCATATCGGCCGATACGGATTTGGTTTGGTCACGGGCCGATACGGGTTGTGAGTTGACAGTGTCAACGTGGGCTTGGTCTGGGCTCGAAGTAAGCTTCAAGGAAGTTGCCGAATAGAGATAAAGCTCGGTTTTGGGCAATTGTATCTTGTAAATTAGGTAGTTTAGATCTAATCTGTGGCTAGAGTCTGCCGCAAAGACTTGTTTGTTAGTTGTAGATAAGATCGTGCCCTACAAGGGTTCTGTTGTAACCTCGGGTATAAATATCCCGATAGTTTGTACAGGAAAGCTCTCTCGAATCAATCACAAAAAACCAGTTCAATCTACTTTCGGCGCATCGCCAACCCTCGCAAGAGGTCTTCTTCAGCGAGTTCTTGCTTCCTCCGAGCAGAGGTAAGAACTCGTTCCCGACGATCTGCATCGTCGGGGCTAGCGTGTCGCTTTAGACACGTTAAGCCTCGATGATGTGATCGTCGATTATCATGTCTTGGATAATTTTGACGAGTGTCTCGATTAAGCCTTGCCAGCGGTTTACTCGTTTTAGGGTTTATTGCCGACAATGGTTTAATTCTCATGCTTGGCTAGATTATTCAATGCATCTGTCATCCCCAAAAGCAATCGACGGCCTGATTTTCTTTGTGTTAAGTCTCAATTCATACTCTGAGTTGCTATCGACCTTAGTCCTGTTTTGAGATCTAACACAAAGCCTGTTTTCGGTTGTAATTAAGGATAGTACCGGGATTTTAGCCGGTCTTACCTAGCATATGTAATTGCTTTATATTACTTGCATATGTTTGCCGCTTATATGTGCGGATCGATGAGTATAAATGTGTTGATCATGAAGTAATCTTAAGATCTCTTTCTGGTTGATGTATTTATACTGGCCGATTGGCTTATATAAGGTTGCACTAGAGTACTAGCTGGTGTAGTTGTCTTAGTCATTCTTATCGGCCAATATTATTAGTTGAAGCCTACATGTCAATGAAGGCCGATAAGATTAGATTCATGTCTTACATATTTTCTAAGTGAGCCGATACAGCTTTGCCCTATCGGCTGGGCTATGACAATGTGTCATCGGTCTGTTGACCGATCGGCCATTGTTTTCTGACTCGGTTCGCTTGTTTCTTGTTGATTGCAGATCAAATCAACTGGCACGCTCTACTTACGACTAGGCAAGCCATTTGGACCTGCACTGGAGCTAAGCAGATCTCCCAGGCCGCCGTGGTAACGCGGAACCCGTTTGGTTGCTGGACGGGTCGAAATTCTGCGCCAACACGCTTTTGGCACGCCCAGTGGGACCTCAAGATTCAAGATTCTCACCAGCAACAAGAACACCTCGAGATGTCGAAGCAGGCCGAGATCGTCGAGGAGAACGTCATTCCGGTGACCGCCGACCAGCTTAGCGCAGAACAAAAAGCTGAGATGGACAGTCTGGTCGCGCAGTTCCGGAATATGTACCTGCAGACATATTCCATGACTCGGCAGGGCACCTTGATTCAAAAGTCCAAGGTGGTCATGCCGAGTTCTGGAGATGGAGCTGGAACGTCGGCGGCGGCGCACGATCAAGCCGTCAAAACTGAAGACACTGCAGCGCCGACGTTGCAGGACCGAATCGACTCCGCAGTTCACTCTGCGCTAGTCAACCAGTCGGGGATCCTGGTGAACACGTTGACCAATACGGTCAAGTCGATCCTGGATGGTTCAATCCATCAGTACAAGCCTCAGGGCCCGATTTACCTGCCAGAAAATAAGTTCCCTGCTTATCGGACTTTGAGGAACGACCTGAGCACGGCTCAGCCGACAACGCCGATGCCACCTCCATCGGCGCAACCAACAACGACCCTGCCGCTGGTCCTCACCAAGCAGGCGGGAGGAAGCCCTCAGCACATCACGGAGGAGCAGTACGCTCAATGGACCAAGGGGAAGCAACCGGTGGTTGAGCCGATGCAGCAAGTTCCTGTCCATCAGCCATCGGCCG
The DNA here is from genome assembly GCA_008326285.1 of Oryza officinalis. NCBI lineage: Eukaryota > Viridiplantae > Streptophyta > Magnoliopsida > Poales > Poaceae > Oryza > Oryza officinalis. Next base: position 1,376,429 of record BDMV01000004.1, on the reverse strand, counting down.
GACAACCGCAAGCCCCGGCAGTCAACAGTCCTCCGCTTCAAGCTGCATACAACGTGCCGCAAGGCTTTCAGCAGCACACCGCAGGGCAGTACGGCGCGCAGAACCTGGATCACCACTATCAACCGTACTCCCCCAGGCACTACCAAGCAGAGGGCCTCCAACAATCCTACCAGCAGGACCTCCCGCATCGGCCTGCAGGATACTGGGCTGACATGATAGCCGAAGTGATGCGAGATCAATTCGGCTTGAAGCCCAAAGAAAACTCTACAGTGTATCGGCACCCGTATCCCGAGGAATTTGACAGGGTTCCATTGCCGGGCCGATACAAGATCCCGGATTTCTCCAAGTTTTCGGGACAAGACAATGTCTCGACATATGAGCACGTCAGCCGATTCTTAGCGCAGTGCGGGGAGGCATCGGCTGTCGAGGCATTGAGGGTGAGGTTTTTCCCTCTGTCCTTATCAGGGTCTGCCTTCACATGGTTCTCTTCCTTGCCCTGCAATTCCATCAGAGGATGGATAGATCTGGAGAAGCAGTTTCATAGCTATTTCTACAATGGTGTACAAGAGATGAAGCTGTCCGATCTGACTGCCATCAGGCAGCGAATGGATGAATCGGTCCCTGAGTACATACAAAGATTCAGAGATATACGCAACAGATGTTATAGTCTCAGTCTGACCGATTCCCAGTTAGCCGACCTGGCATTTCAGGGATTGCTAGGGCCGATACGCGAGAGATTCTCCTCTCAGGAATTTGACAGCCTCGCTCAGCTGGCACAACGCGTATCGGCCCACGAGCAGCGATTCCAGGAGGCGAAGAAGTTCGCAAAAAGGGTTAACACGGTGTATCAGTACGCCTCCGACGATGAAGACGATGAAGACGCCGATGTCGACCTAGCCGAGTGGGCCCGGATGAAGAAATCAACAACCTGCCAGTGGGCCAAGAAAGGAGATAAAGAGGATAAATATGATTTCGACATCAACAAGGCTGACAAGATATTTGACCTGCTGTTGCAAGAAAAGCAGATTCAGCTGCCAGTAGGTCACGTATTGCCATCGGCCGAAGACATCAAGAAGAGGAGATATTGCAAGTGGCACAATTCCTATTCACACCATACGAATGAATGCAAGATCTTCCGGCAACAAATTCAATCGGCCATTGAGCAGGGCAGAATTAAGATCGACGATGCCAAGCGGCCGATGAAGATTGAAGGCCACCCGTTCCCAGTCAACATGGTGCGGGCGGACAGGGCCGATGGCGGTGGTCATCGGACTAGCAAGCGACCTCGTCAGACCTCTGAGGGATTGATCAGAAAATATCAGCGGAGGCGGGAAGAACGAGCTCAAGACCAAGCCGATCAAGACAACTCCTACGACCCACACTGGGAGTGCGAGTTTTTTCGCTTCTGCTGGAATGAAGGGATGAGGTTGCCATCTGTCCAGGAGTGCCCTGCATGCAGTGGTACAGAAGATTCGTATCAGGGCAACTCAAGCAGACAAATGCATCGGCCGGCCAAGCAACGGAAATCTGTGTATGAAAGGCTGGGGCCGATGCATCAAGATCAGCACAGTGAAGATGAGGAGCAAGTCCAGAACCCCCAATGGTGCCCAAGTGATGTATTCACCAAGACGCAGAAACGGCGGGTTCAGAGGCTGAGGAGGAAAGAGCAAATCCAAGAACAACAAGCTGAAATACCCCATCGGCCAACCAAGACCAGAAAAGAATGGAGAATAAAGTCCACGGTGGCCAGGGCCGATGAGGGCACCTCCAATACAGCTCAGGGCAGCTCAGCTCCAAAAGGTAAGAAAACGGCATCGGCGCCGGTCAACATGGTGTTTATATTGCCGGCAGAATACAGTGTGCAGGCGGCCGATGAAGCGATGGCTGATGAGGAACAAAGTTCAGCCAGACTACGGTTGTCACCGGACCAAGCCACCTTCGACAAGCCAGTTGACGCCAGCTATAGACATCTTCGGCCGTTGTACATCAAAGGATTCATCAACGGGCGGCCGATGACGAAGATGCTGGTCGATGGCGGCGCAGCAGTCAATTTAATGCCATACACAACCTTCAGGAAGCTTGGAAAAGTACCTGAGGATCTTATCAAGACAAATATGGTATTAAAAGACTTCGGTGGCAACGCATCCGAGGCGAAGGGGGTCCTGAACGTGGAACTCACCGTGGGCAGTAAAACAATTCCCACCACCTTCTTCGTCTTCGATGGAAAGGGTTCCTACAGCTTGTTGTTGGGACGAGATTGGATCCATGCTAATTGCTGTGTCCCTTCAACAATGCACCAATGCCTCATGCAATGGCAAGGGGACCAAGTCGAGATCGTGCAGGCCGATCGGTCAGTACATGTCGCCAATGCCGATCTCGCAGTTTGGGAGATGGAGGGAATCGATTGCTTGTCCGGGCGAGTCTGGGACGCCGATTTCCTCAAGGTAACCGATTGCGATATCGAGGCAATTGAAGATCAAGACCAGCGGTTACTTTAGCGAAGATGCACCATCCGCCGTTGATAATGACCTCTACACAGATGATGCGGTGGATGAGTTAGACGGCAAGTTAGGACAAGGTTTCACGTCGGCCGATGAGTTGGAAGAAATTGACATAGGGATAGGTGATAGGCCTAGGCCGACGTATGTAAGCACTAATTTGCCAAAGGAATATAAGAATAATTTGATAGATCTTTTGAAAGAATTCAGAGATTGTTTTGCATGGGAATACCATGAGATGCCTGGATTAAGCCGATCGATCGTAGAACATCGGCTACCAATCAAACAAGGCTATCGGCCTTTTAAGCAAGCTCCTCGGAGGTTTAAGGCCGATATGCACGAAGCCATAAAAGCAGAGATCACAAGACTTTACGACGCCAACTTTATCAGGCCCTGCCGATACGCGGAGTGGGTCTCCAACATAGTTCCGGTGTTGAAAAAGAACGGCAAGCTAAGGGTATGCATCGATTTCAGAGATCTAAATAAGGCGACGCCCAAAGATGAGTACCCTATGCCGTTGGCCGATTTGCTCGTTGACGCCGCTTCTGGGCATAAGATCATCAGTTTCATGGACGGCAATGCGGGCTACAATCAGATCTTTATGGCTAAAGAGGATATTCACAAGACAGCCTTCAGGTGCCCAGGGGCAATCGGCCTATATGAATGGGTCGTCATGACATTTGGTTTGAAGAATGCTGGGGCTACGTATCAGAGGGCTATGAACTATATTTTTCATGATCTTATCGGCTCTCTGATTGAAGTCTATATAGACGATGTCGTCGTAAAGTCAAGGGAACATGATATGCACTTGGCCGACTTACGCAAGGTACTAGAAAGGGCGAGGAAATATGGTTTGAAGTTGAACCCTAATAAATGTGCCTTCGGCGTATCGGCCGGTCAGTTTTTGGGTTTCTTGGTCCATGAGAGGGGGATTGAAATCACACAGAAGAACATCGATGCCATCAAGAAAATCAAGCCTCCAGAAAACAAGACCAAGTTACAGTCTCTGCTTGGCAAGATCAACTTCGTCCGGCGTTTTATATCAAATTTGTCGGGTCGTATAGAGCCATTCACTCCGCTGTTAAAGATAAAGGACGACGAAGAGTTTATATGGGGTGACAAGCAACAGAAAGCGCTAGACGATATCAAAGAATATTTAACTTCTCCGCCGGTCTTAATCCCTCCACAGAAAGGAATCCCATTCAAATTGTACTTGTCAGCCGATGAGAAATCCATCGGCTCAGTCCTGGTTCAAGACGTTAACGGCAAGGAAAGAGCTATTTTTTATCTCAGCAGGAGAATGTTAGATGCGGAAACAAGGTACACGCCAGTGGAGAAATTATGCCTTTGTCTATATTTTTCATGTACTAAATTGAGGCATTACCTGCTTTCCAACGAGTGCATAGTGGTGAGCAAGGCCGATGTGATGAAATACATGCTATCGGCCCCTGTGTTGAAAGGACGAGTTGGGAAGTGGATCTTTGCTTTAACGGAGTTTGATCTTCGATATGAATCGGCCAAAGCGATCAAAGGACAAGCCCTGGCCGATTTCATCGTTCAACATAGAGATGACTCAGTTGCATATGCAGACATTGTACCATGGACGTTATATTTCGATGGATCCGTCTGCAGACACGGTTGCGGTATCGGCCTAGTCATCATCTCCCCTCGGGGGGCAAGTTTCGAGTTCGCATTCACTATCAAGCCTTATTATACCAACAATCAAGCAGAATATGAGGCGGTGCTCAAAGGCTTGCAGTTGTTACAAGAAGTCGAGGCCGATGCCGTGGAAATCATTGGTGATTCACAGCTAGTAATTAATCAACTTTCTGGGGAGTATGAGTGCAGAGATGATATTCTCAAATTCTATAATGAAGAGTGCACAGAGTTGTTACACGGTTTCCGGATCGTAACGATGAGGCACATACCCAGGAAGCAGAATTTCGAAGCCAATGATTTAGCTCAGGGGGCATCGGGGTACAGGCCGATGGCTAAAGACATTCCAATTCAGGTTGCTCTCGTGCACGCCGATGATTGGAGGTTTGATATCATTGAGTATTTGAGAAACCCTTCCCAATCGGCGTCACGCAGAATGAAATATAAAGTGTTACACTATGTTTTACTGGACGATAACCTATATTATCGGACGGTTGATGGTGTCCTACTCAAATGCCTAGGTCCTGAGGAGGCTAAGACCGTTATGGGCGAAGTACATGAAGGGATTTGTGGCACCCATCAATCGGCCCATAAAATGAAATGGCTGATGAAGCGCGTCGGATACTTTTGGCCAACCATGCTAGAAGATTGCTTCAAGTATTATAAAGGATGTCAGGATTGTCAGAAATTTGGAGCAATTCAGAGAGCACCGGCATCGGCTATGCATCCAATCATAAAGCCGTGGCCGTTTCGAGGATGGGGAATAGATATGATCGGCCAGATTAACCCACCATCTAGTAAGGGACACAAGTATATATTAGTGGCTACAGATTACTTCACAAAGTGGGTTGAGGCCGTTCCTCTCAAGAAGGTTGATTCCAAAGATGCTATTCAGTTCGTCAAGGAGCATATCATATATCGGTTTGGGTTACCTCAGACGATAACCACAGATCAGGGATCGATCTTCGTGTCCGATGAGTTCGTCCAATTTGCTGACAGTATGGGCATCAGATTACTCAATTCTTCTCCTTACTATGCGCAGGCTAATGGGCAGGCAGAGGCTTCCAACAAGTCTTTGATCAAATTAATCAAGAGGAAAATTGACGAACAGCCAAGACAATGGCATACAACGCTGGCCGATTCCCTTTGGGCGTATCGGATGGCTTGCCATGGTGCAATCCAAGTGCCTCCCTATCAGCTGGTCTATGGGCATGAAGCTGTACTGCCGTGGGAAACCGCCATCGGCTCAAGAAGGATTGCTTTGCAAGACGACTTGACAGCCGATGAGTACCATAATCTTATGGTTGATGAACTGGACGATTTGGCACATGTTCGATTACGGGCCTTGGAGAAAATCAAGCGCGATAAAGATAGAGTGGCCCGTCATTATAATAAAAAGGTTGTTGCCAAATCGTTTGAGGAAGGAGACCTTGTGTGGAAATTGATAATGCCGATCGGCTCCAGAGATAACAAATTCGGCAAGTGGTCACCTAATTGGGAAGGCCCTTTTCTCATTCATCGATGTGTTCCTCACAATGCCTATCTGCTCAAGGGATTAGATGGCGAGATTTATGGACGAGCTCTCAATGGCAAATACTTGAAACGGTATTATCCCAGTATCTGGATTGATTCATGATCGGCCCCCTAGCCGATTTATGATAACAGCCGATGTAGTCAAACATCGTCTCTAGATGGCCGATAAATACTATCGCCCTTAGTTCAAATTTCAGAACATGAGCCCTCATCTTCTAAAATTTGGGGGGCATCATTACATACAGGAATTTTCAAGGAATTATCAGAAGACTTCGGCTTGCTGGCCGATGCGATGGTTTATGCAGGAATTTTCACAGATTGTTCAGTTTGGCGATTGACTTCGGCTATCTGGCTGATGAGATTGCGTATAATCGGATTGTTCATCTTGAAGATACATATGGTTGGAATTTTCAAAACAGTTCGGCTGCACGGCCGATAAAGGGTAAAGAGGATTTCAGAATTAATAAATTAAGCTGGAATTATCGAAACAAATTCGGCTGCATGGCCGATAAGGTGTACGGTTCTACATTGTAGAAATAACATGTGCTACATCACCCGATGAAGTCTGCAATAGCAGCAATGGCCTTACGACGGATGTGCTCAACGTCTTCGATAGCCTGGGCATCATCGGCCATCGTCCCTGGGATTGGTTTCAGTGACTTGCTCAGGGTTGCGAGGTACTTGGCCGATGCCTTGAGCTTTGCCGTCTGGTCTTCTATGATCTTGGGCGATGCAGCTATCCCGGCTTCGACTTCCTGGATTTCTTGGCGTGTAGCGGATAGCTTCGATTCTAGCTCTGCCTCGAGGCGACGGAGTTCTTCAAGCTTATTTTTCAGCACGATCGGCTCCACCGCTAGCTCGTCCAACCTGGTCTTATCGGCATTCACCTGAGCTTTGCTAGCGGACAGAGCCGATTCCATTTGTTCGCGCTGTCGTCGCTCTGCAAGTCTTTCCTTTGCTCTGAAAAGCTTGAATCGGTACTGTTCCAGGAAGATGGCCGGCGTAAGGATTTCCATCAGGTCTTCGGGCAGTTCGTCTTGGATTTCTTGTACCCTGACTCTGATGGAGGAGCAGTCTTCTACCAAGCACTCCAGCGAGGCTTCTAGCCGATTCCCAATGTCAGTCAGCCGGTTCTTCAGATCGTCGGAGATTGGTGCCTTGGCTGCGCTGGGTAGTTCCTTATCCTCATCATCAAGGAACTGGCCGATATCGAAGGAGAACATATCGGCTAGGTTCTGCAGATATCAACATGGATCGAGGTTAGCCTTGTTAATCAGGAATCGGCAGAAAGAGGATCAGGGTAATCATGGTTACCTGTGTTGGAGTGTTGGTAGTGCTTACATCGGCCTTCTTTTGCTTTGTTGACATAACAGGCGAGGGGGCTGGCCGATGTGGTGAAGGTGATGGAGCCCTAGGCTGAAAAAGCAGGAAATTGGTGAGTAGGGTTATGTGGTTAGAAAATTATGCAAACAATTGACTCTTACCGAGACAGTCGGAGAGAGTGGTGGAGAAGGAGAAGGGGTTCTCAATCGAGCCTTGGCCCGTTCGCGTCGTTGTAAAGTTGTTTTCTTGGATCTTGGCATAGGGGCCGATTGAGTTCTCTCCTTCAATACAGACGACACCGCAGCCTGAAAAGGATAGGAAGTTAAAATGTAACAGTGCAAGAAGATTATGCAAATACAAAGAAGAAAGTATGTTGACCTTGCGAACTGCGTGCCTAGTCCTTCTTGGTTGTGGGGCATCATCTTGGTCATCGGCCGGTGGGATCTCAGCGGTTTCGGCCGATGGCTCTTGGGTGGTTTCGGCTGATGGATTTTCTTCTTCGTGGGTGTCAGCCGCTGCTGCATCGACCTCCTCCTCCATCACTTGTTCTTCGAGGAATTCTTCCAAGGAGGGGTCTAGTTCTTCGGCATCGGCTTGGTCATCAGCTCTGGCCTTCTTGCTGGCTTTCTGCGATTTGCCTTTGGCCGGCGCTTTCCTCTTGGGGTTTTCTTTAAGCGTCGGGCCTTGAAGAAGCGATGCCACTTTTGGGGCAGTGAGGCCGATGATGGATTCCAAGACGGTTGACCCCGATGGAGCTATGGCTTGAGTGTAGAAAATCTTCCGTCCACTGTTGCTCACAGATGGGATCGGCTCATCCGGGACTTGAGGGCTGATGCCTTGGATAAGTTCTGTCACATAGAACCTGGCCGATTGATGAAAGATGTGAGCGGCCCACTCTTGCCACCAGGTTTGGAAGTTAATATGCACAAAGGCACTCAGATGCAGCCGATCGCAGTCGCCGAGATTAGGGAGCTCGACTTCCATTGCTTTGTTCATGATCAGGGCCGATGGGACTATGCCTCTGCTCTCTAGGAGCTTATGAAGATGCAAGCTGATGGGAAGTTGTCCGAGCCCGCATTGTCTAGCAGCTGTCATTGGGGTGTAAAACTCATAAGACAAGCTGGTGCTCCTTCCCTGAAAGACACCTACTGGAAGCAGGCATGGAGTGAGGCCGATCATGAACAATTCCCTTGATTCCATGTCGTCATTTATTAAGCTCAGTTGCAAGTCGTCTGGAAGCTCGAAGTCTCGGTCCGATGTATAGACAAACATATCCATCCTGGCTGATGGAGGGCCGGTGAAGAAGCGGATGAACCATGCAGCCATATCATCGGCCGATTGATCTGCGCCGGGGTAGATGGAGGCTGCTTCCCCGTACGACATGCATCTTCTGTCCCTCGGGTCTTCGTGATCGGCATATTTGGATGGAAAGCGGGAATCTGATAGAGGTGGCCGATCAACCATGGTGTTGGTGTATATGGTTAGCCAGAGTTGAACGAACCACCATGGTCCTCCATGAGCCACAGTCTGTTTCAGCATCAGGTCTTGTGTGGCAACATGGAGTAGCCGATATACAGCTCCTAGAAGGTATCGGCCCAAGGGGATTTGTCTCTTGTCGACCAAAGCTTGAGCCAAGTGTTGACAGTTTGTAGTAGGGCCACAGGTCGATCCGCAGAAGACAAATCTCTCCAACCATAGCGTCAGGAAAGCTACGTGTTCTCGCTCTGAAACTGATCCCTGTTCCATGTGTTCAGAGATATATCCGGACCAGCCTCCGATTTTCTTGGTCTTCAACTTGTGACTGCTGTTTACTAGGAGGCTGAAGGGGTTGATCTCAGAGCTGATATCTAGTCCTGTGAGTACCTTGATATCTATAAGGGTTGGGGTCATCGGACCTTGCTTGAACATAAAGGAGTTCAAGGTATTTGACCAGAAGTAGCTGGCAGCTGACATTAATGGCTCATTTTTCTTGGTATCGGCCAGGGACAGAGTTATGCATTGGCCGATTCCAATCTCATCCCAGTGGACTTGTTTGACGGCAGCGATCCTTTTGTGCCAAGTCCTATATCCAGTAAGCTTTGATGGCCATGATCTGAAGGTGTGCTTCCACGCCGAAACGATGGGTTTGGCTTGTCTGAAAGGGATTCTGTCTGTCTCGGCGTTGATGAGCCAGGTTGGGTCGCAGTCGCCCATGGGGCCCAAGAGGAAGCGATGGGACTTATCGTCGGTGGGAATCAGGATTTGGTTCTTGAAGACCTAAAACGTGAGAACGACGATGAAAATATAAGGCCTAAGGGGGGCAGAAAGTAAAGACCTAATTTGGGGAAATCGGCGGAAATGATAATAATGCGGGTTTTGAAAGAATCGACTTACCGCAGGGATCTCGGAGGCGTAGAACGGGGCGGAGGCCATCGTTGTCGTTGGAGGGGTCGCTGTGAAGGGGGTCGAAGTTGACGAGACGCCGAGGGGTCGCCGGAATTAAAGAACACGAGGGGTTTGTCGAATCGGCGGCGAGAGGATTCGAATCTGGATCTGTGCGGTTTTCAGGTTAAACCTAGCAAAGAGTCGATGAGTTCCCTGGAGCTAATTCCGCCACATTATATAATGAAGCGGAATTGGGGGGCATGTGTTGACGACGGATTTTGGTAATTGACTCGGAAGGAAAGAGGAAACCGAAGCAGAGAAGAAGGATTGAGTTGGAATCGGACCAAGCTTTGTATCGGACTCGGTAACTGTATCGGACTTGGGGAGTGTTGCTATAAAGGGCATATCGGCCGATACGGATTTGGTTTGGTCACGGGCCGATACGGGTTGTGAGTTGACAGTGTCAACGTGGGCTTGGTCTGGGCTCGAAGTAAGCTTCAAGGAAGTTGCCGAATAGAGATAAAGCTCGGTTTTGGGCAATTGTATCTTGTAAATTAGGTAGTTTAGATCTAATCTGTGGCTAGAGTCTGCCGCAAAGACTTGTTTGTTAGTTGTAGATAAGATCGTGCCCTACAAGGGTTCTGTTGTAACCTCGGGTATAAATATCCCGATAGTTTGTACAGGAAAGCTCTCTCGAATCAATCACAAAAAACCAGTTCAATCTACTTTCGGCGCATCGCCAACCCTCGCAAGAGGTCTTCTTCAGCGAGTTCTTGCTTCCTCCGAGCAGAGGTAAGAACTCGTTCCCGACGATCTGCATCGTCGGGGCTAGCGTGTCGCTTTAGACACGTTAAGCCTCGATGATGTGATCGTCGATTATCATGTCTTGGATAATTTTGACGAGTGTCTCGATTAAGCCTTGCCAGCGGTTTACTCGTTTTAGGGTTTATTGCCGACAATGGTTTAATTCTCATGCTTGGCTAGATTATTCAATGCATCTGTCATCCCCAAAAGCAATCGACGGCCTGATTTTCTTTGTGTTAAGTCTCAATTCATACTCTGAGTTGCTATCGACCTTAGTCCTGTTTTGAGATCTAACACAAAGCCTGTTTTCGGTTGTAATTAAGGATAGTACCGGGATTTTAGCCGGTCTTACCTAGCATATGTAATTGCTTTATATTACTTGCATATGTTTGCCGCTTATATGTGCGGATCGATGAGTATAAATGTGTTGATCATGAAGTAATCTTAAGATCTCTTTCTGGTTGATGTATTTATACTGGCCGATTGGCTTATATAAGGTTGCACTAGAGTACTAGCTGGTGTAGTTGTCTTAGTCATTCTTATCGGCCAATATTATTAGTTGAAGCCTACATGTCAATGAAGGCCGATAAGATTAGATTCATGTCTTACATATTTTCTAAGTGAGCCGATACAGCTTTGCCCTATCGGCTGGGCTATGACAATGTGTCATCGGTCTGTTGACCGATTGGCCATTGTTTTCTGACTCGGTTCGCTTGTTTCTTGTTGATTGCAGATCAAATCAACTGGCACGCTCTACTTACGACTAGGCAAGCCATTTGGACCTGCACTGGAGCTAAGCAGATCTCTCAGGCCGCCGTGGTAACGCGGAACCCGTTTGGTTGCTGGACGGGTCGAAATTCTGCGCCAACACACTTCTGTCATGGCTGGGCGTGGTCGTGGCATTGGAGGCAATGGCGGCAACAGTCAAAACCGGGGTGGCAATGACCGCCCCATCTGCCAGGTCTGCCTCAAGCGTGGGCATGTGGCAGCTGAGTGCTGGCATAGATATGATGAAACCTACGTCCCCGACGAGCGGAGTGCTACTGCAGCTGCTGCATATGGTATTGACACAAATTGGTACCTCGATACAGGGGCTACCGACCATATTACCAGTGAACTGGACAGTTAGATGTCCGAGAAAAGTACAAAGGAGGAGACAAGATATACACCGCCAGTGGTGTAGGTATGGAAATTAAGCACATTGGTCATTCTGTTCTTTATACCCCTACTCGTGATTTACATCTTAAAAATATTCTTCATGTCCCTCAAGCTAAAAAGAATCTTATTTCCGCTCATCATTTAGCTATGGATAACTTTGCTTTTCTTGAAGTTCACTCTAAATATTTTTTGATAAAGGATCGAACCACGAGGGACACGATTCTTAGAGGGAGATGTCATCGGAGACTCTACTCCCTTCCAACTCCTACCAAGCAAGCCCATGCAGCCGCACCCTCCTTCACACGGTGGCACAATCATCTCGGCCATCCCACCAATCCTATTGTTGCTAGAGTTCTTAGCAAAAATAATTTACCATGTTCTAGTGTTGCAAATAAAGATTCAATTTGTGATGCCTGTCAAAAAGGCAAGAGTCATTAGCTTCCTTATTCTAAGTCTTCAAGTGTGTCTAGTCGTCCCCTAGAACTCATTTTCTCTGATGTCTGGGGCCCCGCTCCTATTTCTGTTGGTAGCAAGAAGTTTTATGTAAGTTTTATTGATGATTATAGCAAGTTTACTTGGGTCTATCTTCTCAAACATAAATCTAAGATTTTTCAAAAGTTCCAAGAATTCCAAAAACTTGTTGAAAGATTTTTTTGGCCACAAGATCCTTGCTGTACAAACTGATTGGGGGGGAGAATACCAGAAATTAAATTCCTTTTTTTACAAATATTGGTATATCTCACCATGTTTCTTGCCCCTATGCTCACCAACAAAATGGGTCAGATGAACGCAAACACAAACATATTGTAGAGGTAGCTCTAGCTTTATTAGCTCATGCCTCTATGCCTCTCAAATTTTGGGATGAAGCTGTCCTTGCCGCAACCTACCTTATCAATCGCACACCTAGCAAAGTTATCCAATTCGCAACTCCTCTAGAACAATTGTTCAAGGAAAAACCAAATTACTCCGCTCTTCGAGTCTTTGGATGTGCAGTTTGGCCAACTCTACGCTCATATAACACACACAAACTCCAATTCCGGTCCAAAAGATGTGTCTTCTTAGGCTATAGCAATCTTCACAAAGGTTTCAAGTGTCTAGAAGTCACATCTGGCCGTGTCTATATATCTAGAGATGTCACCTTTGATGAAAGTATTTTTCCCTTTTCTGAGTTACATCCTAATGCCGGTGCTCACCTAAGGGCTGAGATATCTCTTCTCCCATCATCTTTGCTTCCTCATTCTCCTTCACCAGGGGAAGAATAGGATAATCATGTGTTTAATTATCCTCCTAATTGCACTAATCAGTCTTGTGAAGAGAATGCAAAAAATAGCGCAGAAAATGGAGAAGAACAGCAGCCGGAGCAGTCTTCGACGCAATCACCCGTGCAGTCTGGTGGATCACTGGGGCAAACCTCGGCGCTATCACCTGACAACGCGACATACGCCGGGTCAGCACAGTCGCCACAATCACTAGTTGACTTGACCGGCGCTGGCTCGAATGCATCCGGTGGTAATGATGGCGCAAGCTCCAGCTCAAATCAAGCGACGACACGTGGTGATGACACTCAGGAGGAGAGTGTTCACATGGCCACAGAACTGCAAGATGTCACGTCACCAACAGGCTCGATTGATCAGGTCAGTGTTGAAGCAGGTGGAACAACGTCACAGACATCAGCAGGATCACAGGTTGTACCAGCTAGACCCAGGACTCGACTTTAAAGCGGGATCAGAAAAGAAAAGCTATATACCGATGGTACTGTTAAATGGCTTAATTTTACATCTTCTGGTGAACCACCGAGTCTAGAAGAAGCAGTAAGCGACAAGAACTGGAAGGAAGCCATGGATGCTGAATACATGGCACTGGTAGAGAATAAGACATGGCATTTAGTTCCACCTGAAAAGGGGAGAAATGTCATTGATTGTAAGTGGGTCTACAAGATGAAAAGGAAAGCCAATGGCAATCTAGATAGATACAAGGCACGTTTGGTTGCAAATGGCTTCAAACAAAGGTATGGAATTGATTATGAAGATACCTTTAGTCCTGTTGTTAAAGCTGCAACTATTAGAGTAGTTCTGTCTATTGCCATTTCTAAAGGTTGGAGTCTAAGACAGTTGGATGTCAAAAATGTCTTTCTTCATGGAATACTAGAGGAGGAGGTATATATGAAGCAACCACCAGGATATGAGAAACCAGCTATGCCTAATTATGTTTGTAAATTAGATAAAGCTCTTTATGGGTTGAAACAGGTACCTCAGGCTTGGTACTCCAGGTTAAGTGCAAAACTTAATGAAATAGGCTTTAAGTCATCAAAGGCAGACACATCACTGTTCTTTTATAGGAAAGGACAAGTCATTATTTTTGTGCTGATATATGTTGATGACATTATTGTGGCTAGTTCTGTACCAGATGCACCTTCAGTATTGCTGCAGGAATCAAGCAAGGACTTTGCACTAAAGGTTCTTGGTGACTTACATTACTTTCTGAGTATTGAAGTCAACAAGGTTAAAGATGTTATCCTGCTTAGCCAAGAGATGTTATCCTGCTTAGTCGCTTAATCAATTAACACGCAACGCGTCCATCACGGCGCTTCCTCCACTCGCATCTGATACTTTTACAACGACGGCACGCACTCGGCGTGGATCGCCTCCACTACGCGCGGGCTCGCCACCTCGTGCCCGCTCGGGCACAGGCAGAAGCGCGCGCGCCGCATGAAGGAGTAGTCGTCGCCGCGCCGGCCGTTATCGCCGGCGCCACCGGCGGAGGTGCTGGCGGGGAGGTCGTACTCGTACACTGGGAACGTGGCCGTGTCCCGTCCCTTCCAGTGTCGGAGCAGGAGGTCGCGGACGTGACCGTGCCGGCCGCCGGCGAAGAAGGCGAGGAACGGCCGGGATTCCAGCTCTTGCGCCGGCGCCAGGAGCTCCCGCGGCATGTCGCCGTCGTAGAGGTTGATCTCCGGGACGCTCACGTCCTTCTCCGGCCGGAACCCCTCCGACGTGTTGGCGTTGCAGAGCGCGCGGATGCCGTTCGTGTACAGCTCCGGCTGCCCCTTCGACGCGTATGGCCCCTACGCCGCCGCGGCACACGTGTCATCACAAAAACCATCAAAAACATTTCCCGCTTTTGGCAAGGAGACCTTGCATGTGTAGCTAGCTTCTACTTACCCAATCATGGCAGGAGAGCATGAAGTGGTCGGCGCCGGCGGATTGGTTCCAGAAGGGGTGGCGGGCGGCGACGACGGGGACGTAGTCGGCGACGATGGCGCGGAGCGGGGCTCGGTCCTGGGAGGGCGGGCGGTACGCGAACTCAACCATCTGGGAGACGCTGAACGGCAGGAAGAAGGCGTGGGCGCGCGAAGGGTCCAACGTCCGGACGCCGCCGCCGTCGTCCGGCGGCGCCATGAGCTCGAGCTGTTCGATGAAGCGGCCCTCGATGGTGTAGATGTTCTTCCACGGACCCTCGTGCAGGATCGGCGGCTCGCCTTCGTCGTACACGTACACCTTGAACCGCCTCTCCATCTCCACGTAGCTCCTTCATGCATGGTGCACGCTCGTACGTGATCGACGGAGATGACGCCGGCGTACGGATGTCTTAGCTAGTCATATTACCGGTAGAACGCCGCCGGGTTGCGGTACACGCGCGAGAGGAGGGCGTAGTCAGCCTCGCCGCCGTAGAACCTCAGCCAATTGGCGGAGCCGACGTCGCCGCCCTCGCCTCCACCGCGGCGATGCTGCTGCGCCGCCCGTCGTATCGCGGCGCGCGCCGCGTCGAGCTCCTCCTCCACGGTCGGCTAGAAGAGAGAACAACACAAAGCTATAGTTCAGCACAAAGCGCTGATGCAGAGCGAGAAGGCGGCGACAAAGAAGGAGTGGTGATCATCACCAGCGCATTAATATTCGTGCCGGAGGACGATTGTCGAGAGCGCGACGGCGGCGAGGACGGCCAGGAAGCTCGTCGTCGTCGCACGGGGAGAGGCGGAAGCTCCTCCGCGGGCGCCATGGCTGCCGATGGACTAGATAGATAGACATCTCGATAGATCACGTTGCAGTATATATATAGGAAACGCATTAAGGCGGTGAGACGATGGATTCTCTTCTGGTGACGCGGCCATGGCAGGAAGGCATGCGTGCGTGGCTCGATCGAGCTCGATGAGATGAAGCCACCATGCATGCGATCAGCAAGTGGAGTAGGGGCAGAAAGGAGGCAGATCGCGAGAGGTTGGGAAAGCTGGGAAGGATGATCGATCGGAGTGACCTAAGGCTGTGTTATTTCGGATGAGTTTCCAACTTATTTCTCTCGTTTTTACGCGCACGTTTTTCAAACTGCTAAAGTGTGTATTTTTTTAAAAAAATTTCTATATGAAAATTGTTTTAAAAAATCATATTAATTTATTTTTAAAAAAATTAATAAATATTTAATTAATTATAAAAAATATGTTGTTTCATTTTAAGTGTGGGGCTCCCGAACCCAGCATTAGTCATCTCTGATCAGATCCATCTCGATCTGCACGTCGGCGCCTTCCTTCCCTGATGCTACACGCTGCACTACATGTATTCAGATTTCAGACACGCACATCAGCTAGATCTCGAGATGCGGGGAGAAACAGCTAGAGCTAATTAATAAGCGATTAAGCGTTGACTTCCATAATTATGGGGTCTTAGGGAGGATGCTGTTTCCTCGATCGATCGGTGCTGGCGGCTTGCTAGATCAAGTCAACCACCATTTTTTTAGCTTCTCAAGGAATAGTAACGTTATCTGACGAATGACAAGTACACTATATTTAAAGAACAAGTTAAATAGCCCACACAATTACATGGCTACAATCTCTACAAAATTATCTAACTTTTTTCGCATGATATTTCCTTAAAATTTATTAAATAATCATGGTTTTGTCTTAGAATTTTAAAAAATCAAACCTTATAATTTTTAGGTTTCCAATTTTATAGCTTTTAAAAGTCACTTCAGCCATGTCCATCACCACTCGCTTACTTCTTTGCCGTCGAATTTTAGTTAACCTCCTGCTGTGTTCTAAATAATCTCTTCTTTCAATATTTTTTTCCAAATTTTAGTTATTTTAAAATTGTATTCCTAGTTAAATTCTTATTTTTATTTTTCTAATTTCAGAATTTATTTTATTTTTATTTTGAATTTTAATTAATCTCATATTGGGTTCTACATGGATTGTTGTTTCAATCATTTTTATTTTTTATTTCGAATTTTAGTTACTACTAAATTATATTCCTACTTTAACTCCTATTTTTATTTTTTTTTCTTTTTTTTTTCTTTTTATTTCGAATATTAATTGATCTCATATTGTATTTTATATCGACTGTTTATACAACATTTTTATTTTTATTTTGAATTTTAGTTATTTCTAAATTGTATTTCTACTTGAACTCTTCTTTTTATTTTTCTCGGATTGATATGAGAATTTATAGCCTTCACGATGAATGTGATGTTTTCTTTCAAGGTTATCTTAATAATTGTCGACGGGCGATACTCGCCTACGGTATTTGTAGGATATGAGGATCGTTGGAACTAAGGTGAACACGAGATCATATCTAGAAGACAAGAAACAAAGATTTATACTGGTTCAGACCCTCAAGATGAGTATAAACTGGTTCGGGCCCTCAAGATGAGTAACAACCCTACTCTAGTTTATATATATATGGATGAGGATAACAAATGGATTACAATGGGAAAGTTGGATGACTGATCTAATCCGTCAGCTAGAACCCGTCGAGAATGACCCGACAAGATCTACTTGTCGACTGGGGTTTAGGTTTCCTCCGGATTGTATCTTGATGTGGCTTTGGCTATGGTTTGTAACTCGATACCCCTCCCTCCGTAGGGGTCTTTGTATTTATATCGAGGATCATTTTTCTCCCCAGGTAGAACTCGAAGAAATAGAGCAGGATACGGGCTAAGGAGACCTTATCTTTCCTGACTAGAATTCTGACACCTATTCGAAAAAGATAATTTTCTTTTTTATTGCCATATTTACTTAACCAAAGAATATTTTCTCATATACTATTAGGTATGTGGTATCTCTGTATACCACAAACCCATGTATAGAAGTTATTTCTTATTCTTGACACCGACAATAATATAATAGATGGATTCTTTGTATTTATATCAAAGATCATCTTTCTCTTCTAGTAGAACTCGAAGAAATAGAGCAGGATACGAGCTAAGAAGACCTTATCTTTTCCGACTAGAACTCTGACACCTTTTATTTCGGGAAGATAATTTTCTTTTTTATCTGTCGTATTTCCTTAACCACAGAATACCTTCTTGTACACTATTAGGTATGTGGTATCTCCGTATACCACAAACTCATATATAGGAGTTATGCCTTATTCTTGACATCGACAATAATATAATAGATGGATTCTAATTCATTGAGGAGGTCAACTCGTTTCTTGCATATAATTCAAATAGTTACTTTTTTTTAAAAAAGTCACAAGATAGATTAATGTCTTACATATCACTACACAAACATATAAATTCAAATTTGGCCTCTACAAGTTTTGAACAAAAATTGAACTCTAACTAGTATATGTATATTTATAGTTATATTTGTTTGTGTTTTTATTACAACTTGAAGAAGTCAAATTCGAACCTGCATGTTTTTGGAGTGATATATCATATATTATTCTATTATTCTAGCTTATTATTTTTTAAAAATATTTTTAACTCTTTGGATGAAAGAAAAACGAGAAGCCCTTATACTATATAGAATGCATGATTAGATGAAATTAAATGGGAGAAGGCTATGATTGGTTAAAAGGAATAAGTAGGTGGGGAATAAAAGGTGGAATTGTGTAATTGGTTAAGAAGAAAATTCAGGTGGGAGAAGTTGTTACCAATGTTGTTGGTAACCCAAGAACTAGGGTCCCCCATGAAGGTGCCACGTGGATCTCCCTCCGACTCGTAATCTGCATGTGGGGATCAATTTGGGTGGCACTTGGCCCACCTGTCACTTTAACTGTGTCAGACCCCACGCGGGCATGGGAAATTGGACGGCATGGTTGACAACCATGTCCTCATCGGGGCCAACTTCATTAACTGTCTTTTAACGGGCAAAGACAGGAGGGCCGCACATCCAACCAAGCGTGGTTTGCACATGCGTAGATTAAGCTAGGGTTCGTGGCAGGCTATTGCCGCACCCTACTTGCCGTGGGCCCCTCTAATGCTGTCCTCAGGCCTTAGTCGATTCAACGGGTTTGTGTGGCGAGCTCTCGCCGTGCCCAACTCACTTCTGGCCCCACCGAGCCTGGCCCTACCGAGGTTGGCCCCGAGGTGTCTCGGGTTAGAGCGCGACTCCAATACCTCTTTAAATAGCTAGGTACTCCTTTAGGGTTTCTCGGATTTTGTTGATTAGAGGTAGCGACTTGCTACTTGCATGCAGCGCGCGTGTTGGCTAAGCCGCCCGTCTGTTTGTCTTCGGAAGCCCACCATATTGTGAATTCTTAGTGAAACTTTCATCTTCATCTAGTAATTTCGTGCTTGTTCTACTTGTTCTTGTCTGTTCTTCGATTGCTTGCAGGACGAGTGCCCTCGTGGCCGGGTTGTCGCGCACCGCAAGTTCGTGACAACCATTGGAGGTGGTGTATTGGTTGCTAAGGCACAGCATCTTTGGACGGTTGTAGTCGGGCCATGAACGTCGTCTCCTTTTCAATCGAGTTATCCAACTCTCTCGTCGAAAGATTAGGCATCAAACCCTCGTGGGTTCACATCAGATTCATACGGTTGAAATTTCAATTTTGGAATTTTTGATCGTGCCGACAAATAATCTCCTTTCCATCCATACGGTCTAAAAATATTTAGGCTTCTACCGCCCGACAAATATTTCCCACTCATGTACGTCTCAAAACCAACAGTCATTTCTCCCGACGAATTCAATCGCGCACTGACGAAACCGGCAAAACCCGAGTTTTTCTTTCAATCATCCTTTTTCAAAATAAAATCCCCATGTTCGGATTTTGGAATCCGAATCGCATCCTAAATCACCTCTCCAATTTCTATCCTTTTTTAAATCTTTCTCTTTTAGCTCTACTCACTTCATTCGTTGCAACTATTCTCAAAAGCCAAGACCCCTGCAACCAAATTCATGCCTATCAAAAATCCCAAATAAATCATTAGAGTCCACAGTCCAACTATAGTCCTTTTACAAGTTCAAATTGTTTACAGCCCACGGGCAAAAATAAAGGCAAGCATGTGTGCATTTCTCCCTTTTTCTTCACTGAGACAAGCAAAGTCTATTTTGTTTCAAGTGTTCTTCTAGCACATGTGCATGCACACGTTCTCCCCTCCATTTCTCGGCCTCCTCAATTTCACTAAGCCCCCTGCAAACCCAGAGGTTAGGCACCATCTCCGTCTTTCCTGCCTGGCAAGTTAGGCACCATTCCTGTTTTTCTCGCTGAGCAAGGTAGGTAGCCACAGAGGAGAACACAGGAGCAAGTTTGTCCATCGACCATGTGATGCTCGCTGCTGCCCGACGACCTTTCTTGCACCAAGGTCCCAATCCACCCAAACAGCCCAAACACTAGCCTCGCCATGAGCCATGTGTCCACATCGAAAGAAGAACATCGCGTCCACAAACCGTGCCTACCTTGTACTCCCTTCGCTGTGACGCCTTGTCGCTTCCGACGGCCGAACAGGGCAGCTGGCCCCGCTCAACTGAGCCGCCTCATCGCCATCCGCAAGCCATGACGGTTATAAAAGCCGCTGCGACCATCGTCGTCCTCCCTTGGCCTCCAAGCTCCACCACCATTCCCACTGTCACCGCCTCTCCTCCATCCCGAACCGCCATGGCCACCACCCTCGCACCGACAGGCCGAACACCATCGTCGCGCCCTCCATTCCCGAGTCCGGTCAACGCCACCTTGAGCTTCTTCTAGCCCCCGAGCCGCGCCGCCAGCCTGGAGCCTTTGCACTCCGCCTCGGCCCGCGCCCGGCCATTGCCCAGGCCAAGCCGACGCCGCCTCTGGCCGCCCCCTCCAACCGGCGCCCCGACCTCCTCCTGCCCGGCACCACTCCCTTCCTTCCCTCCTCTGCCCAGTGCCATCCCCATTCCTCCCCTCTTCATCGCTTCTCGGCCGTGCACTGCCACGTCACCACGCCCGGCCATCGCCCATGCCGCGTAGCAGCTGGCATCATCCCCTCTTGCTTATGAGTAGGAAGAAGTAGAGAAGAGAGAGAGAATGGGATAAGAAGGAGAGAGAAGGAGGAGAGAAAGAAAAGAAAAAGAAAAAAGTTGGTGGGGCCTACTCCCTTATCTCTCTCCATGGGTCCCATTGATTAAAAAATCATATAAAGTCTACATCACCTCCCTCTTACTTCATTGGGCCGCTCGGCTTGATAATCTTTCTTGAAGTCCATATCACCTCCCTCTTGTTTCCTCGGGCCAAGCCCAACACATTGATTTCCCTATAAAAGTCTATACTATCTCCTTCGCTCAAAACTTCAAGCCGAAGCCCACTAGCCCAGCCTTATCTCCACCATGTCCATTTTACCTCCCTTTGAGCCTCTCAGCCAGGGAATACTCTCGGGGAATATTCCTTTAATAAATCCTTTTTTCAAAATTCATATCTCTCCAACCGTAAGTTTGATTTACTCTGTTCAGCTTCCATAATTGAGATATATCCAATGACACTATTAGTTATAATAGTTATTGTTTACTTTATAGAATTTTGGATGATTTTCTCATTTTCAATCGCGTAACGGATGTTTAGGAGATGCAATGGATAAGGATTTTCTCGAAGAATTGAAGACCAACAATAAGGCAAGCCACTCTTCAATCATATTTCTCCTAGTTTATAAAATGTGTTGATTGCAAACTTGCATGCTTAGCGTACACCATTAATTTGGTCGGCCATCGGTCTACGAGCACACGACCGATGGACCAACCTATGTAGTTGCATTATTTTCTGCAGGATCTTGTTAAACTAAACAATTGTCGCTCCATCACAACAGTACAATAATACTTGCGCTCTCTGGCGCAGGTGTCCACTTGCACCACTTGTTTATATCTTGTTATCGATGTAGAAAAACTTGGGTTGTGAAATGTGTATAAAACCTGACTCGGGGAGTCGGTGACTTTGAAAATAAAAAAAGTTTTATGGGAGAAAAACTTGCGGTGCGAATCCTCTCCTATGTGGTTTGGTTTCTAGTCGCGCATAAGGACCGATTCCTTTGGGAAATTCATCCAAACATACAACAGTACGATCACATGGGTATAGTGGGATGCCCCTGGCTAAGTAAATAGCTAAAAAATAGGTGTCCAGCATGTTAGCTGTTGAGAAGCACTGGTATGGTGGCGTATATGGCAATCTCCTGCTAGTGGGGATGTGTCAGAGTCCAGACGGAGTGGCCCGGGTAGATGAGGGCCTAAATTTGTCTTGATGCTTGGTGGAGAGATTTCACCCAACTGTGGGACACAGGATATTTATGGGTTGGTTATCGAAAAGTCTTGTAGTGAGCTCTCCTTTGTCGGCCATGTCTAATCCACATGCGTTCCATAATGTAAGAAGTTCATGGCGTGTGGGTAAAGTGTGCAACCTCTGCAGAGTTTAGCCAAACTATTTAAACAGCCGTGCCCATGGTCATGGGCAGATGTGAGATGTTTCTCATAGCGTAGTTTTGTTTTAAACTATTTAATAAAATGGTTTGTGAGATGGAAACCGTTACCAGAGTCCTTCTTTGTGATGGACAGCCAATCTTCGTGGTTGGGAACAGGCCTGTGTGACCTGGGGTATCATTTGTCACCATAGGCCGAGATGGACGAGTTTGGGTTGGCGGGTTGAGAGGACCGCACCCGGTGTCGTTAACCTTGAGACTTAGTTAACGGATGGTTGTTGGAGAAAACATTGGTTTATGTTTTGGAAGTGAAAAGAAACTAATAAAGGAAAAGATGTTATAAATACTATAATTTGGCTTTTCCGCTCGAGTTGTTGCAAGGCAACTCGTGGACGGATTGAGGTGAGATGCCTCCTTCTGAAGGAAAAGTTTAATTTGAAACCCACACTTAGACCTTTGAAAAGTGTTTTAAAAATAAATGCTTGCCAAATGAACTCAGCCTTTCCTTGAAGCTTGCATGTACACATTTTCTAGTGGCTTGCTGGATACGAAAGTACTCAATCCCCCATTGTTGTTGTTTTTTCCCTTTGGCTTAAGTTCAGGAAGAAGATGAAGGTTGGAGTTTCGTGGCTAAACCCAAACTACTGCCGGTGGATTTGGTGTCCTAACTTCGCTAAGTTTTGCTGCTGCTGACTCTGATTGATGCAACTTAAAGGTATATTATATTTATGTAAATCTCGTATTGATTCATCATGTTACCGCTGGTACCAGCATCGTTATCTTGAGACTGGTACCTGTTTCGCGGTTCCGTGGGAAAGCGGTTCGCCGTTCTCCTGCGGCATATCCTCCTCGGTGCCATTTGTACAGTGGCGCAGGGGTGGGGTGTGACACTAAGCAAGAAAGAAAGAGAGATGTTGTCTTGCTAACAAAACTTATCATACCTAATAAGGACATGAATAAAATCTTCCCTCGAACTTCGCTCATGTGCTATGTGGTCGATAAACTCTTGAGATCCTTCAAAGGGGGAGAAAACAACCACAACAGGAGTAGGGTATTACACCTTTGGGTGGCCCAAACCTATAAATATTATTGTGTTCATCTGTCCTAGAAGTATGAGAATGGCTCGAGCCCCTTACGCATGTATGAATTGCCCCCTGGGTAAACTCACAAAAGGGGTCCCGCCTGGATTCCCGCTATCAGGGTCTCTCTCCCCAACAAGTATATTTTAACATAAATTTTGAATGCTAGAGTTATATTTTAGAACAGAGAGAATATTTTCTAATAAAAAACTATGTGAACAGTATGCATTGGAGTAGGCGGAAGCTAAAAATTATAAGCCGAAATGCGGCGAACTACTGATAGTTTCCAAAAAATCTCCTTTACATATTAAGAAAAAACTTGCATGTTCAGTCTCTGCAATACATGCATACAGCCTATAATTGTTTAGGGGATTAATATTATTCTGCATACTGTACCTATTGACGCAAAATTACGTCGCAACACACGAAGGTCTAGAAGATCTGCTTAGCTCTAATGCAGGTCCTATCAATCGGATTCAGGACGTGCTAGTTAGTTTGATCCTGTAACTAACTAGATAGATAGATTGACCGTATAAGATCCAGGAGCCGATCGGCCGATAGACTGAAGTAGTGTAGCGAGGCCAGCCGATGTCGATAGGATTTTGATCAATCGACTATAGATCCAATGTAGATTCAAATAATCAGATAAATAATGTGATTTATGTTATCATCAACTGAAAGTAAACTATGTATAATCATCAATAAACCATTCCTTATTAAAGACAATCTTGATAGATCAGACCAAACCGAGATAATAAAAGATTGAGGTTGATAAAGATAGATTTAACTAAAATATTATACAAGCTTGAGTATGAGCCGATGTTACTCAGAAGATGCAACGATATAATGTGAACCAATCGGTCAAAACTGATATAATATATAGATGCATGTCCGATGGTTAAATCATATATCGGCTGGAGATCCGATGTAATAAATTAAAACGTATATTGCCTAAATAACTGATACATATGATAATTGAAGCTTAGAATAATTATAACTCATTATCTAGAACTCCGATGAACGTTGCATAAAAATTTATCGGCTTACTAGAATTAAACTTATTACCAGCAATCTAGTAGATCAGACTTAACCGACACAGTATAAGATTGAAGATACTAAGAAAAACCTATTTAGCTGATAGCTCTATACAAACATGATGGATATAACAAATCTATCTAAAACAACAATACGATTAGAGAAATATCAATTTAATCAAAATATCGGACCTAACCGAGAAAGTCCTAACTAAACCGATATGACTCTAAACAGCGATACAATTAAAGATAGAATACATATATTTGTTAGACAATACTTGCGTCAACTTAGATCAAATATCGAACTTAACCGAGGAAGTTCTAGCCATGCCAATAAAAGTGAAGTTGATAGAACTTACTTCTTCACCGGAGATGAAAACCAATACAGTCCAACTCAAAACTATGATCTCACTAGAATAAAAGGTGGCGATACGCTGAAAATAATTGTATTGATCTGTACATATGTTATACCCTCGGATTGAAACCAGTACTGATCAGACACTACAAATAACTTCTTAAAGACAATAGGGAAAATACAAGTCCTAATCGGACACTAGATATAACTTTCTAAAGATAAAAGAAAAATTACTAAATCCTGCCTAATAAATATATAGAATTAAATTGGCATGCCTTAGTCTTCACAATTCTTTCTTGAATTCGATCTTTTCTTAATAAACTTCCATCGGCTGGTTGACCTCTTTTCTTAACTGAATCCATTAAAGAACCATACCAAATTTTGATGCTAATAGTATCGCTCGATAATATATTCAGGCAGGGTAGCATACTCGAGGTAGATACCTATAGGTACTAGGGGTGAAAATGGATCCGATTCGAACGGATAGTGATCGTACCATCTCCTAAACCATATTTTTAAAGCGGATTCGGAGTGGATGCAGATAGTAGGCGAATGCAGATGCGGAGCGGATTATTTAGGATTTCAGAAATAGTACAGGGCTAGTGCAGACTTAGCTCGAAAATGGATTAAAATCATCAGATTTGACGTGTATATTCAACCAATACAACATTAAGTCATCAATTCAACAGGCAATAATACAATAAAGATATCACAAGCACTTAATAATAATATCACATGATAGATTGACATAGTGCAGCCGACGACACAAATGACAATATCCCGTTAACGGATGAAGGGCGGTACGCAATGGCGCGGGAGGAGATGGGGAGGGGGCGTCGGCAATAGGGATTGCATGCGACGTCATGAGGAGGAGGAGAAGATAGGAGAGGAGGTGTCGGCGACGTGGTGTGCCCGGTTGCCTGCGTGGCCGTGCTGCTCGTTGATGTGTGTGGCAGTGGGCGTGTGCGGTGGACTAGCGGGCAGTACTTGTTGGTGTTGCATGCCTGCCTGCCTGCCTGCTCGATGCCAGTGAGGGAGATAGAGATTATGTTGGGCGTCTATGGGCTAGTTAAACTGCTAATGTTAAATGGGCCCAATGGAGTGGTTGCTTGGGCTGATGTGTCGAATTATCGGTCAAATAGTCTACCAGATAGTCCGATTAAAATATCAAATAATCCATATCCACCGAATTTTCGCAATATAACATTTGAATCCGCATCCACACCATACTATCTATTTTCGCGTCTGAATCTGCCAGTTTTCAAAAAATCCGTACCATATATATCCTTGCTCCGGCCGAATACGGAGCAAACTGGATTGGATATCATTCGATTCATTTTCACCCCTAGTCTAGATAATCACTTATCCACGACAAAACGAGATGCCTCGACCCAACTTCAAGCATCGACAAACAAATCACAACCACCACACCCATATATCAGAGTAGCGAAATTGGTGTTGATTGAGATATAGTGAGAGAGAGAAGGAGCTATTCAAGGGCTCACCTCAAAGGGCCTCAAGTAGAGCTACCAGTTACTGGTGGTGCAGTGCGGCGACACCGGTAGCAACAACAGCAGCAGGCAGTGAAAGTGTTGTTACCTGTTTGCATGCCGACAAAGCTAGAAAAAAACTCAATTTGCATGACAAATCAAAATTGTTAGCAATCACAAAGCTTTCAAGCAAGTCACAATGTGCGATGGTTGAAGAGAGGGACTATCATCGATCAAGCAATATTAATTACTATATATGCGTTGCTAGCCTCTCTAGACGTGTATACAAGTGACGGAATTGATTTTTCACTAACTAGTCAATCGGGGTAAGAGATGTATATTTGATAGTATAGTAGCAAGGGCGTGTGGTTTTAACCCTAAGATCCCGTGTTTAATCATTAACATGCTCACAATCTCTTCCTTCAAATCTTGTTTTTTTCGTGCGAAACGTCAAACTGGGGTAAGCATACACATCTGCATGCAGTTCCTCGACCAATCGATCAGGATGTACGGCGACGGTGGGGCGGTGGTAGTGGAACCCCGCCGGTCGGCCGGCCGGAAGTGGGAGAGTCGCCGTCTTGGTTGGTGTGTCGCCTAGCTTAATTGTAATTGAGGCCTTGAGTTGCCACGAATGCAATGCGTCGGACATGCCGACACACTGGCAGCTTGTATGTGCCAGCGTGGCCATGCAGGAGAGCTCAAACGTTGACACGTGGTGGCACGGATTCTAACATCTGATTTGTTGCTTTCCAGCACGTCACTTTAACTTCGTCAACACCACCAATATTGTATTCCTGTCGATTGTGATCATCATCACTGTCAGTGTTTGGACTTAATTTGAGGTTGGACCCAGGCCAACCATGGAAGTACAGTATATATCATGCATGCATTCATCAAATTGTTTACTACTCCTTTTAATTTTTTTTTAAAAATATATATATATAACGTTGTTAACTTTTAAACGCATGTTTTTAACTATTTATTTTATTAAAAATTATATAATTATAATTTATTTTGTTGTGACTCGTTTTATATTTTATGGTTATAAAGAAAACTATAGACATGACTCGTATTCTATATATTTGAAAAAAAAAGAATTTAGCAAACCGATAGTTTATCTAAGTGTGTATAAAAATCAATGGGATTGCAAATTAAAAACCGGAGATGGTAGCCCTAGCAACCAAGATAAGCCACTATTTGACAATGCAAGCGACCTAACGCACTCATGCATACATTGGTTGTTTCACCTGCAGGTTGACATTTTTTGTCACCTATAAATTAAGTTCCGTACGTCGCCGGCTGGCCGTTGCATACTTGCATGAGACAATCAAAATTGGAATATATTCAGTTCACCGGCCGACTAGCTTGCTAGCTTACTACAGTAGTGGCTATGGAGCTTCTTGTCCTGCTGCTCGCCATCTCCTGCTCGCCGGCGATGGCCGACGTCGTCTCCTACAGTTTCGCCGCCGTCGGAGGCAGGGAGGCGTCAAACGGCCTTGTGGTCGCCACCAACTCCTCCATCCTGTCTCCCGCCACGTTCCTCTTCGACGCCCAGTTCTTCCCCGTCTTCAACGAGTCCGACGGCTTCCTGCTCCTTGCCGACACGGTCGAGCTCTGGCGCGCCGGCGCTAGCTCCGCCGGGATGCCGGCCCTCGAGGCTTCGTTCAACACGACCTTCACGGCGGACAACGCCTTCCTCTCCTCCGCCGTTACGTTCGTCGTCCTCCTCGACAGCTTCCCGCCGCTGGCGAGCCCGGGCGGCCACCGCGGTGTTTCATCCCCGTCCGCCGGTTCCATGACCAATCCCAACGCCACCAGCTGCCTCGCCACTGTGGAGGTCGGCACGGTGAACTCATACGGCCGTCGATCCCCAAACGTCGGCCTCAACATCACCGTGTCTGCAAACCGCACCGCGGCGCCGCATGGCCTCACCGTGTGGATCCAGTACAGCGCCATCGAGCACCACCTGTGGGTGTACGTCACCGCCGCCGGCGAGGCAAGGCCAGCTAAATCCGTCATCGACCTGCCACTTAATCTCCGCGACCAACAGACCACACACAGCGCGTTCGTCGGCTTCTTCGCCGGCACGGTCAGGGACGCCGTCCTCGGCATCCGTGACTGGAACCTCACGGTGGACAGGTTCCCGGTCGACGGGCGGCTGCAAGGACAAGACGTTGATGAACAGGTGAAGAAGAACACGCCGCCGTCGTCGTGGCTGCTGTCGCTGCTCGCCGTGCTCGGCGCCGTTGCGGCCGTGGTCACCGTGGCATCAGTGGTGGTGTGCTACATGGTGTCACGGAGACGGGCGTCGGAGACGGAGCGAATTAGGCAATACACCAAGTACTATTTTCCGGCAGGTGGAAGGCCCGGAAGCAACTGAATGTGAATGATATGGTCGTACGTACTACCCCTCCGTGTCCTATTATAAATCGTTTCAATTTTTTTATACAAAGTTATTTAAGTTTGACCAAATTTATTAAAAAAATTAGTAACATCTACTATACAAAATTAGTTTTATTAAATTTAATATTAAATATATTTTGACAGAATGTTTGTTTTGTATTAAAAATGTTACTATATTTTATTACAAACTTGATCAAACTTAAAAAGTTTAATTAAGAAAAAAAGTTAAACGAACTTATAATATGAAACGGAGGAAGTACGTATTAATTCATTAACTACATAATGCTAGAGAAAATATATTCGTAGTCACAATTCTGCATGTAGGCACTGCTGGCGAACTCATCTTTAGTCCCGGTTTGCAACTTTTTTTAGTTCCGGGTATACAACCGGGACTAACAATCCAGAACTAAAGATAGACATCTTTAGTTCTGGCTGCCTATCTTTAGTCCCGGTTGATGTCACCAACCGGTGCTAAAGATAATTTTTTTATAAAAAAATGTTTTATATTGCTTGCTGCATGTTTATATATATGCATATATATGTATTTATACATATATATATATACATGTATATATTTATATATATAAAGACATATATATATATATATATGTAAATACATGCACAATGGGAGTATACTTAAACATGTACAATCATTGTTAATTTCTAATGTTCCATTATATATTACAAACTAGGACAATTTATCTCGAGGAATGGGTCTTCTGTCGTCATGAAATTCTCCTGCCGGATTAATAATTTTATCCATAACAAATCCCATGAGTTGTTCTGAAACAGTTTTGATGTAATCCTCCTAGGGAAGTTGGTCCTTCATCCATGTAATCTATCGTTTTCAAAAAATGAGATATGAATATATTAAATCAATGAGAAGAGTGTAAATAATGTACATGTAGGTGTTTACGTACTTGATATCCGTATCAGTGTTAACGGCGTGTGCCATGCAGTGAATAAATTCACAAACATAGTAGCCGTAATAGTTGGTCCCCTGTTCTTGTCGTAAACACTAAAGGAGAAACAAACTTATGAAATATTTCTAATATCGAATAAATGAGATTTATAATTTTGGACCATGTACGTACCAGAAAGTTCATCCGCACTGATAATTCTTCCTTGAATTCCCCGCGGACGTTTACACGGAATCTTGCCCACACCCTGCAGTTGCAAACGAATTAATGGCGCTTTGATCCACATAATAGCGATAGCAACAATCATAACGAGAGTACTAGCGGATCACATTACCTGTTAATCATGTCAATGATATCGTCGAAAACATCCTTACAGTTGCGCATAGAGTCCATGATAATAATATAACCTTTCGTAATCTCTATGACAAAGAGGACCCGGTGGAATCTATAGAATTCGTGAAATATGATATACATATCAATTTATAAAAACGAGAAGAAAGTTGCTACAACAACCGATAAAAACTCACTTTGTGTTGTATGGTAACAGTATATCCTCCATCGAATCGACTCTAGCCGATGCGCTGTCTGTTCTTGGAAACCACCTCACCCCTTTAGATTCGCCTCAGATCCAATCCTTTTTGCTAGCATATCTTTATCAAATTTTGCTGTTAACAGGTCGTTCGTTCACTCGTTCGGTCGTTTGCTCATACATTCGCTCGTTCAATCGGTCATTCTTTCGCTCGGTCATTCGGTCGTTCCCTCGCTCGTTCGCTCGTTCGCTCGTTCGCTCACACGTTTGTTCGTTCTTTTGGTCTGTGGGTTGGCCATGGCGGCAGTACGGCCATGGCAGCGGCGACGGTGGCGGCGGTGCCAGAGGAGAGAGAGGTAGAGGGGGCCAGAGAGAAGCCATGCGGCCTCACCTTGAAGCGCGAAAAATGACGACGACGACGGCGACGACGGTAGTGGCGACGGCGGCGGCGACGAGGACGGCGACGATGAGGGCGGCGACGACGACGGCGACGACGGTAGTGGCGACGGCGGCGGCGACGAGGACGGCGACGATGACGACGATGGTCGTGGCGACGAGGACGGCGACGAGGACGGTGAGGGCGGCGGGAGAAGATGATGGAGGTCGGCGCGTGATGATGAGAGATAAGATCGAAAAAACTGCTAAGTGTGGAGATCGGAGAAGACGATGTGCCCAATTATATATACAATTCTTTAGTCCCGGCAGGTGAGACCAACAAGGACTAAAAATATCTTTAGTCCCGGTTGATGAGAACAAACCGGGACAAAAAATCCTATCTTTAGTCCCGGTTGGTTGTTCTCACCAACCGGGACAAAAGATATCTTTAGTCCTGATTGGTCTCATCAACCGGGACTAAAGAAGATTTCCCGCTATTTTTAATTTTTTTTGCTCGGTTTGGATAACAACCAGGAGTAAAAACTTAAAAAAGTTAACCGCGGCCAAATTAATTTCATTACAAGTAGGTTTTAAACATGAGTAATTAACTCTATAATTAACCCATTACCGATCGATTAATCGGGCATGAGCAATTAGCCCATGCCCGATTAAGTGCATTGAAAATAAAATAAAATCATAAAAATAATAAAAACCATTTAAAATATGTTAAAATTTGGTATAAAATTTTAAAAATCGTATATAATTAACCCATGACCGATTAAGTGTATTAAAAATAAAATCAAGTTATAAAAATAAGGAAAATACATTTAAAATATGTTAAAATTTGGTATAAAATTTTAAAAATCATATATAATTAGCCCATGTCTGATCAAGTTCATTAAAAATAAAATAAATTCATAAAAATAGTAAAAAAATTAAAATATGTTAAAATTTGGTATAAAATTTTAGAATGAGTGCGTTGTGCAAACGTAAAATTGGATTAGGGAAGTGGCCAATTATGTGTTTGTGTTCTGGAGTAGTAGTACTAGCAACTCATTGCAGGCTTGCCAAGTGTTTTTGTCACCTCTCTGCACATAGGATTTCTCATTATTACCAAAAATCCCAATTTCCAAGGCATACCATTTTTGAAGCATAAACAATAATTAATTTACTAAACAATATTTAATTTACTAAACAATAATTAATTTACTAATTGGGTTTATCAAACTTTCAATCAATTTCAATCAAAATATTTCTTTCATTGCCCGAAATAGCAAATCAAATTAATTTACATCGTGCATACACCAAGATAGTTGATATTATTTAATTACATTGCACAAACACCAAGGTAGTATAAATAATTTATATCGTCCATACAATCAATCTCACATCATGATGGTTGACCTTACGTACTTTCTTCTTACGATTGTTTCTTCGCTATGATCGTTACGTGAGTAAGGGGTGTCCTCATTTGATAGGAGGATGCTCGGGTCAACCGTTACGAAGGTTGTCCATCAAACTGATCATAATCTTCGTCAATCTTATCCTCGACTCCGACGATTTTCCTTTTTCTTGGGAGAACCACGTGACGCTTTGGCTCATCGGGCCCTTTCCCCTTCTTTGGTTTGCTATGTCCTTCACGTAGAAAACTTGCGTTACATCATTGGCTAAAACGAATGGTTCGTCTGAGTATCCAACCTTGGTAAAGTCAACTGTTGTCATCCCACAGTCATCAACCGTTACGCCTCCACCAGTCAGCCTAACCCATTGGCACCGAAACAAAGGGACCTTCAGATGTCTATAGTCAAGTTCTCATATCTCATCGATGGCACCATAATACGTGCTAGTTGTCCCATCATATCTCATGGCATCGATACGAACAACACCGTTATGATTCGTGCTCTTTTTGTCTTGGGCTCCTGTGTAAAATATATACCCGTTGATCTCATATCCTTGAAATGTTGAGATTGACCAAGATGGTCCTGTTAACGGCGAAATTTGGTAATCGACTTGGAAAGGAAAGGGGAAACCGAAGCAAAGAGGAAAGATTGAGTTGGAGACAGACCAGGTTTCGTATCGGACCCGGTAGTCGTATCGGACTGGGAAAAGCGTTGCCATAAAGAGCGTATCGGCCGATACGGATTCGGTTTGGTCGTGGGCCGATACGAGTTGTGAGTTGACGGCGTCAACGTGGGCTTGGTCTGGGATCAAGATAAGCTTTAAGGAAGTTGCCAAATAGAGATAAAGCTCGGTTTTAGGCAATTGTATCTTGTAAATTAAGTAGTTTAGATTTAATCTGTGGCTAAAGTCTGCCGCAAAGACTTGTTTGTTAGTTGTAGATAAGATCGTGCCCTACAAGGGTTCTGTTGTAACCTCGGGTATAAATATCCCGATAGTTTGTACATAGAAATTCTCTAAACTCTCAATACAACAAACCAGTTTAATCTACTTCGGCGCATCGCCAACCCTCGCAAGAGGTTGATTTCGACGAGTTCTTGCTTCCTGGAGCAGAGGTAAGAACTCGTTCCCGACGATTTGCATCGTCGGGGCTAGCGTGTCGCTTTAGACGCGTTAAGCCTCGATGATGTGATCGTCATTTATCATGTCTTGGATAATCTTGACAGGCGTCTTAATTAAGCTTTGCCAGCGATCTACTCGTTTTAGGGTTCATTGCCGACGATGGTTTAATTACTATGCTTGGCTAGATTGTTTAATGCATGTACCATCCCCAAAAGCAATCGGCGACTTGATTTTCTTTGTGTTAAGTCTCAATTCACACTCTGAGTTGCTATCGACCTTACTCCTGTTTTGAGATCTAACACGAAGCCTGTTTTCGGTTGTAATTAAGGATAGTACCGGGGTTTCAGCCGGTCTTATCTAATGCATGTGATTGCTTTATGTTCTTGCATGTGTTTGCCACTTATACATGTGAAGCAGTAAATATAAGTGTGTCGGTTACAGGGTATTTTCAAGAGTTCTCTGTGATTGGTATATTTATATCGGTCGATTGACTTGTATAAGTTTGCACTAGAGTATTAGCTAGTGTATTTATCTTCATAGGAATCTTATCGGCCGATGCTGTTAGTTGATATTAATTTGTCGATGAGGGCCGATAAGATTAGATTCATGCTTCAACTTTGCTTTACCACGAGTGAGCCGATATAGCTTTGCCCTATCGGCTGGGTTATGACAATGTGTCATCGGTCTATCGGCCGATCGGCCATTGTTTTTTGACATGGTTTACTTGTTTCTTGTTGATTGCAGATCAAATCAACTGGCACGCTCTGCGCACGACTAGGCAAGCCATTTGGACCTGCACTGGAGTAAAGCAAATCTCCTAGGCCGCCGTGGTAACGCGGAATCCGTTTGGTTGCTGGACGGGTCGAAATTCTGCGCCAACAGGTCCCCTCGCCAAGAAGGCTAGTTGTTGGTCAATCATCTCGTTACCCATGAGATGTTGTCACAACCATGCGGGGAAAGTATCAATGTGATAACGTGTAATCCAGGCATTGGACTTACTGATGTTTTTGGAGCGAACAACCGCTAAGTGCTCCTCAATGTAAGGAGCCACCAACGAAGATTGTTGCAAAATCGTAAAATATGCTTTACGGAATAAATCGTTATCTACAGTCATTATTGCTTCCTTCCAAGAGTCCCTCTTTTCCCGTTGTCTTCCCTCATGGCTTGACTCGGGGACCCGATTGGACGAAGGTCTTCAATAAATTCTACGCATAACTCAATGACCTCCTCTATTCCATACCCCTTGGCAATGCTTACTTCCGGACGAGAATAGTTATAAATGTACTTCTTTAGAATGCTCATGTATCTCTCGAAAGGAAACATGTTGTGTAGGTACACTGGACGAGAATATCGATCTATTTGACAAGGTGACATAGAAAATGCGTCATTATATTGAAGAAGGATGGTAGAAAGATCATCTCAAAGCTGACAAGACATTGCACCACGTCATTTTGTAGGGCTGTTAATCTGTTTGGATCGATGATCTTCTACGAAATTGCGTTCAGGAAAGCATACAGCTTTGTTATTTTTACCCGGACATTACCAGGAAGGATACCTCAAATTATAATAGGAAACAGCTGTGTCATCAACACGTGGCAGTCATGAGACTTTAGGTTTGTAGACTTCTTCTCTTTCATACTTATTATTTCCTTTATATTCGAGGAGTATCCAAACGGTACCTTGATGCTATCCAAACATTCAAACATACTTTCCTTCTCTGCCTAGCTCAAAGTGTAGCTGGCTGGACTCAAGTAATAGCTTCCTTTCTCCTTCAGTTCAGGATGAAGGCCGTCGCGTTGTTTCATATGCTTCAGATCATTACGTGCTTCAAGGGTATCTTTCAACTTCCCATATACACCAAGGAAGCCTAGCAGGTTGACACAAAGATTTTTAGTTAGGTGCATCACGTCGATTGCGTGGCGGACATCTAAGACTTCCCAATAGGGCAACTCCAAAAAAATAGACTTTTTCTTCTACATCGCCGCGTGACCATCTTCACTTGCTATAGGTTGGCTACTAGGTCCCTTTCCTAATACTACTTTCAGATGTTTCACCATAGCAAATACGGTTTTTTCATTATGATGTTTAGGCTTAGTACGATGGTCTGCCTTCTCATCAAAATATCTGCCTTTCTTTCGTACAGGATGTCTTGCAATAAGAAATCAACGATGACCCATGTACACAATCTTCCTGCAATGCTTCAAATACGTACTGCCAGTATCATCCATACAGTGCGTGCAAGCCTTATACCCCTTGTTTGATTGTCCGGATAGGTTGCTAAGTACAGACCAGTCATTAATGGTTACGAACAGCAACGCTCGTAGCTTGAATTGCTCCTGTTTGTCCTCATCCTACATAGAGTCACCTTCTTTCCTCCATAGCAGTTTTAGATCTTCAACCAATGGTCTTAAGTACACATCAATGTTCTTATCAGGTTGCTTTGGGCCTTGCATAATAATTGGCATCATGATGTACTTTCGCTTCATGCATAATCAAGGGGGAAGGTTGTAGATGCACATGGTCATAGGCCAAGTGCTATGACCGCTGCTCATCTTTCCAAATGGATTCATGCCATCTGTACTTAAACCGAACCTTATGATCCGTGTATCCTTTCTGAAGTCTTGAAATGTTTTGTCAATGTTTCGCCACTACGACCCATCGGCGGGGTGCCTCAGCATCTCGTCTTGGTTACGTTCTTCTGCGTGCCAGCGCATCATTCTAGCATGTGCTTTGTTCCTGAACAAACGCCTCAGCCGTGGTATTATAGAGAAATACCACATCACCTTAGCAGGAACTCTCTTCTTCGAAGGCTGTCCGTCAACATCACCTGGGTCATCTCGTCTAATCATGTATCGTAGTGCCTTACAAACCGGGCGTGCTTTAGGTTCTCGAACTCCTCACCGTGATAGAGGATACAATCGTTCGGATATGAGTGTATCTTCTGGACTTCTAGTCCTAGAGGGCAGACTATCTTCTTAGCTTTGTATGTTGTTTCAGTTAATTCGTTTTCGTCGGGAAGAATATTCTTTAGGTATAAAAAGAGGACCTGTGACACTTAGAAAGGGGTGGTTGATTTTTGGTTTTTCAGCCGCCCAATCTTTGCAATCCAGATTTAGAGTTTTGAGGTTAGAAAAAATCGCTCTATAACACAAACAAACCACATAGTCACAAACCCAGGAGTAGGGTTTTACGCCTCTATGCATCCTGAACCTATATAAATCATTGTGTTCATCTGCTTGTGAAGAGGAACCCGGGCTCAACTTGCCCCCTAGCCTAATCTTCAAAAGGGGGGGTGTTCACTTTCCTGTTGTCGGTGTATCATACTCTGACAGATGCAGTATTAACTATATTCAACATCTTGTTGTACATGTATGTAGCTATAAATCTGTCGCCATAACATGGAGGAAAAAATAGTCAAATTTTAGGAAACAATTTGTCCGCATGAATACTTTCATATTCTCCATTGGTCGAGGCATCGTCTCCTTTTTTTTATCTGTTCTAGACATTAGCTCGATCATTGCCGGCGTGTTCAAAAAAGATGAGGTTGGAAGCCTGTAAATAGTGGGCTTTATTGGGCTAAGGCCTATGGGAGCTACATGTGTCCTGCTCCATGGTGTGTTGGCTACCATAAATGGCCTTTGCGGAAGTAATTTTTAGACTTTCTAAGATAAGCCTGAACGATTTTATCTGATATATCAATTCTATCTGATATATCGATTTTATCTTTAACTATATTGCTATTTAGAGTCATATCAACTTAGTTTAGGATTTTCTCGGTTAAGTTTGATATTCTAACTAAGTTGATGTTCTTTAATCGTACTGCTATTTTAGATAGATT
The DNA here is from genome assembly GCA_008326285.1 of Oryza officinalis. Taxonomy (NCBI): domain Eukaryota; kingdom Viridiplantae; phylum Streptophyta; class Magnoliopsida; order Poales; family Poaceae; genus Oryza; species Oryza officinalis. The sequence goes on along the minus strand of BDMV01000004.1, from coordinate 1,339,972 downwards.
TATTATCCATCACGTTTGTAAAGATCTATCGCCTAAGTAGGTTTTTCTTATTATATTCAATCTTATACTATTTCGGTTAGGTTCGATTTATTAGATTGATGCTCATAAGTTTAAATTTAATAAGCCAATGGGTTTTTGATGCAACATTCATTAGAGTTCTAACCGATGAGTTATCATTATTCTGGGCTTCACCTATCAGATATATCGGTTAGTTAGTCGATATACACTTAAATTACTTACATCGGATCTCCAGTCAATGTATGTTTTAACCATCGGATTTACATTTATCACATTATATCAGTTTTAGCCAATTGGTTCACATTATATCGTCTCGTTGCATATTCTGAGTTACATCAGCTTCTATTCACTTGTATAATTTTTAGTTAAATCTATCTTTATCAACTTCAATCTTATACTGTCTCGATTCGGTCCGATCTATCAAGATTGTCTTTGATAAAGAATAATTTATTTAAGATTATGCATAGTTTGGTTCTACCCGATGATAGTATAAATCTTATTGTTCATCTAATTATTTGAAACTATATTTAATAGCCGATTGATTAAGATCCTATTGACATTGGATGGCATCGTTATATCATATCGGCCTATTGGCCGATTGGCTCCTTGATCTTAGATGATCAATTTATCTATCTTGTTAGTTACAGGATCAAACTAACCGGCACGTCCTGAACCTGATTGATAGGATCATCACTGGAGTTAAAAGCAGATCTCCCTCCAGGCTTTCGTGTGAATGACGAATTTCACGTTGATAGGACCCAATGTGACCCGGTTTTACAAGATTAGGATGCGTTATATCTGGTATTTTGGTTCAAGGACAATTTTGAAACTCAACGACAAAGTGAGGGATCTCAAGTGAACTTTTTCCAACAATTTTCATACTTTTTTCATGTCACACTGGGAATACTAATACATGAGATAATCAAACACATGATGAATCTTTTTTAACTAAAAAAAGAAAAGAAAAGAGAAAAATCGTGCATGGGATCGTGCCATACGCCCATACCACGATCCACCAAACTTGGACTCGAAACAAGAAAAACTGCACGTAGAGTATTATGGAAAACGTGGGTAAACAAAACGCTCGCATATAAGATCGACTACTTTATTACCGAACAAACATTGGCGGCGACGACTGTTGTATCTCTGACACAAGTCTTCTCAACGGCGACCTAGGCTTGAGGCATCATCGGAGGAGCTGGGTCTAATTTCCAGTGTCCCCACGAACGCCGGCTCCACACGAGGCACAACCGGCGGCGGCACGGACTTGGCAACGATCTGCACGACCACCTCCATGCTTGGCCTCTCTGAAGCGTTGTGGCTGCTGCACTTTAAGCCAAGGAGAAGTAGCCGTTCTGCCTCGTCGCCATTGTACTGGAGGCCCTCCTCCGTGGTGAGGCTGCCGTCCACGGCTTCCAGCAGCTTGTCGTTAATGTGGAATTCATCCCGTACCCAGTTAGCGATCAGCACTGAGCCACTGGGCCGGGAGTGATCAAGTGCCTTCCTACCTGTGACGATCTCAAGGACCAGGGCTCCAAACGCGTACACATCGGTCCGCCGCGTCGCCTCGCCAGTCTGCGCATACTCCGGCGCTATGAAACCCCTGGTGCCGGCGAGCTCCATAGCCGCTGAGCTCCTGCTACCGGAGATGATGCGGGCAAGGCCGAAGTCTCCGAGGCAGGCACGGAAGTCTTGGTCGAGCAGGATGTTGCTGGACTTGATGTCGCGGTGGATCACCACGTTGTCAAGCTCATGGTGGATGTAGTGGAGGCCGGCACCGACGTCTCTGACGATGCTGTAGCGGGTCGCCCATGGCAGCACCTGCTGGCTGTGGTTGCCGAACAGGTGCTTGTCGAGGCTACCGTTGCACTTGTACTCGTACACGAGCAAAAGCTCTCGTTTCTGGAAGCACCAACCAATAAGTTGTACGATATTATTGTGATTCAACCGGATTATAACTTGAATCTCCACAAGGAAATCGGTGAAACGCCGCTGCTTTTCGTTCCCAGTGAACTTTTTGACAGCTACTTGCAGCCGCTGTTCTTGCGTCCGTCCATTTCTCTGAGTTGTGAGCGTTCCCATGTAGACAACTCCAAAGGCACCTTGTCCGAGTCTCCTCGCATCCGAGAAGTTGTCGGTCGCGTTCCTTATCTCCGAGTAGTTGAGCTTCCTGGCAAGTTGGCTCAGCACCTCATCTAGCTGCTGCTTCGCATCTGAGTTCTTCTTGCTGAGAAACACAAGGATCACAATCAGAGAAAAAGATAGGAATGAGTAGACCACGATCACTGTCGTGAATCCAGTCTCGAATGGCTTGTTTTTGCTCGGACGGCCAGCCCTTTTGTCCGGGACTCTCTCCACACTGATGTTCCAACTCAACAAGCCGTATGTCTCGCCATCAGAGTCGGAGGCGAAGAAACCGATGTACGCCTTGCTGGGGACACGGTTGCTCATGGTGAGGGGCCCGGCAAAGACGGCCTTTGATGGTTTGAGTTGGCCGTCGTTGGCCATGTACACAGAGATCTTGTGTCCGATGCCGTCGTAGTCGATCCACATCGTGTGGTTCATGGCTGTGATCGTCGTCGGCTTGTTGCTGTAGGCCGACATGATGATGCTGCCAACATCAAGGGCCAAGCTGTTCGGGAGTTGTGAACTTGGTGGCCAGATGGCGGTGGAGTTGGCCGGCCGCCATGCGTCCAATCCGCCGCTGAGAGAGGGGACGACGACGAACACCAGGCTGCCCACGGCTGCTTGTCTCGCCGCCGCCGCCGATGGCGACGTGATGATCATCAATCTTAGAGTGGTGGTGAAGGACGCCTCGTTCTTCGCCACCCCGCCGGAGTCGACGTGCCGCCAGAGCTCCATCCGGAACGGGAGGAGGACGGAGCCGGATGACGACGTGTTGCTTGTGGGGAGACGGAGGACATCGCGCCATATCTCCGCGTTCTTGAGGACGAGCAGCGACTGGTACCCGTCGACGCCCTCGAAGGTTGGGATGCTCATGGTATCCGAGCCATTCCAGTCTTCCTCAAGACTGGTGCAAGCTTCCAGGCCGATGCATGCGTTGGAGAAGGAGATTGAGCGTAAGATCACAAAGGAGAAAGTAACAAGGACAAATGGAAATCTGGGTAGTACATGATGTGCCATCTTCTAGTGGATAATTAGTTAGAATTTTGGAGGTGCCTGCCTATTAGATATGCTTGGTTGCTCCACTGCTAGCTAGAGTTGGTACCTCTATTTATATATATTTAGGGCATGCAACACATGTATTGTAATTTCTAAGGTCGTTGATATATAGGTAATCATCAGATAGCTTTAATTCCTTTTTCGGGTTAGTCGTTATATAAAAGAGAATAGAAAAATGGAGGTTGGGAATTCAGTTGGAACCACGCATGCATATATATGGCTTTTGGGGTCTCTGTTGTCATAGTCATAACCAATGTTAATTGATTTATGATGATGGTTTTGATAGGAACGGTTTGTGATGGTGGAGATCTGTTAGGCCTGGACAGGAGACCAATCCTCCGAATCGATCAGTCTCCTTTAATTTCTTGACTCCAAGTCGTTTTTTAAATATACCTTGCATGTTAAATATAATGTAACTTTTTGTTAGAATAGATGCCGAATATGTTAGTTTTACTATAGTTGAACTTAAAATTGAAATGGGTATAGGATAGAGTTAGAGTCGAACTTTGTTATAGGCTTCCTCTTAAATAGAGAGGGGACACCACAATGTAACTATGACGATTACAATGTAACGTAGATGTACAGAGAGATGATGATGGCGTGACCATAGACTCATAGCAGCTAGATGCTATGTTGGTTGGTAAGCAGCATCCATGGTAGTGGTAATGATTTTATGGGAGTGGCTATACAATATTCGACAGATTTTTGGCTAAAAAACTTTCAAATGTAACTATAGTATAATTGAAATATAATTACATTTAACTGTGTACTGTAATAACTTGTATGTAACTGTTGTATAACAAACAAAAAGCTTGTAGGGCCGGTTGGTTAGCTGTGCGTGAGGTCGTGAGGTCAATCCTTGCCTCAAGCACGTAGCGTCTAAATTTTGAGCTTAGTTTTTGCGCGATTCTCAACATTGATCTAAGGGTCCACAAACGTGCCTCAAGCACTTGGCGTCTAAATTTTGAGCTTAGTTTTTACACAAATCTCAACATTGATCTAAGGGTCCACAAAGTGAAAGTTTTTAGGAAAAAAGCTATCGACAATTTTATAGCAATTCCATTTTTCATTTATCATAAAATAATATATATGCACCCTTTTCTCCTTGATTATCCTATCTTGCTTGGAGTTTCTATGAACGTAACTTCGTATAACTCGTGATGAGTTAGTCCTATTTAAGATTTGTAAAAGGGAATTGCCACCGTTTTTGACGCGGTAGATGAAATCATCTTTGCTCCGATCCACGATGTCATGTATCATGCATACAACAGTTCAGTTGCTACGATCACTCTTAATTAAAATCTTGCGTTTCCAGATGGGTATAGCTCGTTCACTTTCGAAAGAACCAACTTTATATGTTATTTAATCTGTTAGTTGAGGTGGAGTGCTTTAGGCACTTTGAGAATGTAAAGAAACTCAATTCTATCTCCAATCTAGAAAATGTTTTTAAATGACGTGCAATTTTAATTACACTCCCATTCACATTGCATAGAGCTAATATTATTAAAACTTTAAGCTTGTCATGATATATGCATCTAGAAAGAGCAGAGTGTCGTAAAAAAAATATACATTAGTTTTGATAGCAAAAACACATTAAGTCGAAGAAGGCTAGCCTAGCCTAGCTACTAACATATGCTGCCGGAAACAAGGAATGATTCACCTATTGTACAAAATTAGAAATGTAATTAGAAAATAGACACGCTCGTTGGCACACTCGCCATTTAGCCCGTGTAATATTGAGGATTTATAATCAGTAAACTTAGGTGACTAAAAATGTGAAAATTTTATTTTGTTTTAAAAAATGTGGAAAATTCACGGTAAGTAAGATTTAACAAATACTCAGCCGTCGGCGTCGAAAGAGCACGGCGCGGTGCATCCGGGACGGCAGTGGCGTGCAAGACAGGGCCTCGACGACACCGCCACAGACGCTTGCAGTGCAGACGCGGCGGCAGTCAAGTGTGGTGTGCTTTCACATCCCATTGCACTTGTTCTTCCTTATTTCATCCATGTCAAATGCGGCCCTAAAAATCTATATTTATCTTTGCTCTTAATTTGTTTGGTAGATTATATACGGGTTAATTGGATGTATTCTCTACTCATTATGTATTCGTGATGTATTGCTAAAACTTAATTGGTTCATGTATATATTTTTCAGCGCTTATTTTATTTACACATGTTTCCAGATAGATTGCGGTTGTCACTGCTACGAAAACAATCTTTCATGACGTTTGGAAAAACTTTTCTCTGGCGGCTACGAGGTGAAACCGCCAGCTCAAAAGATAGGGGGGGTGGGGGTTTCGGGCCGCCAGCGAAAACAAATCTTCACTGGCGGCCTCTCCTAAAGCTAGCCGTCAGCGAAGATGTGGTATTTTCTCTGGCGGCCATCTTAAGACACCGCCAGCGAAAATATCACATTTTCGCTGGCGGTAAGGTGACGTGGCCCGCTAGCGAAGATTCCTACATCTTCGCTGGCGGCCCACTTAAGCCGCCGCCACCCCTAAATATTTTCTATGGCGGTTCGAATGAACCGACATATGTTGACCGCCAAGGAAAATAGCATCACCTATATCACCAGTCCAGCTTACAGCCATGGCATTTGAGTACGATTTTCTCTCTCTTGTGAACAAATACATAGAGGGGAAGGTTTTGATCTTCAATCTTTTGAAAGATCTACTGCACCAGAGGTTACATGTACTTTCTCCTACTCCATTTGTAAAGTTTTTTTTCAATTTTATTGGTTGTTTGTTGAGATTTTGTATAGCAAAAAGTATGTGACACGGGAAAAAAAAGTATTTTTTATTTGTTATTTGGAGCTTAAAATGGGCAAACTTTGTAAGAAATATTGTGCATGATCGATGTTCCATATATATATCTAGTTTTGATATGTTTATTTGTAGCAGATCTATATATTAGTTAACTGCAGAGAACGCTGAGAAGAAGAGAAAAAGAGCTAGTTTTTTATTTTTTTCTAGTTGTTTGTAGTTTGTAGATTTTTGGCTAGCTTTAATTATCTTGTCTAGATTATAGTGGTTATAAATATTAATTAGTATAATTTTAATGTGACATATTATCAAAAATATATAAAGTGACGAAGTTATACATATTTTTTCGCAAATAATGCATAGATGGCGGACAGAGCATGGATGTATAGAGAGAGATACCGGTCGTCATACATTGAAGGAGTTGACATATTCATGAAAGCTGCTAAGAAGAATGCTGCATCTAAGAAGACAAAGGAAATTAGATGTCCATGCTTACATTGCAAGAATCAGAAAATTTGGATCGACCCATCTATAATCGAGCAACACTTGGTGATGCATGGATTTGTTGCAGGCTACACAAATTGGTCACATCATGAAGAGATCCCAAGCAAACAAGTTCCCAACCGGGCGATAGTACAGGATGAAGTGTTCAACTGGGACGAGGATTTGATGGTAGTAGCAGAAAAAGGAGAAGAGGAAGTAGAGTCCATTAATGTTGATGATGATGTTGGTGGCGATGATGGTCAGCACAGTATAGTTGATGATGTCGATGATGGTAATGTTTGCGTAGATGATGGTAATTTTGATTTGGAAGAGATGTTGCGTCATGCTAAACCTGAGGTTGTAGCTGGGTCCGCTCGTGGGTTGGAGAACTTCGAATCATTACAAAAGGCAACGAAGGTTCTTTTGTACGATGAGGCAAATGGTTGCATGAAGGATTTCACATTGTTGCGGACGGTGCTTGAACTTATGAGATTGAAGGCCAGAAACGGTTGGTCGGACCGTAGTTTCAACGATTTGTTGGTTCTGTTGAAGAAACTGTTTCTGCAACCCAACTCCTTGCCAACCAGCACCTATGAAGCGAAGAAGCTTATTTGCCCTTTATCTCTGGGTGTGCGAAAGATACACGCGTGTGTTAACCATTGCGTACTGTTTCGTAAAGAGTACGAGGATTTGGACAGATGCCCAACGTGCAACACTAGTCGATACAAAACAAGCTGTAGCCAGTCCGAGCATCAGGATGTTACCTAAGACGAGGTAGAAGACAACAATAAGAAGAAGATCCCCCAGTTGGTCATGTGGTACCTTCCGGTGAAAGATCGATTGAAGCGTTTGTTCTCGAACCTGAGGGATGCCGAACTGATGCGCTGGCATCATGAAAAGCGGAAAAAGGATTGGATGATTCGACATCCGGCAGATGCTCGACAGTGGAAGGAATTTGACAGAAAGTACCATGAGTTCGCAGAGGACCCAAGAAATGTAAGGTTTGCATTGAGCACCGATGGAATGAATCCATTTGGTGACTTGAGCAGCTCAAACAGCACGTGGCCAGTACTCCTAACCATGTACAACCTCCCTACGTGGCTGTGTCAGAAAAGGAAATATATTTTGTTGACCATCCTTGTACAGGGACCATGACAACCTGGCAATGACATGGATGTGTTTCTGGAGCCTTTGCTGGAGGATATGGCTGATCTGTGGAATCACGGGGTCCGGGTTTGAGACGAATTCATGCAGAATTACTTCACGCTTAATGCAATTATCTTTGTCACCATCAACGACTTGCCCGCACTGTTTTCCCTATCAGGACAGCTCAAGGGAAAGATAGGCTGCGTTATTTGTGTTGATGGTACAGTGTACATGTATATTCAGGGATCGAAGAAGCTAGTGTACATGCGACACCGACGTTACTTAAGAAAGAATCACCTGTACCGCTCCAAAGCAGAATATTTCGACAACACTGTTGAGAATGGTGATCCACTAGAACCATGGAAGGGTGATAAAGTGTTCACAATAACGAAAAAGCTCAAGGTTGTTTTTGGGAAGGCCAAAAAGAAGGAAACCAACAAGCGGAAGAGAAATAAGGCCAAAGAGCCAGCAAGCGCTAGCGGGCCATTCAAGAAGCACTCCATTTTCTTTAAGTACCTTTCGTACTGGCAAGATTTAGAGATATGTCATTCTATCGATGTCATGCACCTAGAGAAAAATGTCTTCGATAGCACCATGGATACTTTACTAGACATACCTAGCAAGACAAAGGATGGGCTGAAGTCCCGTAAGGACCTCGTGAATATGCAGATAAGGAAAGAGCTTCACCCTGTAGATGAGGGTAATGGAAAAGTGTATCTTCCACCGGCCTGCTACACCTTGACAAATGAGGAGAAAAAGGCAATGTGCAAATGCCTACGTGGGGTGAGAGTGCCTACTGGTTTCTCCTCAAACATTAAGCGACTGGTATCCATGAATGATTTGTCATTTTCAGGCTACAATTCCCATGATTGCCATGTAATGCTCACAGTATTCCTCGCTATCGTCATCAGAGCAATCAAACCATTACACATTAAGGTGGTCATCACAAAGCTGTGTTACTTCTTCAATGCAATCTCACAGAGAGTAATTGATCTTGACGAGTTAGGTACTCTCCGCACTTTCGCTATACAGACCGTGTGCGAGCTTGAGATGTGTTTCCCGCCATCATTTTTCAATATGATGGAACACCTCATAGTTCATATTGTGCCTCAAATTATTGCACTTGGTCCCCTGTACCTGCATCAGATGTGGCCATTCGAACGGTACATGTCCATTCTAAAAGGCTACGTACGGAACCGTGCCCACCCAGAGGGATCGATGATAGAGGGATATACTACCGAGGAAGTCGTTGAGTGTTGCATTGATTACCTAAAAGAGAGGAAAGCAATTGGTTTACCGGTACCTCGACATGAAGGTAGATTATCTGGAAGAGGGACAAAAGGGCAGAAAAGAATCCACGACGATGATTACAAGAAACTGAAAGAAGCTCATTTCACTGTGCTGCAACAGCTCGCGACAGTGGAGCCGTACATAGATTAGCACCTTAAGGAATTACAAGCAATGAATACAGGGCGTTCTGATGCATGGATCATGAAGCGACACAAGGCTGCCTTTACTGAATGGTTCAAGAACCTCGGCCTACCAGATGGCGATACTATGGAGGAAAAAACTATTAAGAGGTTGGTTGACGGGCCATCAAGTGTTTACACCTCATGGCAAATATATGATCTGAATAGGTATACATTTTATACCAAAGCGAAAGACCAAAGGAGTGCATGCCAAAACAGTGGCCTTCGAGTAGAGGCAATCGACACAACTGGACAAAAGAGCACATACTATGGATTCATAGAAGAAATCTGTGAACTGGACTATGGATCCAACATGCAGATTCCACTGTTCCGGTGCCAATGGGTGAAACACCCATCTGGCGTGGTTGTCGACATTTTTGGGCTGACAATCGTCGACCTCATCAATGTAGGGCACAAGAATGACCCATGGGTAGTTGTCGATCGGGCCGCTCAGGTTTTCTATGTGACTGATCCATCTCAGTTGAAGAAAGATATAGTTGTCTCGGGGAAACAAAAGATTTTGGGAGTTGATGATGTCCAAGATGTTGAGGCATATAATCAGTACGAGAACATGACACTCTTCACGGACTTTACAAACAACATTAAGGTTGCGGAAGCAATGATTGGTGATTCCCCGAAGCCATACATGAGGAACAAGGGAGTAGGGAAGAATGTCAAAGGTTAATCTACATATGTAATTATGATGACTTAAGATGGATGATGAATTTTTGTACGGATGATTACTGACTCTTTTTGTAATTAGTTCTGTGGATATTTTTACATTTAGTTGTGCAAAGAAATAAATATTGAAATGGGCCAAAAGTTTTTCCTGGCGGTAGAGTACACTTCCGGCCGCCAGCGAAAAAGGTTTTCGCTAGTGGCGAGGTAAGCCGGCCGCCAACGAAAATGGGTTTCGGTAGCGGGCCGCCTATTCCGGCTGCCAGCGAAAACCTTTTTCGCTGGCGGCCAGGTAAGCCGGCCGCTAGCGAAAATGGGTTTCGCTAGCGGGCCGCATAATCAGGCCGCCAGCGAAAAAGGTTTTTTGCTGGCGGCCAGGTAATCCAGCCGCCAGAGAAAATTGTTTCGCTAGTGGGCCACCTAATATGGTCGCCAGCGAAAAAGGTTTTCGCTAGCGGCGACGTAAGCCGGTCGCTAGCAAAAATGGGTTTCGCTATATATGGGCACGCGGGAGTCTCAATTTTCCCTAAGTCCCGAAGGCGCGAAAACCCTAGAGCCGCCGCCAGGCTGCCGAAATTTTCAGCCGCCGCCGCCAGCAAAAACCTAGCGCCACCGCCTCCTTTTCGCGCCAGGAGAGCGCCGCCGCCGCCTCCTTTTCACGCCAGGAGGCAGGTAGCCCTCACCGCCGCCGCCTCCTCCTCACCGCCGCCCAGCTGCCTCCTCACTGCCGTCGCCGGCCGCCTCCTCACCGCCCCCGGCCACCTCCTCACCGCCGCCGCCGGTCCTCACCGCCACCGCCGGTCCTCACCGCCGATGGCCGCCTCCTCACAGCCGCCGGCAGCCGCCTTGTGGGCACCCGGAAATTATACCGTTCAATGCAATTTGTGACCACCACATACTTTTGAATGAATGGGATCAATACACGCATAAATAGCCACTCATATCTCAATGTGCCCATGATCACAAATTAACACCATTCGATATAAAATCCATAATGCCGAATAATGAGCAAAGGAGATATTGCTGGGACTCCGCATGCCAGTCAACTTCAGCCTGAGACATGCCCGTCAAACCACACGAAGGCGGCGACCAGATGTGTTACACATCTCAGGAGACTTGACTCAAATTGTAAGAGCTCTACAACATCTCAATTGTTCAAAATTCATACTCGTGCTTAGCTAGTCCCCAGGAAAAGCGACTAGCCTTGCACTTTCATCGTAAGCAATTGATAACCATCACACATGCTTCAACATGGATAACAGAACAACAAGATACATATATTATAATGGGATTCAACCACCCATCATACAACACAAACTATAGAAGCAGAAGTTTCATAAATTCACATAAACAAAAGTAAAACCCGTGGTTTGCCAACTAACCCACAAGGCAACCAACCGGGGCAAGAGTAAAGCTGAAAGACTACTCACCACCCTCACCGCCCTCGGTAGGGTAGTAAGAACAATCATGTTCTCCAACGTCCTCTTCTGAAATTGCAGACATCGGGTTAAGTACAAAATGTACTCGCAAGACTTACTCATTAACATATATATAACAAAAGAGTATGCAAGCTTCTACCTTAGAAGATGGCATAATGGTTTAAGTTTTACATAAAAGCCAATTTAGTTGCGCAAAACTATTAAGGTGAAAACATAGATTTTCTCAAGTAGCATAATCTGAAATTTAATCATCAAAAAGCACATCCCGTGCCCTTATCACCATCCATGGACTTCCATTGTCCAACTATGGCTTAACACATATCCATCCCATATCCAAGTCCAATCCAATCCAATAAACCCGGTTTGATGCTAACATAGTTGAGCTAACACATCAAGCGGTCGTCCTGTAACCGTGGACACGGCTATTCGAATAGTTTTACTCTGATCAGAGGGGTACATCTTTACCCACACGAAATGAACAAGAATCAAATGCTTTCACACGCACACAGGTGTGACTCACAAGTGACACAAGTTCATAACATGTCCTTTCCTAGTCCCACCCCAATCACCTAAACTCCGCCTAGGCCCCCGACGACTTAGCCACGTGCGTGTGTGATGTGGCTAAGGCGGGCTCACCATCGCGGGAGAAACCCCCTGCCAAAACCAGGCACACCCGGGGCAACTCCAAAGGAACAACCATCCTCACGATTGACCAGCGTAGCGTAGATGATTACAGTGCAACGTAATACTAAGTCAAGCCGTCCCATTCCGGCGTGTGGTAGTACGTAAGGTGCTTGAATAGAGGTCAACATGTTCGGTCCTTAACAACCCAGACAAGGCTACTTGCATCAGGGAAAACCACCATCCCTTCATCGCCCTATCACTCGTCCAAGTTAAACATATTTTCCATATGACCCATTTAGTGTAAGTAGTCAAATTTTATGCCCATAAATCGCAAATAGTGATTAGGTTCAATCGATAGCTCCATCCATCGATTTTAAACACTACTAGATCTAAGCATGGCTAAGCATCGGTAAAACCATAAAACATTCCCAAGTATTGCTGCCCAGAGGTTACAAGGATAAATGATAACAATGGAACAAGGAAAGATATGCAGCAATTAGGTATAACCGATTCTAACCATTGCCGACAAGTTTGTAATAAAACAACACATGCATATATGTCGTTTTGCAATCAAATCACTTTAGCAAAATAGGGATTCTATATGCTTAGATGCTTGCCTGTCTGCTGTGAGAAATCACACTCCAATTCAAGATCTTTCTCCACATACTCCGGAACGTCGGAATCTAAATAATAAAAACGTACGATACAAATAAACATGCAAATAATGCGAAAAATCCAAAATGCTCTAAAATGTATGAATTCCTCACAGTGGATTGGTCATGTTCTAAAATGAATTTAGGTGAAGAAATTTCTATTTTATCACTGCTATTTTATAAGTTATGAATTTTACCAATTTGACAACAAGAGTATTAGTTATTTGATTAAATTTGTTTTAGGAGGTAGTTTTGTCAAATTCCTTTTATCCAAATAAAAAGGTATATAATTCAAAGATGAAAAACATTTAATTTATAATTTTAGGAATAACTATTAATTTTCTAGAGATTATATAAGTCCTAATTGCAAAATAAGTGTTTTTGTATGACTTACAATTTTAGTCTCATTTCCTGTACAGAAAGTACCATATTTTATTTTACCAAATTAAATTTCATGCTTTACTGAATCTACAGAAATTTAGTTCACTCTATTTGGATTATAAATGAATTTTCTACAATTTTTACAATTTCTATGTCAACTATTTCATATTTGAATTTTAGAAATAAATATTATACTGTAAATATAGGATGTTATTACACCATATTAAAGTTCACAATTTTATAGACCTACTGGAATTGGTTTCACCTCAAAATGAGTTATATTTGATTTTATATGGATTTTACAAGTTTTGACATATTTTCAATTGAAAAGATAAAGGTTTAATCATTTCCTTTTATATTTTTGAATTATAAATACCTAGGTCCACAGGTCAGTGAATGCAGATTTGCAGAAAACCCCCTATAGTTCTTGAATTAGAACCCGCAGTCCAAACACGTGTATCAAGCTGTTTTCATTAAGAGTCCCTGGATTTTCAAGTTATCACATTTAAGTCTGAGGCCCATATGTCATTGAGGAGGGAAATTACACATCGAACCCTAGAGTTAGTTGAATTTATAAATCGTGGTCCCTGGGCATGAGTATACAGACAGTGCCATGGCTGCAGCTCGAGTGAGCTCGCCGCCGGCAAACGGCACCTCGGATTGGGTCACGGCCAAAAGAAAAAAGGTAGAGGGGACTCTTGCGAACCCGATGGTGGTCTATTCGTTGGTTGTGGTGGTCGGAATAGGTGTCAGCGACGGCGTGGGCGGCGGTGTCCCTCGGCATGCAACTGCAAGTCGAGCTACGGCTCGAACCCGAGCGAACAAATGCATGCATATGATCCTATGAGACCCCTGGAGACTTACCACGGGTTGGAAACGGTCGGCGAAGATTAACAGCGACGGCAACTTGAAACGAACTCCGGCGGCTGCAGTAGATAGCAGAGCAACGGCGGCAGCGATCCTCGGCCTGTAATCTGCTAAGAGAAGGTGAGAGACATCTCAAGGATCACCTGGGGATGCTCCACGAGTGAGGAATTGGTTTGGAGCTCACCGGAGAGAAATGAATCGACGACGGCGGCAATTGGCCGGAGTCGGAGAAGACAATGTCAATCTCCCTCCTCGGTGTACCATTCCTTGAGATTCTTGAGGGGTTTTGCTACGGAGCTCATGGGGAAGCTGATGGCGAGAGGAAACGGCTCGGGGTGGTCTCCTTCGTGCTATGCGATAGTGATGTCACCGGCGGCGGCCTTCAGTGCGTGCTCCCGAGCATCGTTGGCACGGCGGCGTTCCCTCGCTACGATGGACGAAACGAACCGATATCAAAAGAGGAATCGCTCGGCAAGATGTGGAGAGGATGGAACGCGACAGAAATGGAGATGACCGTGGCTCGTCGGTGACAGCGGCTGTCGACGTTCCCACGGCCGGTGGCGAGTTTGAGGGTGACGGAGGCGCTAGGGTTTCTCCTCCTCGTTTTGGTCGGTACTGGGGAGAAGAGGAGAGATGTGCGACGTGGCTGGGAGAAGAAAAGGGAGAAGCTCGGCGTCGCCACGTCGAGTCCACGCGTCGAACACCCGGCGACGCGCTCCTTCCTCTCTCTGTGTTTCTCTCTGTGTTAGGGCGGTGTAGAGTTATTTGCACCGAGTTGGAGCTAGTCTGTGTCACTGTCAAGTGGGTCCATGGCGTGCTAGGCTAGGCAAGGAAGAGAGGGATGGGTAAAATTTCTGGTGGACACAGTGCTAGACAGTATTAGGGTTTTCCCTTTTTAATTTCCTTTCTCCCTTCTTTATAAATTCCAAAACATAATTTCTGTGGATGATAAAATAATGTAGATTTTTATGGTGGTATATAAAAATACCTAAGTTCCATTTTCTTTGGTTCCACCCAAAAATAATTTATATTTTAATCTCAGGAAAATAAAGAATTTCAGTTCAGCCGAATTTTGTTTGAATTTTTAAAATGTCAAAACCTACAAAATAAATTCTATAAAAATTATGTTAATTCCTGATAAATAGTGTAGTATTTTAATGAATTATAAACCCTATACATTGTTATGTGATAAAATACACATGTGGAATATATATTCATTTTGCCGATTAGGGTTTTGAAATTAACTATGGTTTGACTGCTCTGACCTAATTAATTAGGGTATCAAATGTACATATTAAATTATACCAAAATTCCAGTGATACAAATATATTACCTAGTATCTACATGAATTTTCCCAAGATTTTATCTTGCACCAATTATTTTTAAATATTCTATAAGCTTAACTTTACTTATATGTTTCCTATTATAAAATATAATTAAGTGCTGTAAAATCATATTTAGATAATTCTTGTCCTAATATGATTTTGTTGAGCATGATTTATACTTTTAGTTACTCATCTTCATATATTTTACATATATACATCATTGTAAAAATACATTAGGTATTTGCTTCAGGTTTTTAAGTTAACTCTCATGAGTCCTAATATGAAATGCTAGGAAATTCCATAAACAAGAGAAAGGACTCAATGCTTAACAATACATCATGCAATTACATGCACACACACTATGTTTTATTTTCTTTCTTAAAACCATCAAGTTAAAGGTTTTAAATTAATCATGAATTTGGAAATCAAAATTAGTATTCTTAGACTTGCCTAGGTTTTTCGTTGAAAAATTTTAGTGTCTCTACTTCACAAAAATCATTTTCAATATTTTAAATGCAAAAGTTGGAAGTTAGAATTTAAGGTATGTTACACGCCTCATCACNGATGGCCGCCTCTTCACAGCCACCGGCGGCCGCGTCCTCACCGCCGCTTGCCGCCTCACAGCCGCCGACGGCTGCCTCCTCACCGCCGCCGCCTCCTCTTCTTCCTCTGCTCGCCGCCTCATCCAGGTACCCCTGTCGCCGCCTCCTCTTTTTTCTGATGAATGGAATGGATGAATGAATGAATGGATCGATGAATGGATGGATGAATCGATGAATGGATGGATCGATGATTGATTGTATGTATAGATGTATAGATGTATAGATGAATCGATGAATGGATGGATTATTGATTGATTATATGAATGGATGGATGAATCGATGAATGGATGGATTGATTGATTGTATGAATGGATGGATTCATCGATGAATCGATGATCTGTTGCAGCCATTTGTAATCGCAGGGGATGCATGTTTATTCTTAATCCGAGAGCAAAGATCTTAATCTGTTGTAGCCATTTGTAATCACAGGGGATACATTTACTTGAGATTCAAATATCTTTCTGTTTTAAACTGAAGCTTGATTGCTATAATCTATAAAAGAGAACTAAAAGAAACTAGTTTTGTTATCTAATTTGGTTTGTATTTTACTGAAATAGTTTTGTTAATTTTGCAATCAAGCATCTAAAGCTATTGGGTGACTCAAGATAGTGACTCAAGATATTGGGTGAACACAAGACCTCGCTCTTTCGAGCGAACCAGTACCATCGTACGTTCGTTTGTTCGTTCGGTCGCTCGTTCGTTCCAAACTTTTCTACACCGTCTATCACGTTGCATACACTAGTCTACTCCTTTAATTTATTGTACTCTCTCCTGCTCTGTAATACTTAATGTTTTAAATAATAACATGACCTATAAAATATATCTTTAATATATACAATAAATAGATAGTGACTCAAGATATTGGGTGAACACAAGACCTCGCTCTTTCATGCTACAAATGGATAATTTTCATAACAAATTTTGTCTTGACTCCCCATGTATAGGAGTCAAGACAAAATTTGTCTTGAAAAATCTCTGTTTCTGTTTAGTCATGAAAGACCGAGTGCTTGTGTTCAGCCAATATCCTGAACCAGTACCTACTTCGAACGAGCGAACCAGTACCCTAAACCCTAAACCCCTAAACCCTAAACCCTACACCCTAAACCCCTAAACCCTAAACCCTACACCCTAAACCCCTAAACCCTAAACCCTAAACCCTACATCAGCGAAGGCATAACAGGCCAACCTGCTCTGTAATACTTGACGTTTTAAATAATAACATGACCTATAAAATATATCTTTAATATATACAATAAATAGATAGTGACTCAAGATATTGGGTGAACACAAGACCTCGCTCTTTTCATGCTACAAACGGATAATTTTCATAACAAATTTTATCTTGACTCCCCATGTATAGGAGTCAAGACAAAATTTGTCTTGAAAAATCTCCGTTTCTGTTTAGTCATGAAAGACCGAGTGCTTGTGTTCAGCCAATATCCTGAACCAGTACCTACTTCGAACGAGCGAACCAGTACCCTAAACCCTAAACCCCTAAACCCTAAACCCTACACCCTAAACCCCTAAACCCTAAACCCTAAACCCTACATCCGCGGAGGCATAACAGGCCAACCTGCTCTGTAATACTTGACGTTTTAAATAATAACATGACCTATAAAATATATCTTTAATATATACAATAAATAGATAGTGACTCAAGATATTGGGCAAACACAAGACCTCGCTCTTTCATGCTACAAACGGATAATTTTCATAACAAATTTTGTCTTGACTCCCCATGTATAGGAGTCAAGACAAAATTTGTCTTGAAAAATCTCCGTTTCTGTTTAGTCATGAAAGACCGAGTGCTTGTGTTCAGCCAATATCCTGAACCAGTACCTACTTCGAACGAGCGAACCAGTACCCTAAACCCTAAACCCCTAAACCCTAAACCCTACACCCTAAACCCCTAAACCCTAAACCCTAAACCCTACATCAGCGAAGGCATAACAAGCCAACCTGCTCTGTAATACTTGACGTTTTAAATAATAACATGACCTATAAAATATATCTTTAATATATACAATAAATAGATAGTGACTCAAGATATTGGGTGAACACAAGACCTCGCTCTTTCATGCTACAAACGGATAATTTTCATAACAAATTTTATCTTGACTCCCCATGTATAGGAGTCAAGACAAAATTTGTCTTGAAAAATCTCCGTTTCTGTTTAGTCATGAAAGACCGAGTGCTTGTGTTCAGCCAATATCCTGAACCAGTACCTACTTCGAACGAGCGAACCAGTACCCTAAACCCTAAACCCCTAAACCCTAAACCCTACACCCTAAACCCCTAAACCCTAAACCCTAAACCCTACATCAGCGGAGGCATAACAGGCCAACCTGCTCTGTAATACTTGACGTTTTAAATAATAACATGACCTATAAAATATATCTTTAATATATACAATAAATAGATAGTGACTCAAGATATTGGGGAACACAAGACCTCGCTCTTTCATGCTACAAACGGATAATTTTCATAACAAATTTTGTCTTGACTCCCCATGTATAGGAGTCAAGACAAAATTTGTCTTGAAAAATCTCCGTTTCTGTTTAGTCATGAAAGACCGAGTGCTTGTGTTCAGCCAATATCCTGAACCAGTACCTACTTCGAACGAGCGAACTTCGAGCGAACCAGTACAATAAACCCTAAACCCCTAAACCCTAAACCCTACACCCTAAACCCTAAACCCTAAACCCTAAACCCTAAACCCTAGTTTCTTTAAAGTTATTGATCTCAACCTTATTCGAAATGAAATGTTAAGAATTATGTAATTGGAGGGAGTACACTTGTAACTAAAGTAGTATAATATTACTATACTAGAGTAGTAGTACTGGTAGCAAGAGTATAATATTACTATACAAGCGAGAAAGTTACAAACTCCCATAAAATAAGACCATGCCTGGCTCTCAAAGCGAAGGGAAAAGATGCAGTTACAATTACTAATAATTACTCCTCATTAATTACCGGCAACTGTTTAGGAGTGTACTGTCTATAAGTGAAGTAGTAGTATAGTATGTAACATACGGAGGTTAGCTAAGCTAATTAAGCTAGATGAGCATGCATGGAAGCAGTTGCTCATTCGCTCGCTCGTTCGCTCGGTCGTTCGCTCGCTCGCTCGTTCCGTCGGTCGTTCGTTCGTTCACTCGTTCACTCGTTCGTTCGTTTGGTCGTTCGTTCGATCGTTCGTTCGGTCGTTCGCTCGGTCGTTCGACCGTTCGCTCATTCAGTCGTTCGTTCGTTCGTTGCCTTCGTTCACTCGTTCGTTCGCTCCTTTACTTGTTCGTTCGCGCATAGGTTCGCTCGTTCGTTCGTTCGCTCGGTTGCTCGTTCGTTCGGTCGGTCGTTCGCTCGTTCGGTCCACACATGTCGTTCGTTCGTTCACGTTCGTTCTAACGTTACGTCGTTCGTGGCGCGGCCGTGGTGGTGGGCCGGCCATGGTGGTGGCGGCGGCGGCCGTGGTGGTGGTGGCGGCGGCGGTCGTGGTGGTGCGGCGGCCGCGCCACCACGACCGCCGCCACCACCACGGCCGCGCCACCAGCCGCCGCCACAACACAGGCCGCGCCACCACCACGGCTGTCGCCNATCTTTAGTCCCGGTTGGTGCCACCAACCGGGACTAAAGATCCCGACTATAAAATGCTGGGCGCATCGTCTTCTCCGGATCCACACTTAGCCGTTTCTCATTTTCTCTCCACTCTCAGCGCGCACGTCCTCCGTCTTTGCCGCCGTCGTCGTCTTCGTCGTCTCCGCCGCCGTACGTCGTCGCCGTCCGCACCGCGTCTCCCGGTCCGAGGTTTGACCGATCTCCATCTTTTCTTCCGTCCGTTTTCAACAATGAACACGTACCGCACCGCCGTCGCCGCGCCGTCCGCACCAGCCGTCGCCATGTTGGCTCGTTCCCCGTGCCGCCGCCGCCACAGCACGGCCGCGCCACCACGACCGCCGCCACCACCACGGCCGCGCCACCAGCCGCCGCCACAACACAGCCGCGCCACCACCATGGCCGCCGCCACAACTACGGCCGCCCCACCACCACGGCCGCCGCCGCTACCACCACGGCCGCCGCCGCCACCACCACGGCCGTGCTGTGGCGGCGGCGGCACGGGAACGAGCCAACATGGCGACGGTGGTGCGGACGGCGCGGCGACGGCGGTGCGGTACGTTTCATTGTTGAAAACGGACGGAAGAAAAGATGGAGATCGGTTCAAACCTCGACCGGGAGACGCGGTGCGGACGGCGACGACGTACGGCGGCGGAGACGACGAAGACGACGACGGCGGCAAAGACGGAGGACGTGCGCGCTGAGAGTGGAGAGAAAATGAGAAACGGCTAAGTGTGGATCCGGAGAAGACGATGCGCCCAGCATTTTATAGTCGGGATCTTTAGTCCCAGGTGGTGGCACCAACCGGGACTAAAGATGTTTTCCCGCTCGGCCAAATTTTATTTTTGTCCCGACTATGTTTAACAACCGGGATTAAAGATTGAAACAGTGCCCATGTAAATGTTAGTATTAAAATATATAATGCCATATTACCTATTTAATAGTTCAAAATTGATATTACATTCCAATAACGATATATAATTAAAATTGACCAATTTAAATACTATTTGAATAGTATTAAAATATCAACTACCATATTACCTATCTAAATAGTTTTAAATTATTATTAAATATAAATAATCACATATAGACCAATTTAAATACTATTTGAATAGTATTAAAATATCTACTACCATATTACCTATTTAAATAGTTTTAAATTATTATTAAATATAAATAATCACATATAAATAACATATGACGTTTCAATTTGATATTACATTCCAATAATTGATATTACTATCTAATACTATATTACCTATTTAAATAGTTCAAAATTGGTATTACATATATAATTGTAGTAGTAAAAAACACAAACATTACATGGCCTTCAATACATTGTAAATAATTTGCGTCGTCCATACAACAACCTATGTCACTGTTTTTCTCACGTACTTTCTCCTCACTAATGTTCCTTCGCTATGATCGTTGCGTGAGTAAGGGGTGTCCTCCTTTGAAAGGAGGATGCTCGGGTCAACCGTCACCGCGAACGGAGGTTGCCCGTCGAACTGATCGTAATCTTCGTCAGTCTTATCCTCGACTCCAACGATTTTCCTTTTGCCTAGGAGAACCACGTGGCGCTTTGGCTCGTCGGGTCCTTTACCCTTCTTTGGTTTGCTAGACATGTCCTTCACGTAGAAAACCTGTGTGACATCATTGGCTAAGACGAAAGGTTTGTCTGAGTATCCAACCTTGCTTAGGTCAATCGTTGTCATCCCACTGTCATCAATCGTTACGCCTACACCAGTGAGCCTAACCCATTGGCATCGAAACAGAGGTACCTTCAAGGGTCCGTAGTCTAGTTCCCATATGTCCTTGATGACACCATAATACGTGCTAGTTGCACCATCGTATCTCATGCCGTCGATACGTATAGCAGAGTTCTGGTTTGTGCTCTTTCTGTCTTGGGCTCTTGTATAAAATGTATACCCATTGATTTCATATCCTTGGAATGTCGATATCGAGCAAGAAGGCCCCCTCGCCAAGAAGGCTAGTTGTCGATCAATGGTTTCTGCACCCATTAGACGTTGTCATAGCCAAACGGGGAAAGTATCGATGTGATGGCGTGTAATCCATGCATCAGACTTGCCGATGTTTTTCGACCGAACAATCACCAGGTGCTCCTCGATGTAAGGAGCCACCAACGAAGATTGTTGCAAAACCGTGAAATGTGCTTTACGGAATAAATCGTTGTCCACGGTCATTATTGCTTTTCTTCCAAGAGTCCCCTTTCCCCGTAGTCTCCCCTCATGGCTTGATTCGGGTACCCCGATTGGACGGAGGTCTTCAATAAATTCTACGCAGAACTCAATGACCTCCTCTGTTTCATAACCCTTGGCGATGCTTGCTTCCGGACGAGAACGGTTACGAACGTATTTCTTTAGAACGCTCATGTACCTCTTGAAAGGAAACATGTTGTGTAGGTACACAGGACCGAGAATACTGATCTCTTTCACAAGGTGACATAGAAGATGCGTCATTATATTGAAGAATGACGGTGGAAAGATCATCTCAAAGCCGATGAGACATTGGACCACGTCCTCTTGAAGGGTTGTTAAACTGTCTGGATCTATGATCTTTTGTGAAATTGCATTCATGAAAGCACATAGCTTTGTTATTGTTCCCCGGACATTATCAGGAAGGATACCACGAATTATAACAGGAAGCAGTTGTGTCATCAACATGTGACAGTCATGAGACTTTAGGTTTGTGAATTTCTTTTCCTTCATGCTTATTATTCTCTTTATGTTCGAGGAGTATCCAGACGGTACCTTGATGCTCTCCAGGCATTCAAACATACTTTCCTTCTCTTCCTTGCTCAGGGTGTAGCTTGCAGGACTCAAGTAATGGCTTCCTTTATCCTTCGGTTCCGGGTGAAGGTCTTCGCGTTGTTGCATATGCTTGAGATCATTACGTGCTTCAAGTGTATCTTTCGACTTCCCATATACACCTAGGAAGCCTAACAGGTTGACGCAAAGGTTCTTAGTGAGGTGCATCACATCGATCGCGTGCCGGACGTCTAAGACTTTCCAATAGGGTAACTCCCAAAAAATAGACTTCTTCTTCCACATCGCCGCGTGACCATCTTCGCTCTCTATAGGTTGGCTGCCAGGTCCCTTTCCAAATACTACTTTCAGATCTTTCACCATAGCAAACACGGTTTTTCCGTTGCGATGTTTAGGCTTAGTACGGTGGTCTGCCTTCTGTTCGAAATGCTTGCCTTTTTTCCGTACAGGATGGGTTGCAACAAGGAATCGACGATGGCCCATGTAAACAACCTTCCTGCAGTGTTTCAGATACGTACTTTCAGTTTCATCCATGCAATGGGTGCAAGCCTTGTACCCCTTGTTTGACTGTCCTGATAGGTTGCTAAGTGCAGGCCAATCGTTAATGGTCACGAACAACAACGCTCGCAGGATAAATTGCTCCTGTTTGTCCTCATCCCACACGGAGACACCTTCTTTGTTCCACAACAGAAGAAGATCCTCAACCAGTGGTCTTAGATACACATCAATGTCGTTACCAGGTTGCTTTGGGCCTTGAATGATAATTGGTATCATGATGTACTTTCGCTTCATGCATAGCCAAGGGGAAAGGTTGTAGATACACATGGTAACAGGCCAAGTGCTATGGCCGCTGCTCATCTCTCCAAATGGATTCATTCCATCTGTACTTAAACCGAACCTTACGTTTCGGGCATCCTCTCCAAAGTCTGGAAATGTTCTGTCGATGTTTCTCCACTGCGACCCGTCGGCGGGGTGTCGCAGCATCCCGTCTTGTTGACGTTCTTCTGCGTGCCAGCGCATCATGCTAGCATGCTCTTTGTTCCTGAACAAACGCTTGAGCCGTGGTATTATAGGGAAATACCACATCACCTTAGCAGGAACTCTCTTCTTCGAAGGCTGTCCGTCAACATCACCTGGATCATCTCGTCTAATCTTGTATCGTAGTGCTTTACAAACCGGGCATGCTTCTAGGTTCTCGTACTCCTCACCGCGATAGAGGATACAATCGTTCGGACATACGTGTATCTTATGTACTTCTAGTCCTAGAGGGCATACCACCTTCTTAGATTCGTACGTTGTTTCGGGCAACTCGTTTCCCTCCGGAAGAATGTTCTTGACGAGTTTCAATAACTCGCCAAATGCCTTGTCACTCACACCATTTTTTGCCTTCCATTGTAAGAATTCTAGCGTCGTACCCAATTTTTTGTGCCCCTGTTCGTAACCTGGGTACAACGAAGTTTTGTGGTCTGCTAACATACGGTCCAATTTTTGGACCTCCTTCTCACTTTCGCAGCCGTCCTTTACGTCCCGCAACATTTGACCAAGATCATCTACAGCGACGTTATCTTGAATAGCTCCGTCCGCCTCGCCTTCTGGATTTTCGTCAAATCCACCGTATTGATGAGCCCAGCCCGGAATATTCTCGTCTTCTACTTAATCTTCTTCCATTGTAACCCCTAGCTCTCCGTGCGAGGTCCAACAATTATATCCAGGCATGAATCCAGACTCAAACAAGTGCGCATGAATAGTTCTTGATGATGAATACTCCTTTCGGTTACTGCACTTTTTGCATGGACAACACATGAAACCCTTGTACTTGTTAGCATTGGCCACCTTCAAAAAATAATGCACGCCTTCAATAAACTCTTTCGACCGTCGATCCGCGGTGTACATCCATTGTCGATCCATCTAGACATCAAATAGTCCAATGTTACTAACGAAATCCACATTCTCGAAACTAATTAAATAATCATACAAAAATTTAAAACATCATTATTCAAAGCGAAACTAATTTCTAGAAAAGAGAATGGAGAAAATATTCTAATTTTGCCTAACATATTTTGCCTAACATCATTATCCAAATTTTCTAATCTCAAAATCAACCTAATGTTGCCTAACATATTTTCTCCCTCATCATTTTGCATAAACATTTATGGAGAAAATATTTTATAGAAACAAAGCTATAAATGCAATATGCTAAGCATACATTATTAGAGAATGGATTTGCTAACCTTTTTTATCTCTCCGATTTGTATATTATCATCAAAACAAATTTATCAAAAATTTTGGCAGCACTTCCCTTCTTCCTCCTCCTCTTGGCAGCAATGGCTCGGGCTAGAGTAGGAAGAAGAAGTATAAAAAGGTGGATCACTATAGTCCCGGTTAATAACACTAACCGGGACTATAGATCTAAATTATCTTTAGTCCCGGTTGGTGTTACCAACCGGGACTAAAGTTAGGATCTTTAGTCCCGGTTGATTACACCAACCGGGACTAAAGATCCCCGCCCCCCTGACACTAGCCTGACAGGGCCGGTGGGATCTTTAGTGCCAGTTTATACCACCAACCGGGACTAAAGTTAGGATCTTTAGTCCCGGTTGATTACACCAACCGGGACTAAAGATCCCCGCCCCCCTGACACGAGCCTGACAGGGCCGGTGGGTGTTTGAACCGGGACTAAAGATGATATTTAGTCCCGGTTGGTGTTACTAACCGGGACTAAAGATCATCGCGACCCGTTACCTTTTTAAACCGGGACTAAAGTTGATCTTTAGTCTCGGTTCATATTCGAACCAGGACTATTCCGGTTTTTCTGATTCCGACCAAAGATCAGTTCTCCAGTAGTGATAATAACGCACGCGAAAGAAATAAAGAAATTTTGGAGTAGCATAGTTCGGGTGATTAAACTGGCCATCGATCATGCGGATGTGGTGATGTGTTGGGTGGCTAGCTCGTCGCCACCGCGGTCATCGCCATGCCGCCGTTGTTGGAGACGCCGCGGTTGTGGGGCGCGGCCGTGATGGACTTGCTGGACGAGGAGCTCGCCGGCCTCAGCGCCCTCATTGGGCTCGCCAGCGCCCATGCCCAGCTCCGGTGGCTACGCGCGCCGTGGGTTCTTGCGCTGGGGGCGGCGGAGGCCGCGGTGGCGCCGTCGGCAGCGGAGAGCCAGTAGGAGGAAGTGGGCGGTGGCCCGACGCCGAGGCCGCCGAAGAACCCGGCCACTTGATCCGGTGCTGCTGGGTGGACTCGTACTCGTCGTCGTCGTCGTTGCCGGCGACGGAGTAGTTGCCGCCACCGAGGTGCGCGAGCGCGCCGGCGGACAACTTGGGCTTGGGCTCGCGGTGGGACTCCACGCGACAGAGCACGCAGTCGCTGAAGCCGGTGGAGGGGTGCTCCAGGAAGTCCCCCGAGAAGCTGTGGCTGCCGCACCCCACGGAGCGCAACCGCGCCACCTTCCTCCCGAACGACGACGACGACGAACCCTCGCTGCGGCAGCCGGGGCTGTCTGGCTCCACTATGGCCTCCAGCCTCCGTCCCAGCGACGCCGACAACGCCGAGGCCACCGACACCGACTTCCTCCAATCCTCCTCGCCGACGCGCCGCCGCCGCCACCGTTTGCCAACCACGCCGAGCTCTAGTGGCCGCCGCTCGACGACGAGGACGAGGAGTAGAGGACGGGCCAGAAGCTCTTCTTCCTCGGGCTGTTCATGCTTATCACGGAGGAAGTGGGCGTCGTCACTGGCGTCTCCTCCGGCCGCCGCGTACTCCAAGTCGAAGGATAGAGGGGAGACAGACGATAGAGAGAAAAGGGAGGTGTGAGGATGACATGCGGGGCCTACATGGGCCCCACCAATTTTTAATTATTTTTTGTGTATAGCTGACATGTGGGCCCACGATTTTTATTATTTTTTCGGGATTGAATTGCCACGTAAGCGTCACGTCAATGCCATGTGGGATGAAGACCTAGTCAAATTAGCCACGTAGGTGCCACGTCAGCCAAAATCACCTTTCAAACCGTCGAGGGACCACATTTACACCGGTTTTGACAGCTAAGGGATTGGTTGTATCTGGTTTTTGGGTTCAAGTACGAAAATCAGATTCGGTGTAAATTTAAGGGACCTCAAATGAACTTATTCCTTTGTAAACGGATTAATTATATACTTATGTGGAGCACGGCCCAGCATGAACAAGGTAATAATATAAACAAATAAGTAGATACTAACCAGTAAACTATAGAATATGAACTATTCTAGTGTACAACGAGTCAGTAAAAATCATTGTAAAACACCTCGAGACTAAAAAGACCAGTGGAAAGACTTGCTGGTCAGCATTTGGACCGACGTTGGAGTACATGCATGTGCACGCAGTATAATAATAAGGTTTTCCTCTCCTGTTGGAGCGTATGGATATTTCGCTAGTGAACATGTAAATAAAAGGCTAAAATGCAAACGTGCACAGTTGCCCCACAAAACAACTTGAATTTTATCCGAGAGAATCGAGAAAATGCTATCTTCAGATTCAGATTTGCAGTAATCGGACAGATAGTCAGAAATTTCCTGCTACTTGCACGTTAAAAGTACAACTTGAGTTTCTACTTGTATTTACTTAGCCGTTTCAATAAACCGAGGCAGTGTAAACTAAATTGTTTGGTACGTTGGAGTTAGTGGTTGTCATAGTTACTCGTGAGAGTGAGATGCAAACTTATCCAGTGAATATTCATAGAGTTCAATAGATAACACGGGTAATTCTGGGAGTTGAGGCCACTTGTACCAACCAACCCATCAGTGTCTGTTCTAAACTGTCATTAGATTGTGTTCTTTTTCATCTTTTTCAACTCATCTCTTTCGTTTTTTACGCATATGTTTTTTAAACTGTTAAAACGATGTGTTTTTTGAAAAAATTATTCAAAAATTGCTTTAAAAAATTATATTGATTTATTTTTCTTAAAAAAATTAGCTAATACGTAATTAATCACGTGCTAATGGATTGATCTATTTTACGTGTAGGAGGGATTTATTCCCAACCACACAGCTACCAAACGCAGTCTTAGTGTCAGTTTTAGAACCAGGAGCACTGGTGATGGGTGCTCATGAGTGCTGGATTTGATGAGTTTGTTCGATTAAAAAAAATGACGGCACGGCTCGATTTGAGCCAAACCAATGAATCACTAAACCGGATTCGATCACAAGATTAAGTAAAGAATCATTCTCTTAATATAAGATTCATCACAAAACATCACAAAGCCATATTCAACAATTCATCACAAAAACTATAGAATACTCATAAAAAGAGAAAAAAATTACGATAGAACTCCACAATCAACGCTGCTCAGTGGAGACCGGCTGAGGCGGCAGCCACCGCTCATCGTGGATCTGCCGCATCTCGCCATGGATCTATCGCTACCACTGAGACCGAGGTGGCTGCCGCCGCTCGACATGGATCCGCTGTCGCTGCGACACGACGTGGATCTCTGCCGCCGCTGCTTGCCTATGGGCTTCTAGGCTCGCCGCTAACATCTACCAGGCTAGCTACTGACCGCCATCCCTCTAGCCTATGATCTAGTTGGTGAGTCGAGAGAAGTGAGAGAGGGGAATGGAAAGGAGAGAGGGCCAACTTGATCCTCTTCCCCAGGGATCCCAGATGAGGGAAGCCTAGGAGAGCCGCCGACTCCAACTATCGTCCATGTACGATCCATACTAGATCTGACCAACTGCCCATCCTACCTCCTCTACCTTTTTGACAGCCCATCTTTTTGTCTCAGTAGAGTCTTTCAGTGGCATGTTTCAGTCCTCTTCCCCATTACTTACAAAAAGTGAGCCACCGGTTCAGGTACAAGATACTACCATTACCGCCTGGACAATTAGACAGCCAACCCGTAATCGCAACGACCCAATTGCAAGAGCGGAGCTCTACCAACTGAGCTATATCCCCCCGAGCCAAGTGGAGTATGCATGAAAGAGTCAGATGCTTCTTCTATTCTTTTCCCTGGCGCAGCTGGGCCATCCTGGACTTGAACCAGAGACCTCGCCCGTGAAGTAAATCATCGCCCCTACGATCCAACCAATTGGGAGAGAATCAATAGACTCCTTTTCGGGAGCGATTCATCCTTCCCGAACGCAGCATACAACTCTCCGTTGTACTGCGCTCTTCAAGTGTGCTTCTTCCCCTTCTCCCCCGTACCATGGCAAGTCCTTGGGAAATAACTCCGATGGGCAGAAAAAGGAAGGCGTTAAGAGACCCTCCTGGCCCAACCCTAGACACTCTAAGATCCTTTTTCAAACCTGCTCTGCTCCCATTTCGAGTCAAGAGATAGATAAATAGCCATATCCCATTGCTGCTGGTTTATCTAAAGCACAATTTTATCATCATTGAAAAGATATCGAGAAATATCATATTTTTTTAGTGTAAAAATATTATACCTCTTGATACTAGGTATCTCGAGGTACTAAAATTTTTTAGTGTAAAATATTGATATCTTGAAATACTTTCTCAAGGATAATAAAATTTTTCTTATCTAAAAGCACGACACACATAATTAACCACTCGGTCATTACTGTTGGTTTATAATATAAACCGATTATCAATAGGACCCTTGTTCTATCAGTGCCGATTTGTATTACCAACCAGCAGTAATAAACATTAGCATCATTCTTTCAATGTATTTGGGCGCATAGGTAGATGGGTGGCTGGAAAACATCTATCAGTAACGTTTTTATCCAACCGATATTGATATGGCGCGGTACGTTTGAGTTGTTCTATAGTAGCGGCTACAACAAGATCAAGTTTCCAATATAGTATTTCGGAGAAGATGAACAACCAACTTTATTTAATCAAGATTGCTCTGAAATAATTCATGCCCTAAAATAATAAATACTGTGAGAGAGTAGATTAATTCTGTGACCGGAGGAAGATTCAAAGGAAAAAACACCCGAATTAATAATTACATTCTATGTCGGCATGAAGCCGTTTGATCATCAAATTATGCAGATTTTAGATCTTGTGGTGTTACCTAAAATAGTTTCATCGAATAGCAACTGGAGTACTGTGCCTTTCAGTTTCCTTAGAATAGCATCACGAGTGCCGAACACAATTGTTTTTTACTCCAATTGAAAAATAAAATTGGTAGGATCTCTCAAAAAATGGTAGTGCCAGGTTTGAGGCTGAAGGGGTCGCCGGCGCAATACTCTGACAGGTTGCACGTTTCAAGAAGAGAACCCTGGATGTAATTGGCAGGGCAATATCGCTGGCCTCCATCAATTGCATCAGTCACTGCTATCTACTTCTATTCGAGAGTTCCACCTTCTAGATCATCTTTGGTTACTAGCTACTTTGGATGTTATTCTTTGCCTTGGTATATTTATGTTTTATCAGTTGTAATCTCGCTATAGCTATAAAGCTACAAAGTTGTACCACTCATGCTATATATATATACTTAAACTGTTTTTATGAATAAATTACATGAGTTTTCAAAAAAAATAATTACTTGGACTGTCAAATGAAAAAAACACTTTGAATTGAGTTAGGGATTACTCGTTCGATTCGAAAAGTTTTCGTTGAAGAATATATGGTTTTATACAGTTTAGGGTGTAATTTAGACTGTCACATGAGTTCGAGTAGTAATTGGGACTTCTTCTCTAATTAAAAAGGGACAACTGGGAAAGACTTGCTGGTCAGCATTTGGACCGAGACCGATGTAGGTAGGAGTACATGTGGAGGCAGTTTAAGTGCTTGCTATCCTGTCCCCTCCGCGGGCTTAATTACTTGGTACTCCATTTGCAAGCATGTAAGTACCACCATTAGTTGCACATTTAAATTTGGCTAGGAGCTGTGTAGCTAGCAGCGTGTTGTTAATTAACAAGCTAGCTAGCTAGCTAGGTGCCTAGCTAGGTAGCCTTGCATTGTGTAGATCCATGGTTTGTCCAAATATGTTGAGGTTGCTGTTCCTCGTCTGCTGCTCGTTGGCGGCATCAGCAGCAGCGTCGTCTGGATCTGCATGCAGCTGTAGCAGCAGCGACGAGACGAGCTACAGCTTCCCCTCCGCCCGTACCGAAGACACCTTGGCTCTGCTCGAGGACGCAGAGGTCGTCGGCAATGGCACCGGCCTCCTCCACCTCACGCCGGCCTCTTGGAACAAGTCCGGCACCGCGCTCCTGCCAGCTCCGGTCACGCTATGGCGGCGCCTCGACTCCCAGACAGCCCAGCCGGGGAATTCGACGCAAGATGCGTCCATAAATACCTCCTTCACCATGAGAGTTCAATATGCGACGCATTCGCCGGCCGACGAGGCAGCAGCAGGGCACAACAACAGCCTCGCGTTCGTCATCGTCCCCACCATCAACGGCCCGCCATCGGGCAGCGCCGCCGCCTTCGCTGTCGAGTTCGACGTGAGGAGGCAGCCCGACGACAACCACATCGGCGTCAACATCAAAACCGGCGGCAACATCATCGCCGCTGCAACGACGACGACGACGAACCAGACGAAACGCTACTACACGCACAAGGTGTGGATCGACTATAACGGCAAGGAACACTGTTTGCTGATATACATAGATTTGCAAGACCGACCAAAACCGCAGAAAGCCTTCCTCGGCGTGCCCCTCAACCTGAGCAGCTTCGTCCCCGACCGAGCTTTCATCGGATTCTCGGCATCGACGACGACGATAGGATCATCGGCCATGGAGCTCCGTCGTTATTCTATCTTGAGCTGGAGCCTGACAGTGAACCTAGCTGCTCTTCCACACGGCCTAGACTTCGAGTGGAAGGTGATACTTCCCGCAGTCGTTGGCACCGTCGCCATTACGGCCATCATGAACTTCATAGTGGCCGCCTTGTACTTGAACTCCAAGTACAAGAAGCTCAAGATGGAGCTGGTGCTGACGGAGGCGCTCCGGCGACTCCCCGGCACGCCGAGGGAGTTCAAGCACGCCACCATAAGGAAGGCCACCAACAACTTCGACGAGGGCAGGAAGCTCGGCAATGGCGGCTTCGGCGCCGTGTACAGGGGCACGCTACGTTCGTCGTCGGCCGGGAAGGTCGTCGTCGACGGCGGCGGCAAGACCACCACCGCCGTGTCGTCGTCCGTCGAGGTTGCCGTGAAGAGGTTCACCCGCGACGAGAACCGGTGCTACGACGACTTCCTCTCCGAGGTCGACATCATCAACAGGCTGCGCCACCGAAACGTCGTGCCACTTGTCGGTAAGCATCTCATCTTCTTCATTCAACAAACCTACTCGATCGATCGTACCAAGATTATAAAAAATTCAACATTGTCGTGTTCCGGTCAAAAACAAGGGGGGAATCGCTGTTCCTTATCGTCAATTACATGCTACTAGTCAAAGATAGGAATTAGGAAGTAATTTTGAGTGGAGCAGAATTATAGAGACTATATCATGCATGCATCAATATTACATCCTATTCTTGACACTTGACAGAGTCCATCGCCAGCTAACATGCATATATGCATGCTTGTCTCCCTCATGGGCAACTATCATGGATTGAAAACCTGCACGTTATCTACTATTACAGTCAAGTTCTCTCTAGATAAGACAAGACAGTTTATTCTCGCAATACAGAAGGTCATGTAAAATTGTCATAGTTACTCCGGATAACAATTAATGAAAAGATGTGTGAATAAAATAAAAAAATATCCAAGTGGAGATAAAAATGTGTACACATCTATATTTTAAATTGGGACAATTTTTAATTCTATATATAACTCATGCAATGCACGATGACTACTCTCTCCACAGAATACTAGTCGTCAACCCGTGCATTACACAGTTATTGCAAACCGGTATTATAAATATTAAAATTTGTTTGTAGGGACAAACATTAAAATTTTAATCATACATTGAATATGTTGGTTACTATATAGTGTTGAAAGTTATATGTAACAGTTCTAAGGGTAAAACCGTACCGTTTTATTTTTTGGTTAGTTTCAAAATCAAAATTAGTAATTACAAAATTACATATAGAATATATGCAAATATTTCTCCTGTTACTTCTTTTTCTTACCTTAATAATTTCGAAGTTAAGTATCTATTTTCACTTTGTTGGAGTCTTAGATTAGTATTTTTTCTAACAAATTTAAAATTACTAAGTACGAAGTGTACCTTGATTGCAGTCTAAATCATATTGTTTAATGATTTAGTAATTCGAAAAGAAATTAATTAATAGAATCGAGTCAAACTCCTTTTAGAATCCCAACTATTTTTCCAATCCACATTAAAAGTATCGAGTTATACCTGGTTTTTAATATCAATTATGACTTTATTATGCTTTAATAAACCCTATTTTTTAGTAAATCAAAATTTAGTTGCTCTTCGTTTGAAATCTCAATTACAGCTTTTCTCTGATTTGATAAATTGAAAATCCAGAATTAATCGCTACAAATTTGTGTTCTCATGAGGCTCAATTTAGTATTGTTCTTGTTTAAAAGTTTCTAAGTTCAAAACTAATATGCACGGTACTCATTGTTCCCAAGTACTCATGTTCATGCTATTGCATCATGCAAAAGGGTACGTGAATCTAACCATCTAGGAAGCTTTTTAGTACCCAAGCACTGCATATATACTAATGCTATGACGTACGTTATTACAAAGAAAATATATTTCTGTCCGCTAAACCATACGTGAAGCTACATCAATAAAAGCAACTTACATTAATAACATAATTAGTTACCTCCTCTTCCATGGACATGGCTTGCTTTTCTTTTAATTTTTTCCCCATCGTTTCTATGCACGTATGACACATGGTCCGGCAGCAGCTGGTAAGCATGGTGGGAACCTGCAGCCTCCAGCGCCGTCTGTCCTGGCAGACACCGCTGAAGCGCACGTACACAATGAAGTGGCCAAGCCCTCCAAGTCCACGCCGTCTTAGCCATGGGGTGTATTTTCCCATATTTTACTAGTTGTTTTGGAAAAGCCTGATGTCAAACTTTTTAAAATCTTTGACTATGAATAATTTATATTTATATTTGTCTTTGAAATATGAAGATCATATGTATTGATTAGTCTTAAAAATATTTTAATAAAATTTTATATTTATGTTGATATTTATATATATATTATAGTAGGTCAAAGTTATTTTTTTCGAACCGTTTCCCAATCTTCAACGAGGTGCTTTTCAGGGATTGGAAAAACTTGCAGGTTATAATAAATCAGTCAAAATATGTTAGTCAATTCTTTAATTCCAAATGAAAACTAGTCCACTCCTTAAGCTGAGTTCGTTAATCAGTCTTACCAACTCCAAACGGTTTGCACGGAAAACGAAACATCCATTAGCACATGATTAATTAAGTATTAGCTAATTTTTTTTCGAAAATGGATTAATTTGATTTTTTTAAGCAACTTTTGTATAGAAACTTTTTGTAAAAAAATATACCGTTTAGTAGTTTGAAAAGCTTGCCGGAGAGAAAAACTATGTGCGGCGCAAGTGCCGAACTCAGCCTAAAAGACAATATGAGCTAATTTAATTCACTTTACAGTACATAAGACTTTTTGTATGATGCAAGCATGACATTAGTTGTTAATTCATCTAAAGTACAATTAACTCTTAGCTAACATGAAGCTAATTGATTTTTATCTGTAACACGAACACACACAAAATCGTAATCCACTATTAATGTTCCTTAATACACGCAAAGCCAGTTTAAATTTTTAACCCTAGTACATCTACAAAATTATGTTTGAAATTCTCATAAATCATCTCCTTATTTTCGAAAAATAATAAAATATATTTCACTGTTGCGACGAAAAAAAGATTTTTTATTCTAGAAAACTGTGGGGAGTTCAAAGCTAGTGCCACTTTGAGTACTGTGTTTCTATTGTACAGTACTATACCTGTGTTCTTTCTTACCTGATAGTTTGGGCATATATCGGATAGTCTCCAATACAATACAGATATTTTACCATTACTTACTCTACCCTTTTCAATCTATATATTTATATATAAAATGTAAAATATAACCATATGAGAGGGTTTTTCATGACAAACTGCTAATATAATATTTTCACATTCTAAATTCTAATATTTTGCATCTATTAATAATTTCACATTTTCAGATTTTGTTGCACATACTGTCAGACATCATTATTTTTAGAACAAAGGTAATAACATATATTTCCTGCATCTTAAAAAATTCGATTTACATCTAAATATCAAGAAAGAAGAGCACCAGAAAGAGATCTGGACTTAGCTACACTATTACAGAAAATCGTTTTTTCATGTGACCAAAAGTAATTTTTGCATATGGACATATGACACGCTTACGCCCAAAGTTATGTGAAAATTGGATTTTGCATGCGGCCAGTGCAACCGCATATGAAAATCCCATTTTCGCATGTAGTCACCTATGTCGACCGCACGCGAAAATAATTTTGGTGAAAAAAAAAAAAATAAAAAGAAACCCAAATCGGTCGAACCCTAGCCCGTCGCTGCCTTCGTCGTCGTCAAACCCACTGCAGCCCATGAGCTCGTCATCACCAGATCCACATGAGGGAGGGCCCCCTCTGTCGGATCTGCGCGGGCCGACGCCGCTGCCGCTGCCTGAGCCCGCCATTGCCACTCCTGTTATCCTCCGGGCCGGATCCGCCGCTCGCCATCGTTGTCGCCGTCGGATCCACCGCCCCCACCGCCCGCTGTCGTCGATGCCAAACCTGGGGCCGCCACCACCGGATCCATGCGAGGAAGGGCCCCCGTCGCTAGATCTGAGCGGGGCGGCACCATTGCTGCTGCCTGAGCCTGCCGCCGCCACTCCCACCATCCTTCGCGCCACCCCCACCGCCCACTCCTGTCGCCACCCGCATGAGAGAGAGAGAGTGAAGGAGATGATAAGTGAAAGAAAGGGAGAGAGAGAGGAGTGAAAGTGTGAGAGAAAGAGATGGGGGGAGGTGAGGATAAGAGAGAAGAGGTGGATGGCCGCGCCGGATTTGGTTTTTATATTCAGCTCTCAGTGATTTTCGCAAGCGGGTCTCTTAAGAGACTGCATGCAGAAATCTGATTTTTGCACGCGGACGGTTAAGAGGCCCGCCTAGAAAAAATATGTCTATTTTCGTGGGTGGGCATCTTAAGCCTTGAACCAACCTGATGGGAGCGATTTTTGCAGGCGCCACCAATTACGGTTCGCTTTAACCTACAGGAGGTCTCGTACAGAAAAATCGTTTCTGTAGTAGTGCTAGTAACGCTACAGGTCTCCCTCCTCTTGCTCCTCAATCCGTCGCCTTGTTGCCGAAGGGAAGGAAAGAGAGAGGAATAAGAAACAAGAGGAAGGGAGAGCTAGGCGAATAGGATGAGGTGAGGGAAGGAGAGAACGAAGAGTTAGAGAGTGAGATGTGGGTTGGATGGCGATGTGGCTGCCCTCACAATTTTAATGTTAAAACTAATATTCGCTAACAGTAGCAGCCTTCTTAAGAGACTGTCATATGAAAACAACTTTCAGAGGCGATTTTAGAACTCATGTCCATCTCACCATTATTACAAGTTTATTTTCTTATGCCTCGGCTATAATAATGAAACCAAAGTGTTTGTGAAAATCTTTTTTTAAAATGTGTTCTAAGCTAATTTTTAAGTCTAATTTCTAAAATATTTAATTTATTTTTTTAATCAAGTAGATAATCCATGGCAATAATCTAGTGCATAATTTGTTTCGAACCCTACATACCTCTGCACATATCCAACTACACTCACTGTAGTTCATAGTTACGTCTTATTTAACAGTTCGATTTCAAATATTTTGTAGGATGGTCTTATGAGAAGGGAGAACTCCTGCTGATATACGAGTACATGCCCAACGGCAGCCTCGAGCAGCATCTGTTCCCAAAGGAAAAACCCGGACGAATCCTCGGATGGACGACCCGCTACGGCATCGTGACGGACATAGCCGCGGGGCTCCACTACGTCCACCACGAGCACGAGCACATGGTGCTCCACCGCGACATCAAGGCCAGCAACATCCTGCTCGACGCCACCTTCCGCGGCCGCCTCGGCGACTTCGGCCTCGCCCGCATCGTCGTCGGCCTCGACAAGAACTCCTACACCGACGTCGGCGTCGCCGGGACCTGGGGATTCATCGCGCCGGAGTACTCCGTCAGCCACAAGGCCACCCGCAAGACGGACGTCTACGCCTTCGGCGTGCTGGTGCTCGAGATCGTCACCGGCAGACGAGCTCTCTGCAAGTTCCAGGAGACGTTCCAGCTGCTCGTCGACTGGGTGTGGAGGCTTCACCGGGAGGGGAGGCTGCTCGACGCCGTCGACAATGGCGTTGCTTCTTCTTCTTCTACCGAAGAGTTTGATGCAGACGATGCCATTCGGTTGCTGCTGCTTGGGCTGGCATGCAGCAACCCTAACCCGTCGGACCGGCCGAGCATGACGGAGGTGGTGCAGGTGGTCGCCAGGTCGGCGCCGCCGCCGGATGTGCCGCTCGTGAAGCCGGCGTTCGTGTGGCCGCCGGAGGGTGGGGTGGAGGTGGACTCTGATGACGTTGACTCGACGGCGAGCGATGTTGATGCGAGTCTGTGCCAATGGGAGGAAGAGGAGACGTCGAGTAGCGATGCCTTTGCGGTGAGGGTTCCATGATATCACGAGCAGCAATGCGTGGGTCGTTGTTTAATTAATTAATTAATTAGTTCAGCTTAGTTCGGTTGTGCTAAGCTAGCAGATGCGTTTTTTTTTATTATTTTGGCAGATTGATTAACCAATACCTCATACAGGTATACTGTTGTCACTATCTATAAAAAATCAGCGAATAATTAATCTTTGTGATTTTCAGCATAAACACATTGATCAAGAAAATTTGATTTGATTATTATTACAATTCAATAGCATATTCACTTTGCTAAAAGTTCGTGCGTTGTAACGAATATTATACAGAGATGAAAGTAAAAGAAAAACTACAAGTTATAATATAGTTAGTTGGTTAGGGATATAGTCATCTTCAAAGACAGCCACACTGAAACATGTTGCTAGGTTCAAAATGCATCTAGCTTAATTACAAGTCCCCAGAAAGGAAATACAGATCACAACCAAAACCAAAGAAGTACACTGGGCAAACGTTGCATCCAAGAGAAAATTCGAGAGTGCAGTTGCTCACACAAAAGCTCTCAAGTGCTTGATCTTGTGAAATAGGTTTTGATCCTCAGCTTTAATTTGAGCTACAACTACTGGCATCTCATAGAATATCACGTGGTCTAGATCGTCCACATTCTCGAGGCCTTGGATTGACACCATGTTGGGGCATCCAAATATCTCCAGAGTGTCAAGGTAACGCAATGCAGATTCCCCTATAAGCAACTCCTCTAATGCTTCCAGATTCCCAATCTTGAGCTTTCTAAGACGCTCGAAGCCATTTTCCTGGAACGACAGCTTGGACCCCAGAAATGAGTTATCTAGCAATTCCAGCTCAAAGATTCCATCGGCGCAAATTTTATCGAGCAACTCTTGAGAAATACAAGTTGACCTCAGCACAAGTCTATAAAGGTTAGCAGGCAAAAGCAATAGGCGTGTGTCGATGGCGTTTTCGAACACAAGCTTCCCATCCAACTCCAGGGATCGAAGGCTATTCAAGTCGCAAGAAAGTATGATTGGATGGATGCAGTCACCTACCAGCCTCAAGTGATGAAGGGGCGAGTGCAGTTGAACAAGAGCGACCACCATCATCTCCACTATGGTATCAGTGACATCTAGCAATTCTACAGACAGGAGGCTCGTCATTTCAGTAAACGGGCAGTTGTCTTGCGTCCAGAGGGAAGACGATATCACACCATGCAGTGTCATAAGTCTCCTCAGCGGACCCATGAAGCCTGGCAGTGAAAGTTTTTTGGCAAGGACATGCTTGAGTTTCTCACCACCCTTCCAGAATTCGTCGACGATCACCTGGATGTCATTATCAGCTATATCCAGCGTCTCCAGATTTAGCAATCTTGCCACTGACTGCGGGAGAGCCTTTAAGTTGCAGCTTCGAAGGCCTAGGTACCTCAGATGAATCATGTCTCCGATGGTATCTGGCAACGTGCCAAGCCTATACCCCTGCAGATCAACAACTCGAATGAATTTGGAGTGAAGTAGAAATTCCAATCTACTACCTCTCAAAGCTTTCGAGCGGCCGCGTAGCCTTAAAATAGAGCACATGGAGCTCCTGGTGGCCTGCCTGGGGTCAGGTTGAGGTTGGTTAGCAACTTGTTCGGCACAGGCTTCTACAAACTCGCCCAATAGAGTACGTAGCTTTGGAAAAGAGCCGCTGATCTGCAGGTGCCTTTCAACATAGTTGTGGACAGAAAGGCGTCGGACAATCGACGCATTACGGATGTCGAATCGGTTACTATATTCCAGTAAGCTGGTCTCCCGTGCTATGCTCTTGGCAAAGTTGTGAACACTTTGATGGATGGTTGGCTTGAAAAATGGTGCACTGCCTGGTTGGACCAGTCCCCGTAAGACCAGAACACTGTAACACCGCTCGGCTATTTCCTCCTCTGTAGCTTCACCCCGGTCCTCCGATTCAAAGATCCCCTCAGCACACCACAGAGTTATAAGCGTGTCGTCGTCAAGCTGTGCATTATGAGGCATGGCAGCAAGGTACAGAAAGCATAGCTTAACGACCGGAGGCATGGTCGCCAGGCTCACTGTCAACAGCCGTTTGATTAGTCTCATGTGTTCATAGGATTCCACAAGCTTAAATACCTCCTCCCATTGCCTCAAATGGTCTTTGCAGTAGACAAGTCCTCCCAGCAATACAACTGCGAGAGGAAGTCCTCGTGTGATGCTGTAGATCTTGTCCTCGAACATGCTATAGTCCTTAATAGCGGCCTCAGTGCCAACGGAAACCCATCTGTGGAACAATGCTAAGCAGTCGGATCGTTCAAGGCACTTCATCTCCAGAACTTGGGTTACGTCAGGGATGGAATTCCTCATCTCCTCGCTTAGAAGCTGCGTGGTTACCAGCACACCGCTACCATTGACGCCATCAGGCAGCTCCCTGAATAAGGATTTTAGTTGAGCCATGCTGTCCACTCCATCCAATACCACAAGGTATTTCCTTCTCGCCAGCATTTGCTTCACTTCTTCTCGTTTTAAACACTCACACTGTATCTGTTCTTGCGCCTGCTCGTAAATTTTATCCATATACCTGTCCGGCCTAGATTCTTGTGGCAAGCACACCCAAGCACAAATGTCAAAATGCCTCAATACCGACCTATCCTTTAGGAACTCCTTTGCTACGGTTGTCTTGCCTATCCCACTCTCTCCCGTGACCACGACAATAGACCGGCGCTTTTGATTGTCTTGGAGAAGCGCTGTTCTTATGGCATTCGTATACTCGTCCACACATATATCCTCAAACCTGTTTCAAAATGACATATATAGTTGCCAAGAAAAATTAAATCACAACACCATTGTTAACTTGTCAACATAAAAAGTTGTCCATTTTAGATTTTTCTTCTCATATCTTGTGTGTTAGAGTGTGTGTTGGATATGTGTACAAAGTCGGTTACAAATTAGTACTTGGGTTATAATAGGTGTAGGATAAAATTAGAGTCAAAATCTGTCCTAGGCTCTCTCTCTTAAATAGAAAGGCACACCTATTGTAACCACATGGTGATAGTAGTGTAGGTGAGGGATGACTAGCCAGTGGCCTAGCTGGTCAATGGTCATAGATACTATGATATACTATAATTATGTTGGATCCAGGAAGAGCATCCGTAATTAGTGTCCTGGGGATATAGACTTCGGCTAAATCTCATTAACAAATATCGTGCCTCGGTGCCTTCGTCACGTTTAGATCTTCTATGTTGTACTTCCACGTCTGGTTATCGTGTCAATTTTAAAGCCGATTTTTATAACAAGTGGTATCAGAGTCTGTCCATGAGGGAGATTCAAGGATAGATGTGTGATGGAGGTGTCCCACACCATGAAAACTACACATAATGTCCAGAAGGACATTGACCCAAGGTGGAGCATGGCGGCGATCAACGGAATTCGATCGGTGGAGTTGAGCACTTTGGGTGGCAACCTGTACCATTCAATGAGATGCAATCAACAAGGAGGCGACCAGACATGGTGCTTGGGTTCTTGGCAGTGTACGAGGCACAGTGCAGATTGTGGTGGACATATTGAAGCATCTAGGACCCCTATGCTAATTTTGGTAACTAATAATAAGCACTAATTGTGGATTAACCGTTTTATTTGATAGATATAATTTGAGTTAGATCCACATGGTGAGTACGCTAGGGATAGTCACCATGGATTAAAATTGACG
Source organism: Oryza officinalis (assembly GCA_008326285.1). NCBI lineage: Eukaryota > Viridiplantae > Streptophyta > Magnoliopsida > Poales > Poaceae > Oryza > Oryza officinalis. Next base: position 1,299,700 of record BDMV01000004.1, on the reverse strand, counting down.
ACACAAAGCGATAAGTTGAAGGTGATAAATCTTGTGTCTTGTTTGTTGATTGAGGTGTTTGGCAATCACTTTGCTAGGTTTATTTTTTAGCTTTGCCGTACAATTAAGAGGGGTGGTAATCTCAGCAAGCAAATGATCATGGGCCATATTAGAGCATATGCATGAGGGTGAATTTTACTTTGGCTTTCATCCCTGCTATTCTATCTGAGGCTAATCAAATAGGGCACAGAGGCCGATCGAACAGAGGTTGTCTCGCTCTATCTCCTCCTAGTCGGAATAGACCCTATGGCCGGTTGACGGGTCTGCCAAAGGCGCGTGGCTGTGCTCAGGACGACACCGGTCGGATCGACCCCCCTGGTCGGTCAGACTGGGTATGTTCAAAGGCGTCAGGCGGTGTTTGTGTAACTACCAGTTAGAGCACGCCCCCAAGGGCGGTTGGACCAACGGTGCATTTAATGCACAATAGTGGCTATTTTTTAAATTTGTTGCCATGGTTGTCGGTTGGATCGGCCCTTCCATGGCGGTCGGACTGGCAGTGTTATAAAGTTGGGGGATTTCACCCCAAATGGCTAGTTTTGGTGGGTGGGTGTATAAATGGCCCCCACCAGCTAGAAGGAAACTCTTTTGGCACTTCATTCAATTCCATTGAACCTTTGCATTCATTCTCGCACCACTAGAGTACACTCTCCTCATTTTGCGAGTGTTTGAGGGTAGATTAAACCAAGTGCATTGCATCTTTGCTAGAGCTTGTATGGCACTTGATCATCTCCATGTCTTTTACTTGCTACTTGTTACTCTTGGAGGTTTTTTCCTTCTAGACAGCTTGAAGGTCTTGTAGCCCAATGATATCTCCAAAAGAGGTTGTGGAGAAGACTCGATGGTGATTTTTTAGTGGTTTGGAGATCTCCACCTCCGGAGTGGAGGAAGAACTACTCATGGTGATTGAGGCTTGGGTGGACCACTTCGGGACAAGCTCCCTCCTTACCCATCCCTTGACAAAGGTGTTTGGATGCTTAGTGGTTTGAGTGGTGAGGTTGAGCTTGCCTCAACGGTGATTTAGGAAGCCTGCAAGCTTCCAAACATTGGGTGAAAATTTTGATGTCTCTTGTCCCTTTTTAATTATTGCAATTTACTTGTACATTTACCTTCATAGAGATAACTTGAGCTCATATCACCCTGGGAGTGCAAAACTCTAGTATAGTTAGCTTTGCTTCCCAAACCAAGCCTAGCGCTTACATTCGATTTGTTTAGGTGCAATTTATTTCACCTTCCTCTAGTCGACATCTCGATCCTACAAGTAGTATCAGATCTTGGTCTCTCTTGATTGGGCTTCACTATCTAGAGATGAAAGATGTCGAACGAGGTGAACCATGTAGGAAAGGGTTGTATGTTTAATGGCACAAATTATTTTACCTAGAAAATTAAAATGTTTGGAAGATTGTTGATGAAGTTGCTTGCGGCGTGGCAAGTGAGGTGCTTGGCCAACGTAGATTGAGGCGAGTTCCAAGGCCACCGTCGATAGGCCCCCTTCTCCCCCATGCTCGCTTGTAATCTCTTCCACACGCCTTCTTCAACTAGCCACTGCTGCTGGGAGGTCCACATCGGGGGATGGGGGGCCGACATGGGGGCATAGCCTTGCCTAACACGGCTTGCAGGCCGTGCCTCCGTGCACTCGTGCCTTTGATCGCCCTTAGCCCAACGAGATTCTGACGAGAACATTGTGCCTTGCAGAGGGCATGAGTGCCTCTGCAGGGGCACGGCTAAAGCTGAGGTGGTGGTGTGGATCTGACGTGGCGAGCCATGGCCACACGCCATGCCCCTGCACTACGCATGGCCTAATAGCTTTATCTAATCTATCCATTATTTGGTCTCTCAAATCAACGGCATTGGCTCCTGCATGCATAGGTAAGTTACTACTTTGATCTCTCAATACAGATGTGTAGTTGTGGATTTTGGGGAATGGTTTAGTATGTCCTGCACACACCATATGCTACCTTTGGTCTTTTTATATAGAGGACTTTGAGTTTAGTAGCTTGACATTGCAATGCGCACACTAGAAGTTACTAGCATTATTATTATACTAGGGGCAAGCAACAAAGATAAGGATATCCGAGACAAGAGGAGAGATAGTTAGAAACTGACTCTTGAATTTTGGGAATATATCCTATACACACAACCTTCACGTACACACAGTTAACACTAACAAATATCATCAAAAATTCAAAAAAAAATTGTACATATACTTTCGATGATATTTAATTTCTGTGCAAAGTCTCATCTTCAAATTCATTATATGTAGAGATCAATGAAAATGATAAAATTCTGACAGATTTATACTGTTAAAACAATCAGAAATTTTTTTTGTTATGGCTAAAATATAATGAATTTGAGGTTAAGACTTTACATAACACTATTGAATGTATATGTAATTTTTTCTAAAATTTTTGATGATATTTTTTAGTTAGTGTGCATGGGAAGCTTGTGTGCACACGGTATTTTGATATGAATTTGAACCTAGAAAAAAATTATCCTTAGCCCAAGATTTTAGTGGTGTGTAGTTCTAAAGTGAAGCTGTTCATAGACCCCAAGATCATGAAAGTCGATTTAGGGCAAAAAGTTATGACCACTTTACATATCATACATTTAATTGATAAGAGGTAAAGATGGCAACGGGCACGAAAAATCCGCGTACCCGCGGGCACCCGACCCGGCGGGCAAGGATACGGGCATGGATTTGTGCCCGCGGGCACGGGCGCGGGTACAAAACTGTGCCCAACGGGCAATTTTATACGGGCACAAAAATATCATGCCCGCACCCGCAAACCCGCCAAACCCGCACTGACATGTGGGACCCTTATATAATTATGGTCTTATTTCAAACATATATTTTTTCAAAGAAAACAATCAAACATGCGAAAACGAAAGAAATTAGCTTCAAACAATATTGATATTTTGCACTACCAAGCAAACCGATTATGTAGGTGATTTGTTTGCACCAAAACCCTTTAAAGTGCTTTAAAACTATGGAGAAAATGTGAAATTGTTGAACTTATACAAAGGGGGAAAATCCAAATTTTAATTTACCCTTAATAGTTTTATCGGGTCTGCGGGTATGCCCGCGGGCATATTTTGCCCGCGGATAGCGGGTGCGGGCGCAAGGTTTTGCCCGTCGCGGGTGGCGGGCGCGGGCGCGGGCATGAAATTGATCTCGCGGATGCGGGTTTGGAAGACCTGTATCCGCGCGGATTTTACCCGTTGCCATCTGTAATAAGAGGATAGTCCACCACAAGAGGGGACAATCATGAGGATGAATTGACAACATTGATCTATGAAATTCTACCTGCCCCTACTGGACCAGGTCTAGGTCCAAAATTTTACCCGTGGGTTCCCATGGGGCCTCGAAATTATGAAGAAATACAAAATTGTTCAGCCCTTTAGAACAAAGGCCCAACAAGCCCAGTGCAATGGAGAGAAAGAGAATAAATTTGGAAGGGAAACCCTATGTCCTTGTACCAGAATCTCAGTTCCCTTCGTATCAGGTATCAGCCGCCACCACCTATTCTCTTGGTCGAGTTGGAGGCTGTTGTTCTCTAGCAGCCATCAACTGTGTCACCACCATCCCCTGTTTTCTCACTCAAGCGAGGATGTTGTTCCCTTCGTGTTGTGTATCAGCCTCTGCATTGCCGCTACGTTTCTGACCTCTGCAGCACCTCGCCACCAATGCCTCCCTCTGTCCCGCACCACACCACTAACCGCTGGGACAGAACACTTCCGAGTGCTGGCCTCCATTGTGTACCTCATCGGTAGCTTCTTTCCCTTCGTCAGGCACCGTCCTCCCATCCACACCTCGCCTTCCCTCTCACACCACACTGTTGAACGTCAGCCTTCCTTCCTACGAGGCCCCGACCAGGTTTCGGGGGCCCGGTGGGGGCGGGGGGATGTTTTGTCCCTGTTTCCTGCTTTGGAACAGGGGCCAGGGGAGGGAATCATGGGTTAGGGGCGGGGCCGTTCTTGCGCAACCCAACCCTGACTCGCCCTGTTTTCAACCCTAGTTCGAATATGGTGGGCACATACATCTATGGAGGGTAAGATTGGATGGACTATTGTCTAGAAGGGTTGCAAGCAATATGGACTATCGTCCATGAAATTTGTGCCAAGAGGACAGTTCACCTCACAGGAGGTACGCTGTGTCTATACTAACCCATAGTTAATGTAATCTCTACTGAACTGATAGCATGGCTGACAGGCTGAGTAACACTGTGTCTATGCTAACCCCGTAGTTAATGTAATCGTATTTTGCTAGTTGATACTGGTACATGGCTCAACCATAAGGAATATAACAGAGTATTAATGGTTGACATATATATGAAGTAAACTTTTTACTAAACTGTAGGATCAGCATGGTCAATGAGTTACCTTTTACTAAATTGTTTAGGTATTCCTCCGGTTGGTCTTCGTTTGCTCCCGTGGTATTCCAGTCTACAGACATGAATATCCATAACACAAATAATTAACTAACGTGTAAAAAACAATGTCCATTAAAAATAACTTTAGATGCACTACCTTGATTTCACAATATGTATGAGTAAAAGAAGGGAACTAATTAATCAGAGATGTACTGAAGAAGTTATGGCGTTGGTAAATATATTAAAAACGAAAATTATGAAGTGGTTGTGTAAATATCTTATTAATTTAAGAGAAAGGATAATAAAATGATGTAAACAAGCTATGAAAATTGTCATGTTAGACTTTGTTGAGTTGAAAGAGAGAAAGGGAGAGAGAAAAACAGGCTATAAATCCAAGAAACTTTGTGAGAGAGTGAGGTATGAACAAATATTAATAGTGCAATATAAATATATATCTAACTATTATATAAATAAACTATTAGATCGGCTATAGATGATATTGTAATGGAGAGAGCCAGCCGTTGACTCTAACCCTTGCTCTAAAGGGACCTTGGCTAGCAGCTGATCGTTTGGTCCCCAGCCGTGATCTATATACCAATAATCTCACTAACCAGAAAGTTTCAATGCTTGGCTGTTGGGTAACCACGGGCCAAGCAGAAAGTCTGGTTTTGTGATCCTGCCACAAGCTTGACCCCGTGCGCTCACACCATAAGCAGCCAAATAGCGAGTCACAGAATATTTACAGGACCGAGCACATCTAGCTAGAAAAAGTACTACTACTAAATGGAGAAGAGTCCAGCTCACTCCCCTACTGGGCTTTTCAAAATGGACACCAAGATCAGAATAATCAAAATCATCGCCATAATTAATACGAATATACTAGAGAACAGTATCTCGCACTAACCCTTCTAGAGGATACTTAGTATCAGAGTGGTACTAGGTCTGCTACCTACTGGTACCAAAAAGTACCTCATTAATACCGATACAATACCCATTGGTATCAAGCATGATATCAAAGTACCAGCCTGATACATAGGGGATAGAAGGCTTGCTTCCTGATGGAGGGGATCTAATACCAGAGAAGTGAGAGACATTGGCGTAGAGTGATTTTGGCATATTGGGGTTGTCGGTGCTCAACGCGAAGGCGTTTGGCGGCAGGAGCATTGTGACCATGCACACGAAGGACGAGTCCAGCTCGATGTCACTGCCCTAGTGGTGCTTGAGTTTGGCCAAGCACGAGAACAACATGGCCACCGACGATGGCAAGGAGGAGACCCACCCTCTCACCCCTACCACACCAACAGCTCATCGCCCAGGAGCTCTTTCTGATCATCGTGGCCTGCGTTGGGGTATTGAGCAGAGCATGGGTTCTTCCACCCTGAGCCGCTGCACCCGCAGCCGGACATCAAAGGCCTGGTGCACACACCTCCGCCGTCGCCACTACCATAACCAAAGGCAGCCAAGAAGAGGCGGCGCAGGCCATTCTCCCGTATACCGCAAGCGCTCTCTTTTCACGTGCCTCCGTCGGAGCAATGCTTGCCCCGCTCCGCGGCCTCGTACCTCACTCCGATGTCAACGAGCCAGGGTAACCTTTCCCTAGAGTGTATCGTGGACTAGAGGAGAGGAAGGGAGAAAAAGAGAGGAGACGCTCGTGGCAGGCAACTCATCGGCTAGACCAAGCAGCGCCGGGGTGCACGCCTCCCCAGTGTGCATGGGGTTGGAGTCGGGCACATCCGGTCCACTAGGGTGCATGCCTCCCCAGTGTGCATGGGGTTGGAGTCGGGCACATCCGGTCCACTGCCTTGGTATGGGATGATGTTTCCTGTCAGCCCCATAGTTAACATCATTAGCATGGAGCCTATGACCTCCATGCCATTATTGATTGAAAAATTTTGCTCCAACACACACTAGTGTTCTTGTGGTTTTGCTACAGGATACTCTAGGTCGCCAAAAGACACTTCGGCTGTTATTGTAATAAAACATTGTAAATACGATTTTATCCCTAGCCCACCTTACAAGATATAGATTTCGTCAAATTTTAGCTGAATTTAAACATATCCTAAAAAATTCAAAACATGTCCGAAATTGTATGGGTTGCATTTTGATAGTGGATGTAAACAATTAATGTGCATATATATATAATATTGTTGTCAGTTATTCTTGGAATTAAATATAATCTCACTAAAGTTCAATTAAATAAATCCAACAAAAATATCATACCTGGTTGCCGAATAGATGGATGGTCTGTCAAGAATTTGGACGCCACCATCCACTCTGTTTGGCATGTCCAACAGGCTGTTCTTCTGGATCCTGTCAAGCTGAAGTAGGACATCCGCTATCTGTTGAGACAAGGTGTGGCGTACAGGGATCTCCTTGATAGTAAAGGGAAGCAGGAAAGGGCGTTTTCTTCTTCTCGTTGCTGCCGTCTCGAACCCTGGCCGCGACATGAACATCTCGTGGCAGTAGTCCTCAATGATGTCTTCGGCGTTGCAAACGGCCTCGCGGATCTGGCTTACCCAGACACGCACCAATTGGTCGCGGCTGATGCTGTTGCCGTCCTCCGCCACCTGGATCCAAGCCATCAGATATTGCAGCTTGGAGCGGAGGTCCCTCACCTGGGGGTCAACGTCCACTAGACGCTGGTACTCAGCCTCGGCCAGGCCTAGGACCTCGCCGATCTTGTTCATCACCGTCAGAATGGCGGCGTCCATCCTTCCTCTCCAGATTTTCTTTGGTCTCTACTACAGTGCCCCAGCCACGGCTAGTCAAAGTAGTAGGTTAAAAAGAAAACCAAGGGACGCTGGTGCCGAAGCCATCACAAATTCGCAATGGACTGTGGCTGGGCATCACCTTTTTTATTCGGGATCATCGCTAGATCATCATTGGTTAAGGCTGTGTTCTTTTTCAGCGAGTTCTCAATTCACCTTTCTCGTTTTCGAATGTACGTTTTTCAAACTGTTAAACGGTACGTTTTTTTAAAAAAATTTATACAAAAGTTGCTTTAAAAATTATATTAATCTATTTTTTAAAAAAATAATAAATATTTAATTAATCATAAAAAATATATTATTTCGTTTTACGTGCACGAAAGGTGAGTTCTCTCCTGCATCCAGCCTAAATGTACCTCCAACTGGGCCTCGACACTGACACCACAGGAAAATTGTGAAACGACGAAATTTCCCGGACTCTCACTGTCTCTGCGACATCGTACGGCGCATGCCATAATACATTGTGCCCTGAACCCCTCCACAAGAAACGGTCAACACTAGTACAAGCTCCGCTAGAAGGAATTATACATTCTATTGGAATATTTAAAGAAGACGTAAAAAAATCATAATATCCTTTATTAAACGAGGTATAGTTAAGAATACAAGAGTGGTTACGGTTAAAATCAGGACTTTGAATACATGCGATTGATGGGAGAGTTTAGATCCCCAAATCATTTATATTAGGGAAAATTACAAAAACCATCTCATAATTCATTTTATTAAAAATGCCCATCCCTACTTAATTTAATTTGTTGTAACAACCATCCCAGTAGTTTAACTGAATTAAATCAGTCTGTTATCATTGGGTGAAGAGCTATCATAGGCTAAGCTAGACGAGTCAATTTTGTCCAACTACTTGTATTAGACTTATTTTCATGTTTCATTGAATTTTTGTGTGCATATAGTTAAACTCGATACGATAATGTTTAAGCTCTCATTAATAATTTTATTTGTGAAATCTTCAAGAAAAGTGTCGATACCATACTCCTAAAAGTATTTATTTTTAGTAAATACCATAATGAGGACTCACATTTTATGAAAACGGATGGTTTTTGCAACAAAACTAAATAAGAGATGGGTATTTGTAACAAAATAACTTATAGGATGGAATATTAAACTTCAAGTGATTTATGAGATGGTTTTTGCAACAAAACTAAATAGGAGTGAATATTTACAACAAAATAACTTATGAGATGAAATGTAAAACTTCAAATGACTTATAAAGTGGTTTTTATAATTTTTTCTTTATATTATAAGGTGGAGGGAGTATTTCTTTCAGTGAAATAGCCTCGTAGAAGTTAAGAAATATTTGAAAAAAGTATTCCAAATTTTTTTTATATAATTATTTTTTATAAAATAAAATCCAAAATTTATAATCAGAAAAGAAGCCAACTTGTCTTATCAATTACTTCTCATTCAAATTTCCCACTTATTTTTCTCAAACATCTCTTATTTAACGAGAGATGTTTAGGTAATTCCCTACTCTATCTATTTGCGTAAAAATCCAAGAAATTCACTACATTAATCTGTAGAGTGGAGGGAGTAGTATTTGAACTTGGTCACGTGGGCTCAATGTCATTCTAATCTTGATCCTCTGTGGGCGCGTGGCTAGTCGGACAAGAATACCATTAAGCCAGTCATAGAGGCCCGACTGACAATTTCACGGCTGAAGTGTGTTCAATGTATAAAAAAAATGTATGTCCCGCAAAAAAAAATTAAAAAAATGTATATCGTATTGTTCAATAAGTCAAGGTGACTGTGAATGCAGTTGAACTCCGAGCTTCTTCTCTCCATCGGTGCCACCTGCTTAGGTTGAGTTCTTTATCCAACTTTCTTAACTCACCTTTCTCTTTTTTCACGCGCACGCTTTTCAAACTGCTAAACGATGTGTTTTTAGCAAAAAGTTTCTATACAAAAGTTGTTTTAAAAAATCATATTGATCTTTTTTTAAAAAAATTAGCAAATACTTAATTAATCATATGTTAATGAGTCGCTTCGTTTTTCGTGCGGAGAAAATATTTTTTTAACACTAGCTACTGAACACACCCTAAGTGACTTTCAGGCGGAGGCTGGTTTTTCCCCGCTGAATCCCCTATCCTCTCCATCTTGGGTCGGGTTCATCCCGTACTTGGTTAATCTTGTGTATAGCTCTTTCCTTTTTCTTTTCTTGTGCAGATCGAAGAAGATGGTGGTGTCGTCCTTGTTAGTCGTGAGGTGTCCGGCCAAGGATAAATCTGCTGCTTGTTGCCATATGTTGTCTGGCTGGAGACCATTTGGCCATTTGGCGGTCCGGGGACAGACCGGGGACAGACCGGCCATTTGGCGGTCCACGTCCACCATTGGCACCGCTTTTGTACGGTTGACATTTGCGCCCACTTAAATCCCACGCTAACTTAGACGTTACATTAGTCAAAACTGAGGACATTACTATTTGGGATTTCAAGTATATCGGAATTATAAGTTAAGAGACGTATTATATCTGGTAATACAGTTCAGGAACACGATTCAAATTCGACATTAAGATGAAAGATATAAAGTATTCATATACTGTATAAGCCCATAAAAATTGTTATTGAACCACCTAGCCCAACACAACTAGACAAATAAATCAGCCCACTAACAGCCACTCCAAAATCAGCCCACGTGTGAGTTGTGTTAACCAACGAAAGCCGGCAATGGACTTATTTTGCGTTTTTGTGTTTATTTGTCACATTTGAGCATGACCCATGAGGCCATGGCAGATAAATGCAAAGTCTTCAAGTTTCAATCGATATAACTGAACTCTACCTTAAATTTTGGTAAAGGCATGATTGTTTGATTTACTGACAAAATTTTGACAAGTGTCTGGTCTTTGCTACAATTTAATTGCGAAATTTAGGTAATACGAAGTATCTATTATTATATACTAAAAATTTATTAAACTTTTTACAAACGCTCATAAACCATTACGTGGCGCTCTAATAAATCATAGAAATCCAAAAAAATCTAAAAAAACATAACATTCAATTCACTTAATATGATGAACCTATTATTTTTCACCATTAGATCTATCTTAAAAAAAATTACCAAAGCCAAACCCACAATCCCCTCCCACCCCTACCCCACCACCTCCCGGATCTCCTCTCCGGTCTCCCCCTCACGTACGTAGATGCGTCCCTCCCTCTTCTATCCTTCCTTCCATCTTCTAATTTTCTACCTAGCAAAATTTAATATGTAAATAAAATCAAACATTAGATAACTCTAAATGATTAGAATTTTTATAATATATTTTATTTATCTATATTGGCCATGTTTGGATATATAAGAATATATCATTTGAAAAAAAAACCTCCTATCTTTTGCATGTCAAATAAATAGAAATGAAATGTTATTGAAAAATTAATAACATATAGCTGATCTCCTGTCCTCTCTCCTTGATCAATTTCTCCTCCCTTCTGTAGCTAGAAACTCATTATATAAAAAATAAAGAGTAAATTTTACAAAACTATATATATTTTAATCAAATTATCGCACAACTATAGATTTAAGGTGATGTAGATAAAACTAAAGATTTAATCGATCAATTACCCATTGTATAATAAAGATCCATTAAACATCATGTAGATCAATTTATTATATAATATATCAGAAAGGTCCATTAAACATCATCTACAGTGATCCTAACCTGTCACATGGCACATCTAGTAAACTAAAAATTAATACCATAAATTATGAGAAAAAAAGAAAAAGAACAACTAACCAAACAATACTTCAATACAATCACATATGTTGATATTTGTCTTCAATAAGAAAAAAACAACTAACCAAACAATACTTCAATAAATAATTTCTTAAATATTTGTCTTCAAAATATGAAGAGAATAGTCCTAATAATACTTCAATACAATCACATATGCTGATAGTTCTACGTCACAGTTATTTTTTTCCTGGTCATGTTCGTATCCAAAATGATAAGTATTATCAATTATATATATTAAATCCCCCTATTTTTAATAGTTCAGTACACAAGAAAAGTAGCTAGACCTCATATTGGCTTTTATTATAGTCTATGGACGTAGTTGAGAAAAAAATGAAATTAATGTTCGACATGCATGGAAAAAAATATGTGGTACAAAATATAATAAATCACTACATTTATCTACAGTACGTACTTTATCCATGTAATATGTCATTGTATCAACACTATAAAATTTCAACGAGAAATCAAAATTTTGTTACCTATCGTTTGTTGTTCTTGTTTTTAAAATTTCACTTATACCAATCATTTGCTGATTAGGGCATTCTCATTTTTTTTTGGACTTTTTCACGATTATTTGGTGTCACAACCAAAGCTAGTTTGCATGCTAACACACCCTAAATTTTTTTTGGATCTTTCCATGATCTCATTGCACCAAAGTAATATGAGAAGATACATTTGTGTAAATTGTCATATGTTTGTTAAAAACTAGGTTATGCATATAACTAACATATAGTTCAGACGGAATATATATACTTAATTAATGCAGTATTAAAAGTTCTAAAAAAATGCAATATTAAATTATTTCTGATATTTCGAACACCAAATGTGATTTTCCAATTCTAAATTAACAAAGAAGCATTACTCTCTCATACTAAACATGTATGATTGAAAATCATTCATTATTAATTGCTTTACATAACTTAATTATAGTCGACTGAAATAATCTTCGTCACTATCATTTCCATATTTCCATATAGATGCATGTTAGACCAAACAGAGGGTACTGTTGGGAGCGTATTGTTGTGGTTCGGAACTGAGGGTACTGTTCATGTACTGTGCTGCGGTGTGCAGTGGACGGAGGGTGCTGCTGACTACGGCGTTTCTGCAGCCGACATTTTCCGTCACCGACGGCAAAAGAGCAGCCATAGAGATAACCATAACTCGATCGTCAGATCAATATACACTTGGCGGATACAATCTCCAAACAGAAATAGGGTATTACCTTTCATCGAGAGGACCTGGACCTGTCTAAATCCTTGTCTTTCGCATCCATCCATTTTTAGGTCTCGTGCGCTACCCCTTTTATTATTGTCGAATTCCAGTTTCAACAGTTGACGCGCCAGGTAAGGGTTGCATCGAGTTTACCGTCGACCAGTGCAATAGAACCAATCTCTGAAGCCGCCGGATTCATTTTCGCCCCAAGACTCCATCTCAGGTTCAGTCTAGCTGGGAAGATCAATCTCGACGTGTTCAACGATTTAATCTCCGACATCACTGGGTTTTTTCCTTCCTACTTATCGTTGTTTATTAGATTGATCTCTACATATCAGATTAATCTCTTGGTATTTTTTGTTGTTCGCATGTAATGTCATGGCACTACTGTTGCTGACTTGTAGCTTCGTTCTCATGGTTGGCCTGTGTCACTACCATTGATGGACGTTATCGTCTTCACCACTGTCACGCCCGGAAATTCAGTACCAGAATTTTCGGAACTGAATGTGTATTAAAACCCCTGTCCAGGACCAGCCAGGGTACACAGACGACAATGTTGACATACAGATCCACGTCTTACAAACACAGTAAAAGTCTTACAGAAATACAGCGGAAAGACGAAAAGACCAACTAAACTAGAACGGGACTCTTGCAGCGGGCTGGCACCATTCCACAGGCATCCTTGACGGCGGACGAAACCTACTCCTCTGAGAAACCTCCATCGGACGCATACTCCTCTTCTGGTGTGGGGAAAAATTAAGCAAGGCTGAGTACTACCCACGGTACTCAACAAGTCATGCCAGAAAAGGAGGCATGATGCAAGATATTCCAAAGGAAGGCAGGTGTTTATTTGCATAAAGTAAGCATTTAAAACAATAGTTGAAAGTAGTAGTAAAATGTTGAATTAATTGAACAATATTAAACCATCACTGTCCAACGCTATATTCACGTTGCGACAGGCCCAAACCAACCACCTGAACTAAACCAGTTCCAATAATTCCAGTTATTAAGAAGGTGAGACTAATCACGGTGAATCTGGTTGATCGCCCATAACCGCGGGCACGGCTATTCGAATAGTTTTACTCTGATCAGAGGTGTACATCTGTACCCACAAGACACAGCCTCAACATCATGTCAACCATGCGTCGCGATACTGGAAAGTACCCGAATAGAGACTGTGACAGGACCCTTCGCATAACCCCCTCTAACCAGCCGTACCACACCACAGGTTTCGCCCCCACCTTTATGTCCAAGGTAGGCAGCCCCCTCTCGTGCCACGGTGAATCCGGCAGCCGATCAACGGTATGTCCCCCGCCGACCCAACTCCATCACGCCCACCCTATTCTGGTACGTCAGCCAGAGACAGCTACACTACAAGTCCAGCCGTTGCCCACGCTGGCTTGTGGTACGCACGGTATTTCTTCCAGGGTTTCCCGCGAACCGGTCCTTAATTGCCATGGGTGCTTCCATCAAAACCATGCACCCACAGCCCACCATTAGCATATTTTAGTTAAATATTATTACCATGGTGGCTCCTAAACCAAAGTGTCACCATAGGGACTACATTAATTAATTATTCAAGGTGATCCCCTTTAGTGAGCTAGGTTAGCTAAGCATGGCTAAGCACTCCTAAAATCAGCGAACAATGAATTAATTACCCAAGCTATCAAAGGTACATGATAATCAATATAATGGCTGAGCACCATAGGTATAATCCCACATGAAATGACATTGCGAAATAATGCAGTGTTTACGGAAAAATAAGACATTTGTAAATATAGGTACAATATGATCAATGTGAACATGACTTGCCTTGCTCCTGAGCTGAGGCTACCTCTGCGACGATCTCGAAATAAACGGGCGCGTCGGAGGTTTCGGAATCTACGCGACAAACAAAGCAAACAACAATACACGCTATAAGTCTACTGAAACAAAGCACAAAAGTATTTTTAATGGATTCTCTGCATTTTTATGAATTTAATGAAATTTGAATGGACTTAAACGGAGCTCGGATGAATTAGTTATGAATTTTTGAAGTTATCTGTGTTTTTACTAAAACAGAAAAATCCTTAATTAATTTATTGCGCAATTAATCCCAGGGCTGGCGTCAGCGGCGGCGGCGGCCGGTCCACCGTGGACTCGGTCCACGGGACCGTGGCGGCGGCGGTGCACCACGTGGCGCACACGTGGCGCCGACGCGGCAGCCACGGGGCAGCCACGTGGGCGGCCACGCGGGACGGAGGGGGACGGCCGAGATCGGCCCGAGTGGCCGATCTAACGGCCCAGGGCGCGCGGGCGGCAGGCGGCCGGGGCGCACGGCCCCGAGCTCGGGCGGCTCGGCCATGGCGCGCGGCGGCCGAAGGCGGCGGCCGACGGCGCGACCGGTGGCCGGAGGCGGCGGCGCAAGGGTGGCGGAGAGCGGCGAAGGCGGCGCGCACGCGGGGAAAAGCGGCGCGGCCGGGAGAGGGAGAGGGAAAAGAGAGGGAAAAGGGGAGGTGCTCACCGGGCTCGGCCGGAGGCGGAGAAGACGGCGGCGCGGGCGGCGCAGGAGACGCGAGCCGGCGGCGCAAAAAGGCGGACGGGGTGCGGGAGAACGCGGCGAACGCGGCGGACGCGTCGGCGCGGCTCGGGGACGGCGCAAGCGGTGGGGAGCGGCGGCCGGAGACGGCGGAGGCGGCGGCGCACGGGGTCGGTGGTGGCGCGGGCGCTAGGAGGCACGGGAGCGGCGGCGGAAATGGGGAAAAAGGGAGAGGAGGACGCGGGGGTGGTTTTTGTAGGAGCGGGATGGGCGGACGTGGCCGGGAACGGCCCGAATTCCATGCCGGAGTGGGGGAGAGAGAGAGGAGAGAGAGAGGCGGCCGGGGAAAACGGATCCCGCCCCTCTCACGCGGCGGCTGTGGGCGGAGTGGGCGCGGGGAGGCGGCGCGTGGCGCGCACGTGCGCGGGGCACGCGGGGCGTGGGGGGGTGGGCGGAGACGGTGGCCGGCAGTTACGGGCGCGGGCGGCCGGAGGAAGGGGATGACCCCGACAGGTGGGGCCCACCTGTCGGTGGCCCGGGCCGGGGGAGGTCGAACGGGGGAGGCGCTAGCGGGCCTCGGCCTGCGGCCGGCCCAAGAGAGGGAGAGGGCGCAGGAGGAATGGGACCGGCTGGGCCGGCCCAGCAGGAGGGGGAAGAGGCGCGCGGCGCGCGCGCGGCTGGGCTGGGCCGACGGCCCAAAAAGGAAGAAGAAGAGGAAAAAGAAAAAGAAAAAGGAAAGGAAATTTCCTGGGATTAATTAAAATCCGAATTTGATTTTAATTGGTTTAAAATTATTTCCAGGGCTCTGAAAATTCCACTAAAAATCCTGTTAATGTATTTTGACATGGGGAACTCAAGAAAAATTCCACCTTGCCATTTCCACTTCTTTAATGCATTAATTAATTGGATTTTTCTCCAGATTAATTAAACAATTTCTCCGATAAATTATTAAAGTCGATTTTTACGATTTGGGAAAACTTCAGGGTGTGACAACCACCGGCTGTCTTCATCGCCGCCAACTAGTTTTTTCGCCTCCACGGTTGGTGTACTCCTCCGCCGTCGTTGCTGATGGCGACATCGTCTTCACCACCGGCTGCCTTCGTCACTGTTGACTGGTTTCTTCGCCTCCACGGTTGGTGGATTACGCCGCCGTTATTGATGGCAACATCATCTTCACCACCGACTGCCTTTGTCGTCGTCGAGTGGTTTCTTCGCTTCCATGGTTGGTGGACTCCTCCATCGTTGTTGATGGCGACATCATCTTCATTGTTGGTCGCCTCCGTCATCGTCGACTGGTTTCTTCGCCTCCACGGTTGGTGTACTCCTCCGTCGCCGTTGCTGATGGCGACATCGTCTTCACCACCGGCTGCCTTCATCAGTGCCGACTGGTTTCTTCGCCTCCACGGTTGGTGTACTCCACCGCCGCCGTAGTTGATGGCGACATCGTCTTCACCATCGGTCGCCTCCGTCATCACCGAGTGGTTTCTTTGCCTCCACGGTTCTTGGATTACTCTGTCGTTGTTGATGGCAACATCGTCTTCACCACCGACTGCCTTCGTCATCGCCAAGTGGTTTCTATGCCTTCATGGTTAGTGGACTCCGCCGCCATTGTTGATGGAAACATCGTCTTCACCACCGGTCGCCTTCGTTGTCGTCGAGTGGTTTCTTCGCCTCCACGGTTGGTGGATTACGTCACCGTTGCTGATGATGACATCGTCTTCACCGTCGGACGTCTGCGTCATCACCGACTGGTTTTTTGGAAAATTGTCCGGATAATATTGTGCTGCTTCCGTCAAAATCCTTTGATCGTGTGTGGAGCCTGACCATCCAGCATCACTGAACATAACCCTCCCATCATGATCACTTATGACTAGAACATTTTTTTGTCGTTACGTGGTGTTGATTCCTATGTTCAATCGACGTGGCTATAGAAGCCACGATGGACACATGTGTGCCGTCCATAGCACCGACTGACTAATAAAATGGTTGGAACCAATGTTCGTTAAGCAGCCGAGGGTGAGGGTGCGTGATGTTGGGATCATAGGTTTCAATATATCCCCAGCCAACTTGTTCATAGTGATCACACTTGGTTGAAATAAATAGACACTGTTGAGCCCGAGCGGACCCCCCGGTTGTTCGTGTCTCTGTTCAAACGATTTTCAGCCATAGTGTATAGGAACATCCCAAGTTTATCTAGCCCACATACATCGGATGTTCCATCGAGTTGGTAAGAAGAGATTAGCAGGTTATGTAGACCGTGTATTGGCAAAAATTCGTTTAAAACGATCGGCGATAAGGAGATATCACAAAACCTTTGCAGGACCACCCCTTTTCGACTTTTTTCCTTCCTCAGAACTGATCTTTCACTTGTATCGAGAAGCATTACATACAGGACATGCATCTAGGTCGGCATATTCCTTGTATAACAGTATGCAGTCGTTTGGACATGCTTGAATCCTTTGGACCTCCAACGACAATGGGCACAACACTTGTTTAACATCGTATTTCGTCTTAGGCAACGTGTTCTCCTCCGGAAGCAGGTGCTTCAACAATCCAAGCAATTGTGTAAATCTTTTGTCTGTCCATCCATTTCTTGCCTTAAGCTTCATTAGATCTAAGGTTACATATAACTTCGTGTGCTTTGCTACACATCCGGCATACAGAGATATCTTGGAATCACTCACCAACCGAGTACACTTCTCATAGTCTTTCTCGTTGTAAGATGGGTCCTCAACATTACGCAACATTGCTTGAAGAGTCTCATTATTGACATCCACCTGATCACCCAACGGGGATTGAACAAACATATCATCTTCATGTGCTTCCTCGTTCAGACCACTGCCTGCTTCATCCCCAATATTCTCTACCTCTAGCTCTCCATGCTTGGTCCAACATGAGTAACCCTTCATAAAGCCTCAACAGATCATATGCGTGTGTATTTTGGCACTATTGTTAAACATATTCTCATTCCTACAATCAAAGCATGGACAAGTCGCGTATACATTGTTTGTTTTGTTCTTGTCTTGCTCTACAACAATTATCAAATCGGCAACGCCCCTTTGTTAACGGTGAAAGTTGGCAATTTTCGTTAGTCAAGGAATAAGTCAAGCGGAATTAACGGCGTGATTGCATCGGCTAGTGCTGGAAAAAGTTGTATCTGCTGGAATATGTATCGACTTCAGAGTCATGGAGATGGCTGATAGAAGATAGTTGATGGCCAGAAGTCGAGTTCTTGTCAGATTAGATTAAGAGAGTTGGTCGATATTATCCAGAAGAGACCAAATTCAAGAGGGATCTGATGTGGCAATTTATCTATTATCTAGGCAAGGTTAGTTATTTTTCTTTTATATTTTTGGAAAGATTGATTTAGAGTCCAATTTGGGCTTGTATTTTTGCTTTATTTTTAGAAAATTTTGTGTCGTATTCGATAAGGACTAGTATATGTTCATGGATATAGATATGTACGCCCAAGATCTTTGTAATCAACAACAGTTCAATAATACAACTTTCAACGCATCACCACCCTAGTTTTCTAGGTTTTTATCTTGACGAGTTCTTATTTTGAGTAAATTCCTTGTATACCCTTGAAAACTCACTCAATCCCTTTTATACCCTTGAAATTTACCTGATCCCTTCTATACCCCTGAAATTTCAACTTGATCCCTTCCATGCCTCTGCCGTTACATTTTTCTTCATTTCACTGTTAAGTTTGGTGGCAAATGTCTTTAATGCCCTTGATGATTTAGGTTTGAATATAAGCTTGAAAAACATTGAAAATTTTGTTTGAGTGCATACTCTGTGCATTTTAGTAACTAATGAGACTAAATAATTAGTGCGGAAAATTTTGATATAAATTTTGAAAATAAAACAAATGTAATAAATTAAAATTTTTATTTGAAATTTAATAGGACAATAGATTTTTTTGATCGGGAGCATTCATAAAAAAATATCGTGAGCATTTATAGTCCTATCTTTGTATGAATGCTCCTCATTTTTATGACTTTTAAAAAATAAAATAAAAACATATTTTGTTTATTTCATTATCTAAAATTATTTTTTTTCATAAATAATGTATCGCACAGCAAACTCATAACTATAATAGTCTCATACGACAAACTTTTATATTTTTAATAATGTAATTCATAAATTTCTACGTTCATCCAAAGGGTAAAATGGTCATTTTTATAGAAATTAGACGGTCAACTAACGGTCAATTGACGAGAGGGGCATGGAAGGGATCAAAATCAATTTTTGAGGGTATACAAGGAAGTAAGAAAAATTCAGGGACATAGAAGGGATTAGCTAAAATTCTAGGGGTATACAAGAAATTTTCTCTCTTATTTTCGAGTTGGGCTGCATCGGTTAGGTTTGATTCCAGCAACAAGGTAAGTTCCGTCTCTAGTTGCTTATATCGACGGGGCTAGGGCTTCCATCTGTTGAGTTCGACACTCTAATCCGGTTGATATAAGTGCTAATTTACCATATACATTATCTAATTTAAGTTGACAGCGTCGTTTATTTTTATCAGTCGATTCAATCTGGGTAGGCCGATATCATTTAAACTGCTCTTGTCGGTTTAGATTGGTTAGTGTATTTAACTTAATATGTAATATCTATCATCATATATAGGTCTATCAATCCTTTAAATCTACTAAGCTTGTCATCAATCTCGCACTGTCTCGGTTGGGTTCGATTTGTTAAGATTGCAGCTTGATTAGTAAATTTAATTAAGCTTGGTATTCTTGTATAAGACTGTATCGGAGTTATAGCCGATACGTTATCCGTTGTTACCTGAGTTACTTCATTGGCTATGATATAAATCCATATAATTATTAATTCATTAGATCTTTGATACTAGTAATTAATATTGTCTTGGTTGGGTCTAACATATCATAATTGGTTGTAATTAAGAGAAAGATTGAATTAGTAATGATATGTTATTTACTTTTAAAGCCGATTGTAGTTGTCTTGGGTTTAATCTATATTTTTCTACGCATCGACTAGTTATTTAGATCATATAATAGTATAATAATCGACTTTAATATTATCAATCTTATGCTGTATCGATTGGGTTCGAACTATGGGATTGGTTTCATTCAAGAAAAGTTATTTATAATTATATTTAATCTAATTCTAATTTATGAGCAGTATCATACATTATAGTTGATTCATTCATGCATCGGCTAGGGTAACACGATATAACATCGACCTATTGGTTGATCGGCTATCGTCATCTAATATTTTCTAATGTCTACTTGTTGATTGCAGGATCAAATCAATTGGCACACCTTAAACCCGAAACTTTGGACCTGCACTGAAGTTAAACAAATCTTTCAGGCTGCCGTGTAAACGACAAATATGACGTCAACTCGCTTTTGGTACGTCTGGTAGGACACAAATTTTCACCATCTCTGATCACAAGCCAGAAGATATTATTTCTGTCATGTCACACCTTGATTTTCATTTCAAGGCTTTATAAATTATTTAATAAACTATTTATAGAATTTATATTAAAGTACAAATTAATTTACAAGTAAAGTAACTGTGAGAAATAAAATTTCATAAATAAATCATGGCTGGATTTAATTTTTATTAAATTCTCCATTATTATTATTAAAAATACTCTCTGGAATTTTCTCGCATTTTTCAGCACTCAATTACTAATTTTAATAATACAAAGAATATTCAGTAATTATTTAAATAATAATTAATCATGAAATGATCTTGTTATATTTTTTTTAAATACTTTGACTGCCCAAGTACTCTCAGGAGATTTCAT
Source organism: Oryza officinalis (assembly GCA_008326285.1). Lineage (NCBI taxonomy): Eukaryota > Viridiplantae > Streptophyta > Magnoliopsida > Poales > Poaceae > Oryza > Oryza officinalis. Next base: position 1,279,278 of record BDMV01000004.1, on the reverse strand, counting down.
GGAACTATTTGAGCATTGAAAGTATTTTTAAAAATTCAAAGATCATTTCAATGATTAATTTAAATAGAAAAGTAATTAAAATCCTCCTTTCAGGTTTGGGCCGAATCTGAAAAAATTCTTTTTTGCTCCTTTCCTCTCTCCCTGCAGGCACCACGTGGCACAATACATGGCCTCGCTTGAACAAATTAAACCAGGCAACAATATAATCTAGGATAGATTATATATATATATATGTATGCAATATACATATATATAAATATATATGGATTACATATATGTATGTTTTGTTCCGTTCACCGTCTTAATTAATGGGATACGCATCTATCCAGGACATTGGAAATGGGGTTTGTAATTCCGGAGCAGTGTGTGTAGCCCATGATCGTCTTGTACATGGTTTCCATGGCCCGTGCAAGGTTTATCACACGTGTCAACAGGGGGACTGGGACCGTTGTGTTGCTCAGGAACTCTTGATTGATGCTTCTCCACTGCTCCTCTACAAGGCACCAAAGCGCTTTCTTGGCATCTTGGATTGTCACACCATGCTCTTTCATGTAGCATTCTACTACAGTTGGGACTCCACTTCTGTCTTTCTCAAACTGCCAAGAGCAAGTTTAAGAAATTCAATCCTCTCACCATAGATATTCATAAGACATATTTAATTTTCCTTTTTTAGAAAACAAAAATTATAGTCTCCCTAGCTAGTCAAGTACATATATTTTGACGTTGTGAGTGTATTAGTTTTATTACTCCCAACGTCAAATATACTTGACTAGAGGTCATAGTTTTTAATCAAGAATGTGTCAAATTACATGCACACTTATGTGTAAAATTTATACCAATAAATTCATATTTCAAAGTGCTTTTACAAAATATTAGTCTATAGATATTATGAATGTATTTTGTGAGAAAAATAATGATCAAAGTTAATCTTTAATACTTTTTTCCAAATAAAGTATACCCTACAAAAATCTATTGAGAGGTAGTAATTTATAGTTTTTGATTTGTAGAATCATTCGTTTATCATATATCGATGCTAAATTAGATATATATTTGTGGCAGTTAAATGTGCCGATCATGACCTCATGCCCTGAAATATCATCCATTAGGCGTGTTATCATAGCCGAGTTCTCTATAAGTTTTGGCGACGAGATTGCCCAACCAAAAACAGCGACTTCATCGTTTGCATCCATGGGATGATCCACAAAAGATATGCATGCCAACGGCCAATACAGTGTGGTAATTGTAGAGAACTCGAGATGGTCATGTAACAGAGGCACTTGTCCCTCTTCTCTCCATATGATCTCTTGCAACATGCATCTGCTCGCCTCCTTGATCTACATTTGATTTTGGAAAAATGTCATTACCCACCCTTTTATAATTTGGGCAGAAAGAGCTGGTGATCATTACAAATTTGTATAATATATATAATTATAACGTTCTATGAAACATCAGTACTGAAAATGAAGTTAATCAAGACCAGGCAAAAGGATCTAGACTTCTTTTTTTTTTCACTTTTCTTCTTTTTGAAGGAAGACATATACCTTGAGTACAGTGATTATTGGGAGGGATTAACCAACTCAGACCTTCCTTTCCATTTAATTTATTTGGCACGTATGAGGCACCAAGCAATGTTGTTAATTCTTATATGTTTTCCAGATGTGTATTTTTTTAAGGGACCAGATGTGTATATATTGAGAGGAACTAACGATGTCAGATTTTCAATACATAGAACTACGGCAGTTCTGCGAGCAGCCATTGTCTGAAATGAATTAATAAATAAGTTTCGCCACGGCGGCGTCTCTCTAAGCAAAATTTTGATCTTTTTTTTAACTAAAACCACTGTAACGGAGACTTATGTAGTTAAGATATTAATTTAAGAAAAAAATCATATGTATGTACAAACCAAAGAAAACACAAAAATTACAAGAAAAGAGCCAAGCAGGAAAGAGATTATCCTCGAAAACACGTCTCCAATCAGCTACAGAGAAGCTCTCTTTCCATTAAAAAATAACTCCATTAATTTCTGTTTTCAAATCTGCCAGGTTGCATAGTACTCTCTCCGAAAATATATTTATCATTTTACTACTAAAACTATGAAAGTACTGATCCTCTTTATTCCATAACGACGACTATCCTCCATTTCTTCTCTTGGTGCTCTTTTTAAAATAAGATATTAGTGATGACAGTGAATCTGTCATCTTACCTCAATAGATTACATTTTTTTATGTTTTTACCAACTACTCCTTCATATATTTTAATATTACAAAATACTCCTTACATATGATTCTATCTTATTTCAACTTAAGATACAAATTTATTATGCAAAGATGTCTACAGGGACGAATTCAATTGTCTTAAAAACATCACAATAATTTGTTCCAAGAATAATTAGCACATGTATATAATTTGTTTTAATCCATAGCGAAGCATTGGTACTTAGCTAGTTATGTTTAAATTTTGTTGAGCCAGAGAATACAACGTAGCATATGTTACAAAATATTTTCAGTTTAAAAAAGAGAACAGTTTGGATGTAATTCTAAATAAATTAGTATTAGTTAATTCCCACCTATGCAACAAGGCATACAAATTTCCGGCCAAAAAAAGGAAAGTTGCATTGGGATGTTTAAGGAGTAGTGTTATCTAAGCTTAAAAATATGATTTGTATGAAAAAGAGAGAAAAAAAACGTTATTAACACTACTACAGAAAGCATCATAGGTGCCGGTTGGGAACCGGCTATAGGTGCCGGTTTTCCAACCGGCACCTATTGGTCGACACCAATATGGCAACCGGCACCTATGAAGAAAATAGAACCGGCACCTTTACCTTTGCTCGAGCCAAAAAAAAGGAGAGCCGGCTCGAATCAAGCCAAACTCATCACCCCTGTCGTCGTCGCCGCATGAGGAGGACTACGCGGCCGCCGCCACTGTTGAGGTGCGCCACCTCCCCTCCCACCAGATCTGGCGGAGGGGAGGGTACGGGCGCCATCAGCGCCATCGTCGGAGGCCACCGCGGCCTCCCATCCCGCCGCCCCCCTCTCCGTGCCGAGGTTGTCGCCGGCCGCCGAGCCCCTCTCTGCCGAGCCCGCCACCCTTGGTGGCGGTGAGGAGGAGAGTAGTAGCTGCGGTGGCGCTGGCGCTGGCGCCGGCGAGCGTGCGGGGGTGCACAAGAGGGGTGACGCCGGCAGACACCCGTCTTACCGCGACGTGAGGCGGCGGAGCTGGGGCAAGTGGGTGTCGGAGATCCGTGAGCCGCGCAAGAAGTCGCACATCTGGCTCGGCACCTTCCCGACGGCCGAGATGGCCGCGCACGCGCATGACGTGGCCACGCTCGCCATCAAGGGCCGCACCGCGCACCTCAACTTCCCAAGCCTCGCCCACACGCTCCCCCGCCCGGAGGAGGAGGGGAGGGTGCGGCGGAGGAGGCGAGGGGGAGGGGGAGGGGAGGGCGCGGCGGACGGAGGAGGGGAAGGCGAGGGGGAGGGGAGGCCGAATGGATGGATGTGGATAAGGATCGGATCGATGTGGAGGAAGGGGAATGCGCACGATTGGATCGATATAGGCAGCTGGCCGGCTCGGCTCACCAGTGTCGGCTCGGTTTAGTATAGGTGCCGGTTTTTTAAAAGAACCGGTACCTATAATATATTATAGGTGCTGGTTTTTTTAACCAGCACCTATAATATATTATAGGTGTCGGTTCTTTTAGAAAACCGGTACCTATAGTATTGGTACCGGTTTTAACTAATGAACCGGCACCTATATTCTTTAAAGGTGTTGGTTCTTTATTTTTTCACCATGCGAAGGTGGAAAAATACCTATAGGTGTCGGTTTTAAATGAACCGAGACCTATAAGGCCTGTCCTTATAAGGGTTTTTGTAGTAGTGTAAGAAGGAAACTGGGTTGTTTAATTTTTCAATCAGTGGCAAGGTGAAACCGCTAAATAGTTTTAACGGATTATTTACTTCAATGAAATTAATAGTTTAAGACAGTAGAATAGACTTTTTCCTATATAGGGGAAATATGTTGATCTCATACCGTCTTCTTGGTGCAGTCAATTCCCAATGGTGAAGCACCATCTGCCACAAATTCGTTGAGTGTCTTGCAAAGAAGGGACATCACATAGCCGAAGTAATCACCAATTTGTTTTGCTCCTCCTTCATCCCAGCTAGAGTGGATGATTGAGAAAATATTTTAGAATATTTTAACTTTGAAAAGCAAGGGTATTAAAGTGTAGATTGATTCCAATAATTCAGGCTAAACTGTAAAGTCTTTTTATATAATGATTTAACCTGAAGTTTGTATAGTCACCCGAATGAAATCAAGGATATATATTTACTCCCTTAGTTCCAAACAAAATACAGGCATTTATAGGTTATTTATTAGCAAATACTATAAGCTTGAGGAAAAAGATTTTCTTTTAGTCACCACTGGTAAAATTTGAATTACTTAGAATCCCCTTCTAAACAATTGGTTTAAAATGTATATATTTTTGTGCATTGGAATCAATGTGCTAGAAATACTATACTATGGTCTAAATTTTAAATGCTAGAAATGCTTATCTTTTTGAGCGGAGGGAGTAAAATTACCTTTGGACCGCATTGTTGAACAGGTGAAGCTCTTCCAAGGTGCCGTAGGAATCAAATGTATCATCGAACAAGGAAAATATCTTGATAAGTTTTGCAAACATCATTCGTGCCTTGGCATACTGTGGTTCATAGAAAACACAAAGTGACCAGAAGTAGCACTCCACTGGGCGCTCTCGTATGTATGGACCCAGTGTGCTCCCAACGTTAAGCTCCTGGTACCACCTTCAATTCCAGTTTGTCATAATTAATTATTCTTCATGCATGTTGTGCATAGATTTTACAGAACATTTTTAAGGTCCTTTGAGAATGCATATATAAAAACACCATAGTATAGAAAGGTGCCATACTTTTTAAGTATTAATTTGTGTTACACTCCACTATCTTTCATGTGTAGAGGTACCAAAAGATACTATAGATTAAAACTAGCTAGATATGTGTGATACTTTGTGGTTCCTACTCTTTAAGTATTGTAAAAACAATTAAGAGCTATTTTACATGTCTAAAAATGGCAATAAGGATAACCAGTTTTACTCACAGTGAGAATCTCCTGGCCTCATCTCTGTGCATCTGCTGCAAGATGTGAAAGTCCAACTTAGCAAGCTCCAGTATGTCCTGGTTGCTATCCTCATCGTTCTCATAGATGGAGATGTAGAGCTTGGACTCCAGCCTCTTCATCGTCCTCTGCGTTGGCGAGGTCAGTGCGTGCTCTACTTTCTCTAACAAAGGCTGGGGCAATTTGCCGGTTTCTGCCATGGTTGAGAGGCAACCGGTGGTGAAGACGACGGCGCTTTTGAGCAAGTCCTCGTCGCACTTGCCAAGATGAGCTGCCTCATACAGGCTGAGAAGAGCATCAACGTCACGTCGCAGGCCGGTTTCCTTGAATTCTCCATTCTTGTCCAAGAAACTCTCAAAAACATCTGGTTCGCTCGATTTACATAAGTTAGTTGCACAAATTATCATTGGTTTTGCAAGATTAATTCACATTCAAAAAAGATTTTGCAACATTAATTCCATCAAGTTCAATTCGTGTGCGTACGTACCACAGGGAGCATTGTAGTGGTGTTGCCTCAGCAGCCTGAACCGAAGAGCGGCCGCGGCCATGTCGTTGTCCCTAGCAGGCGTGTCGTTGAGAAGGCACATGAACATGCCTATCTCCTCATGGAAATGGTAACCGACACCGAGGCGCTCCATGGCGTCCACGATCTTCATCCCATCCGACAGATGAATCTTGCTAGATGTGTATCCTTGTTGCATCATGCAACGAACCTTGGTCACAAGCTTGTCTCGCCTCTCCTTAATTGATTTCTCTAGCGTCTGATTCAAAGCACAAAAATAATAGTTAGGGACACTAGCTAATTGAAGCCACTTCTGGAATTCCACACGTCAGAATAAATCGCATATTGGCCCACATAAGTTTAATTAGCAGAGTTCTAAGTTGGATATCTCCCCCATATTTCCTGCCATGCATAATTACAGAATCATATATGTGAATATGTCTGATCAAATATATATGCAAAACCTGATAGACGCTAACTATAAAAAAAATATTTCTTATGGTCCTTAGGAAAATACCATGAGGTACGTATAATATATTTTAATATGTTTTAACGTCCCGTTTGGCTAAAAGGATGAAAAATTGGTGTCAACATCTAGTTAATTCTTAACAACAATAACACATATATATATGAACGAAAAGACACAACATGAAAATTCAGTTCAGCACCTAACCCTTATCCTAGACTACCACCACTTGCCATGCCACCTTCCCCACCGCTAAAGAGATGCGCCAAAAATCCACAGTCCTCGAGGAAGGCGATTACATCTTTATCCTAGATATGGATGTATTTTCACTGAAAAAATTATGGCATCAGCCTCTGCAGATCTGGCTACCGTGTTGTTAGCGACGAACGATGAAGGTAACTGCACACATCAATTAGGGTGGGCACTCAATTGTGTCCACGTAGATGCCGTCTCGTGCTCAGAATTTTTTCGGTGCGGCATTAATTTGGGGTTATCCGTGGCGTTCTTGGTTTAGTCGCACCACCGATTCCCGCGGACACACGTCCAATACCTGATTCGGCCGACGGCAACAACATCGGAGGCTGCGTCACTGACATTGGCAGTCTTGGTTGTGCTATTAATTCTGGGGGTCACCGGTGACCGAGCTCGATTTGGTTTCTTCATGGCCGAATCTGATGGCGGTTGCCACATCTGGATGATGCGGGAGAAGGGGCGGCGCAACGCTGAGTGTGTCGGTGGTTGGGATGACAATGCGCATGCAAGCTCTACTCTTGTTCCTATGCTAGCCAAGGTGGAGTAGTGGCGCTTATGCTGTTGAACCCGGTTCTCAGATCTTCCGTTTGTAGGAGGTGAGAGGCTACGACTACTATGCTTATGATGCGGCTAGCTGTGGCCGCAACAAGATGGACTGGCAGCCGGCGGCTGCGGTGTTTCATACCCCAAGATTTGACCACCGATGTCTAGCGACTACTCCTCGCAATGGTATATTTACTTTTAATCAGCACTTTTTGTTCTAACTTACTGACTATAATCATCAAAGCTTTGATTCTCAGTATTGTTTATATCGACATCTTAGCCACTCTTCAGATGGACCCCAAGGATTGTGAACATGTAGCTGGTAATCATCATTGTTGGGTAGCATATCTAAACATGGTTGCAACTGTGGTTTCTTTTTTTTTTGCCAATTGGAATTGGGAAAAGATCACTAGGAGGGATGTAGAAGTTCCAGCTCCTAACGAGGACAAACATTTGTAGGGACTTTGTTTAGGCGGTGCTTTTTGAGTACTGGTTCCTTTTCTTTAGGGTTAAATCTCTAGGCTGGGGTTTAACTTGTTATATATCTTACCATGGTGTTTCATTTTTTAAGGCATTGTCTAGAGTTAAAGTTTATCCCTATAGGGTGAAAGCCTATTGCTTGATCTTTATTGGTTGAATCATAATAACAGTGATGCGTATGTACGTCATTCCTTTTTAGAGGCGTTGTTTCAGGAAAGTCTTTAGTTCAATTTATTTTGCCTTGGTGGAGTTTGAGGAGGAGGATCAATTGTGTTGATAGTTTGCTGCAGCATGATATTTATTGTTAAGTGTTGTCCTTTTTTTAAAAAAATAGTTATATATAAGCTATGTGTACCCTAGTTATACAAAGACTAGGAAGTCGTAGGTAGTATTTTTTTTATTAAGATTAAGATTTTTCCTTGGTTTTCATTAGCATGTTTTTTAAACTATTAAACGACGTGTTTCGTGTGAAAATTTTCTAAAATATCAAATATATCTATGTTTCAAGTTTGTAATAATTAAAACTCAATTAATCATGCGCTAATAGCTTTCTCATTTTACGTGTCCACTTTTAATTTTCATCCACAGCAGCTTCAAACAGGACCTTAGAATTTTTATCATCTTGATGTACGTAATCTCTCTTTACCTTAAAAAAAATCTAATTGTTTGGGTCCTGGGATGCTAGGTGGAGTGAAGGAAGGAACGGATGGAGCTCTCTCTTTTCCCAGCACTCCAAACACATAGGAACGGTGCCACGGTGGGTTATCACTGCGAAGAAGAGGAGGATGGAGGCGGTGTCTGGGGACCTTTCTGACCATCAATATAATGAGTCGACACGCTGATGTTGTCTAGCACGATTCTATTGTGTCGACATCGATATCGACGATGGGACCATATATGGTGATAGATCGAGCTCCTATTCACCATATCTAGCAATACTTTTTTGTAGGATTTGATTTTAAAATAATTAAAAATGGTTCAGATGAAAAAAAAAAGTACTTCTCTGACCTTACAATTTTAACCTATAAATTGTAATATCTACAATATTAAAAATTAGTGGCCACATTTTGTGGTTTTTTGTTGCACGGTGTTGGTGCTGTTGCACATTTGGAATGCATACCTGGCATGTACAACACAACACCGGTGCGTTGATAAAGTATTCCGTCCATTTGCTGTCCTCCGGGATGCACAGCCCGTCGTTGATGGTTTTCCTGTCCCATATATATTGTCCCCTTTTCACAAAAAAACCTCATTTTAGATAATAGCTAATGTATTAATTATACGTTTGCTCGACAGACATACTATATGCATAAAGTTACAAAACCAAATAAATTGATTATCCTAAAACAATATTTCAAAGTGTTTTACGCACTACTTCAAAAACAATTTTTCTGTACGAGTACCCTTATAGGTTGCAGACGGACCGTAACTAGTCGCGTCTACAAAAATCGTCCTCCCATTTTCGCGTGCGGGCCACTTAAGAGGCCCGTACGAAAAAATAACTCTCCTTTTCCCTCTCACTCACTTCAAATTTTTCACCTACTCTTTCTTCCTTTCGTTTTTATTCTCACTCTTCTCTCTTTTTCTCTCCACTTCTCTCTTCTCTCTTCCTCTCCTCTCTTCTCCTTTCCTCCGAGCACGTGGGGCACTAGGCACCAGAGGCGGCCGGCTCGGCGCCGCCACCGACGAGACGGCGGTCGGGAGCGGGCGAGCAGCGGCGCGGCCCCGCGCTTCCCCGGCGGCGGCCAGGAGTGGCAACGTGGCGGCGGGAGGCGGCAGCGGGACTTCGTGCGGCGGCCGACAGCGGGCAGGCGGCGGGCCGCTCGGGAGCAGCGCCATCTCCGTCCCCGCCGGCGTCGCCGCCAACGACAAGGAGGACGAGGCCGCTGGAAATGGCGCTGCTGGCCCCACGACGACGAGAAGGAGGAGACGGTCGGATCTACGCTGCTCCTGCCACCGCGACGGATGGATCCGCCGCCTTCTCCATCGTGCGCTCGCGACGGCCGGATCCGCGCCACCGCCGCCGCCGGGATAGCTAGGGTTTTTATTTTTTTTTGAATTTTTATTTTTTTTTGAATTTTTGTTTTTCCGTGCGGTCGACTTAACGCGACCGCACGAGAAGATCTATTATCCCGTGCGGTCAAATTAACTCGACCGCACGGGATAATAGATCTTCCCGTGCGGGCCGCTTAAGCCGACCGCACGGGATAATCGATCTTCCTGTGCGGTTGGGTCGCCCGCACGTGAAAATGGTCTTTTCCCAGACCTTCTCGCGCGTGCGAGCAGACCTTTCGCATGAGAAGATGCCTTTCGGCCCGCACGAAAAAACCGTTTCTGTAGCAGTGACGTCACTGTCAAAATTTTGAACCGGTACAATGACATATACTCCCCGAGTATTACTGCAGGCTAGAAAACTGGCACAGTTGCTAGATTTTACTGTCGGTTTAAGACTCAAACTTTTTTATATTAAAAAAAGTTCAAAACTTTTTTTATCTAACCTATATAGCTCTTCTTATTTTATATATATATATATATCCTCGAGCTTTTATATATATTTTTGTCTTCATATAGAGTCATTTGGAAAATTCACGATTAGCCTTAGATGCTGGCAATTCTAACCTATATTCAAACATGTAAATTAATCTTAAATAAAATTATCTTTAGTAAAAATGTTATAAACCTCGTTGAGCTCTGTAACTTCATCTAACTTCAAATAAAAAAGGTTATCTATTTCATTTTAAAAATGAACTAGGGAGGAAAGACTTTTCTCTGTTCTAGTGGTACGTAGTAGACACATAGATCAAGAATGGACTAATTATTCAGCTAATGTGTATATGACCTTACATATTCATGTGCTGTACAGCTGCATGCCGAACTTATTTTACGGCATTAGATTAGTGGTATGTAGAAGAAAATAATGTAGAAACCACACAATTTGAATTTTAACAATGGAACTACATAAGACGTCACATTTTTAGTTAAAAAATAGAATATGTCATTTTTGACTAACATGCGATCGGACTTTTTTTTATTTTGACACTATCAAGATCTTTTGAATCAATATATCTCTTATAAAATATTCAAATACATAACTAACAATCATATATACATATAGCTTGATTTTGTGAAAAGTACTTTCATAATACTAAATTTCATGGGAGTGATGCTTCGCTGCTCTCTACCAGTAGTATTATACTGCTAGTAGAAATGATCTGATCCATTCGTTATTAAGGGTAAATTAGTAATTTACTACTATATTGATTAGATGTAACTTTGTCATTTATATTTTTTTCCGGCTAGATCGATCTGTGGTCATTCATTACGCTAGCATCACTCATATTCCATCGAAATAAGAAAAAAGAAGGAAAAAAAGGTTTAGTCACTATTAAATAACGATTATACCCTTCCGCATCTTTTTTTTATAATAATGTCTCTTCATGTTTCTACTATCACTATTTGAGGTGGTAGTATCAATAGATCTGAACCCTTTGATCAAATGAGATCAACTGTTCAGATTATTTTCTATTACTAGTAGAGAAGCATCGTACTAGGGCTCTAACAATATAACACAGTAGTTAAAATTGTATTAATAAATCCATTCTTTTACCAAAGCAAGTAGACAGATATTGATGAAAAAGTAAGAAATGACTAATCATCACAGTAATTTAACATGTATACTTTGAAGAGAAATATGGTTAGGTAAACCTCGTTGTATCTGGCTGGGAGGAGTGTATACTTCAGGAGTTCTCAGATGTGAGATGGGAGGAATGATGTGCCCCGGCTACAAAGAGTTGCTCTCTTTAAATAGGCGTCATCAGAGCAACCTTCCGAAGTTAAAACCCAAATACCCTAGCAATCTCAACCTTCTCAAAATTAAGGACATGTACCATAGTATTTAATAATGGACTCTTTTCGTTGTCATATAAGTAAATTTGGTGACGTGAAAAAGAGAAGAAGAAAAAACATTATTGCTATGTATGACAATGACTCATAGTCAACTCTTAACATTTACTAACGGAAATTTGGTTGCATGAGTAGAGAAAAGGAAATATGGATAATAAAAAATTATTTATTACATCAATGGTTAAGATGTCTTGTTGTCTCTACTATTGTAGAAGAATAGTCTCTAGTGACATGTATTAATACAAAGAGCCTAATTAAACTCTATCTTTGCACATCCCGTGAAACCCAAATGCGCTGGCAATCTCAACCTTTGAGATGTTCCAAGATTATTGACATGTACACCTTCCATTAACATTTACCACTCACTGCTATAAAAACCCTAATAAACACTACTACAAAAACCTAATAAGGGACACCATCATAGGTACCGTTACATAATAAACTGGTACATATGAGGCTTTCTTCCTCTTTACATGGGCTTGCAAATCAAAACCAACACCTATAACCTCTTAGTGGTGTCGATTCATGAAAACATCCGGCACCAATAGTCTCCTAAATCTTAGGTGGTGGTTCTAATAATAAAGCAAAACCTATAAACGTCACATAGGGGCCGGTTTTTATAATAAACTAGTACCTATGAGTGCCACGCAACAGGTCCTGGCTTTTATTGTGAACCGACACATATGATCATCACATATGTGTTTGTTCTTAATAAAAATCGGCATCTATGAGTCCATAGATGCCGTTGACAGTTATAACCAACACTTATGACTATGCTACTCATATATGTGCGTTTTATATCTAGCTATTTTATAAAGATAAACTTTATATCAAATTTGTAGATCATGACAAGATCTACAACTTTGTAAATTTTTTAATTTGAGGTCGTTTGGATGTCCAAAAATGTATTGTATTATATGTTCTCATATCTATTTGGATAAGTGAATTTTTAAAATTTCTAAACGATCTCAGATGGAGACAAAATCTATATGAAAGTTGTAGATCTATTTGAGATCTACAATTTTGTTGTTGACAATATTTTCATTTGAGCTCATCTATGGTACTATATGGTATAAGTTTTGGATAAGAGTAGTACCAAAAGAATAGTATTTTCTTCCAAGACAACAAGTGTTTCTAGGTGAAATGTTAAGAAGATTTAGGGTGGAAAGAGATCATGGGTTCGAACCCTCCTAACCCCATACACATGAAAATAGTGTGGAAGTCCTTGTGAGTTGTTGGAATTAAAGTGGGATAATGTATAGATGCCTAGTAAAATATAAAATACATTTTTTTCTCCCGTAAAAGTAAAAAATGGGTGCACCTCTATAATGTTATTGGTACCAGTTTTAGAACTGACACCAACAAGACATCTGTGTCATCAGACGGGTGCCGGTTAGGAAATTCGACACCTATGTGAAGTTTCCAACCAGTACCTATTAAGCTTTCGGTATTAGTGACTACTACATATTTGAGCATCCGTTACGGGTCATCTATCTGGGTCAAGATGACCTGTTTTAGATGACCCATCTCATCTCTTATACTTGTTCAAAAGTAGTCCATGACATTCATCTCAGTCAATAGAAACATGGATAAAGGAGACGCTTTGTTCATAAACGGAGGAGGGCTTGAGGCGCTGCCCATGTCATCTAACATGATGATAAAGGCAGAAACCTTGCCAACCATGGAGGCATACAGTAGTCGATACCTGACTACGCCGCTGGTCTACTCATCGGTTATCTTTACATCTCCCTTCTACTCGGACTGTCTACTCATTAACTGTGTTCATGACAAGACAATCATGGGCTATAGAAAGAGTATAAAATTTTACTTAAGGACTGAAAAACATTTCAAAATTTCAGTTTATATTTTCCCTGAGTATCGCTCGAGGGCTTGTTATCCTTGAGCATATTATCGATATACTTTACGAACTTGAATTTTTTTTGATAAAATTCAAGAAATGCCATTGACAAACATTCAATTTCAAGAAATGTCATCGACAAATATGAGTTCAATGAAATGTCATCGTACAAGTGGCTTTATCTCAGAAATACTATCGTCATTAGGGTTCCGTTAGCATCTCTCTATTAAATGCTATAGGATGAACAGTGTATTTAACAGCGCGGAATGAACGGCATCTTAGGCAATGACATTTCTAAGACAAAATCGCGTGTACAGTAGTTTTTTATGGAAATCATATTCGTCGATGGAATTTTTTGCACTTGGGTGTTTGTCAATAGTATTTCTTGGAATTTTCACTAGGGTGTTTGTCCATAGTATTTCTTAAATTTTTTTTATTTAACTGGCAAATGACATAGTCATAGTTAACTCGTTTCCACTAACAACGTGTGAATTACAATCCCGTACAACACAGAATGCTTGAAAACATTGTGGTGGGAGTGAGCCATAGACACAAAACAGCATGAATGTGGTCGGAACAAGAGAAAAAGAGAAAGTATAATTAATTTTACGATGCTGGACAAATACACACGGATGCAAAATTCATTAGGTATTTTAGATATGCTATACATGCTTATATGTTAAACACATTTATATGGAGCTATCCTTGGTGGCTAGATTTAGTGTTTGGTGATAACTTTATTAGAGTATTTCAGGAGAATGAAAGAATAGACAAAAAAAAAAGTGGATTCACTGCCGAGATTTTATACACGTAATTAAATGGACAAAGTTTTGAACTCTATCCAAATTTTAAAAACCAACTATGTAATTTGCCCCGTCGGGATGAAAAGATTGTGCTGTTGGCCTTAACTTCATCATCTACCATTCTGACTATGTTTTATAGTCCGATAACTCGATTCCTTAAGTGATCTTAATATGGTCGGTATACATTTGAATAGGGTTCGGAGGTTACTGTTAGTGTCCAAAATATGGGATACAACTTACCTCGGCATGTTTACCATATATTAAGTCTGGCAGGGAAACAAACCTCATATATATATGGACAAAGTCCGGAGCTCATAAAAAGGAGTAGCACATAAGAAAAGAAATATTGAGTCTCATTTCAGGCCTCTCTAGTTTCACTTGAATAAGGGAGCACCTATTACACCCTATCCTAGAATTCTCAGCAGACTTCAGTTGGGAAAGATCCATATATACCGATGGACAGTTGGTTGGTACAACTTTTCGACGGTCGGTATAACTTTTTGACGAACAGACGGTTGGAAACTCTAGTTTTATTTGCTAACTGTCAGTTGGTAATTGTGTATTTTTTTACTGATAAACTATGAACTTTAGAGGCGGACGGTCGGTCGACAAAAATCTAACGACACCTCCTCGGTTGGCAATAGCCAGTGGGGCTTTTGGGGAGCTGAAATTTTTGCTGCTGACCCTAGGGTGTAAATACAAGGCTTCCCTAGGATGGGAGGGGAATGACAGATTTCAATGAAGACAATACAATGCGAGGCAACCTCCAAACTTGTCAAGTCAATATGTCAGGAGCCCGATGAAAGCTAGTTGTCACCCACCATGCGTAAATTCTACGTCGATATCATGGCAGACTAGATTATGATTTTTCTTCCTATCCTATGGTTGACATGTTACCAATCAACAAGTGCACCTTGAAAGTTTAGTTGGATGAGGTGCAAAAATAAAATCGGAGTGCTATTGAAACGTGGACCCACTCTATGTGAGATAGACTAACATGGAATTTGGTGGTAGAATGTTACAAGATAACTTCGAGATTTTATAGGACCAGAACATTTTTGTTCCATTTTTGCAACTTCTTTCAGTCAACTACTCATTTGAATTGTTACTCCGATTTCTGACAATTTGTCATGTCTTATATATGGTCCTATTTAGCACAACTACATAGCTTAGATCCGCATTGGAATTAGACTTTGTAAGTTAATTTGAAGTGATTAAAAGGTTTATATTTCTCCTAAAATAAGAACAAAATGACTTATTCAAATATTATCAATTTATATATGTGCCCAACATAGATGATGTACACTACACCATGGCCAAGAATTACTGTCCAGTATCGGTTGGGAAAGATCTACAAATACCGGCAAATTATCGGTTGGCATAACTTTTCAACGACGGTCGGCATAACTTTTCAACGAACTATCGGTCGACAATTCCTATTTTAAAGACGCACTATAGAGAAAAATTTTAAGGACGTAAGACATCAATATTTTTTTCCATTCCTGCAATTCCTGTTAGATGAAGGGAATTTAACTTCTCGTCACTTTCCTCTCGCAAAGTAGCAAATATTTTACCACCCCTCCGGAGTTCCACTGACTGACAATAACTCATTTGTCATGCTGCTCCTACTTCTGACACTACAATCAAAGATGTATGCATCACCATCCGATTTATGTACAGTTGGTGACCAGACAATCAGATATCTGTATATATCACCATCCGATTTAATTATGTACAGTTGGTGGAGGTCTAGTAGACAGAGCTTTCTTTTCCCAGTTCAGCCTCTCCTTGGAGAGAACTACCCACATTTGAACTCTTGCTCCCACTTAGGACAACTATTCATCGATCGATCTGATATATCACCGTCACATATAATGCAAGTGTTTATCATTAATCGCTTGCACAGGAGCACTTGTATTGTCGACGTAGACAAACGTACAGATAAAACCGAGGAAACTAGCTAGGACAGGAATATATTCTACGATCCACTTCTGCCTCTCCTTTTAGGCAACTCTATTTGATGAACCTGTCGCGACAATAATTAGTAGTGTCTTCAACATCACTAATTCCATAGTACAATTATTAGTAGTGTCTTCGCCATCATTCCATAGGACAATTAGACCTGTTTTCTTCTGTCTTTATTTTCTCTATAATCTCATATGGCTCTCAAAGAAAAACTATCTGAGATGGCATACCATTTCATATTGCACATGAGTTAGAAACATTAACTGTTAGTGAATCATCTATACTTTTTTAAAAAGAAATAGCATTGGTAGTTAGCGGTGAATCTATCACCACCTTCACCATGGACTCCATACATATTTTTTATTGAATGGAGAAATGATATGTGGGGCCATGCCCACGTGTCAATTACACCAACCGCGAACAAGAAGAAAAAATAATAGTGTGAGACCAAAGTCTCATATGTCAATAAAAAATATATGTATAAATTAAAAGATGATATATACATGAAATAATGATAATAACGAGTTAATGATATTTTAATTTAATTAAAATATCGTTGTAACCCATGAGACACTATGCTAGTCTAACTAAAATAATTTTTATATGAGATCTATATTGCAACTTGTCGGTGACATGGGACCGGGGGTATCGAGACCAAAGGAAAGGGCAGCCGCTGCCATCCACGTGGCCCGTTTCCCCGAGGGGGTCGGGCCCGAGGGTGACGTGGTAGCTACTCTCCCGGTCTCCCCCCGGGGTCGGGCCGCTCCCCATTCTGCCCCGAGGGCTGGGGCGCCCCGACCCCTGTGATCTTGGCGCCACGTGTGCGTGTTAGGTGGGCTCAGCAGAGCTCACCTAACCGCATTTATGGCGGTTCAGACGAGCGCACTGCACCGCATTTAATGCGGCGTGGCGCATGCCTATCCGGTCCGTGACCGGTCGCGGCAAGTGACCGGTCACAGACTGGTCAGATCGTGGGTTAGGTGGCGTCAGGCGGCCAGCGGCACGCCTCGCCCCGTCCCATCAGAATGATGAGAGCCTTGAGCCTCTCGTCTCTCAGCCGGGACTGGCGTGCCAACTCCCGGAGTTGGTGCGTCAGTCCCGGTCAGATGCATTCCGGATTCTGGCGCAGGCGAGATAAAAAGTCGCCCGCCACTTAATGAATGTTGAAACGGGCGTCCCTGGGAGCGGTCAGCTGGCTGAGCAGAGGCGTGCTGTGGCATCAGTCAGAGGCTACGATCAGCCGTAGGGTAGCCCCGATTGTAAAAGAATGTTTTCTTTCTTAAGCAGCTCGTGGCCCATGTGGTAGCCCCTTGCCATATAAAAAGAGGCCCCAGGCCTAGGAAAGAGGGGGACTCTGGCTGATTTGGTCTAGAGGCTGAACTCTCTCCGGACTCCCATTCCATTCACAGATCCACCAGAACACAGGAGTAGGGTATTACGCTTCACAGCGACCCGAACCTGTCTAAATCGCCTGTGTCCATGCGTTCTCTCTCGCTGAAATCCCTCAGATTCAGGGGCTAAGAACGTCACCTTGCGCCCCCGACCGGACTGGCAAAGGGGGGCCCGCTCGGTTCCCCGGTGAGGAGTTTTACGCTCCGTCATCTGGCGCGCCAAGTAGGGGGCGCGCGTGTGTCTTTCTAAGCCCCCATCCCCTTTCGTGTGCGCCAAGCTTCGCCAGGTCAGCCCTATGGCCAAGGAGGCAGTGGCGTACAACCCTTCCTTGAGCGCCAGCGGTGAGGGCGAGGAGCAGGATCCGCGCCACCGGGCTCGCTCCCCGTCGTCCCCCTCCCGCCGGAATCTTGGGCGGGGGAAGGCGCTCGAGGAGGTCGAGGGATCTGCGACCTCGCCGCTCACAGGCGATGGAGCAGGACGGCGAGGCGGAGTGCGTCGTCGCCTCACCTACGATGATGGCGGCACGCCCCAGGGCGCGCTCCAGGCTACGGGCGTGCTCTTGCGCCACCCGCCCGTCGTCCCTGATCCAGAGACCCCAGCCCAGCGTTGACTGGATGACGTGGCCAACCTGGTCATGACGGCGCAGCAGCGCCTAGGCGCTGGCAGGCGATCCTCCGCCACCGAGACCTCTGGCGCTGTTGCCGCCGGCTCTATGTCGTCGAGGCGAAGGGCACGGCGGACAACGGCCGACACACGCCGTTCGTCCGCGGTCCCCTCACCAACACCTCCGACTCAAGAAGATGCGCGTGGGGGGCCAGATGCATGGCTCGATATCGAGCGCCGGCGCGACGCTCGTCGCGTCGCCCACTCAACGGAAGGCGCCTCCTCTTCTGGGGCGCCGCTCTGTTCCGGTCACGGGGGCCGGCCCCCCGTGTCCCCGGTCGGCGGTGCCGGCTGTCGAGCCTTCGTGGCGAGCCTTCAGAACGTCCGTTGGCCCCCGAGGTTCTGGCCCACCATCACCGAAAAGTATGACGGAAGCGTCAACCCCGCTGAGTTTCTCCAGATCTATACGACTAGGATCGAAGCCGCGGGGGGTGACGACAGGGTCATGGTGAACTTCTTCCCCATGGCCCTTAAGGGCCAGGCGCGGGGTTGGCTAATGAATCTGCCACCTGCGTCGGTCCACTCCTGGAAGGATTTGTGCCAGCAGTTCACCACGAACTTCTAAGGCACATATCCGCGCCCGGGCGAAGAGGCGGACTTGCACGCGGTACAGCGGAGGGATTATGAGTCCCTCCGCTCGTACATCCAGCAGTTCTGTCAAGTTCGCAACACCATACCATGCATCCCTGCACACGCGGTGATCTATGCGTTCAGGAGGGGCGTGCGGCATAACCGCATGCTCGAGAAGATTGCCTCCAAGGAGCCCCAAACCACCGAGTAGCTCTTCGAGCTTGTGGACCGCGTGGCTCGCAAGGAGGAGGCCTGGACCTGGAACTCCTCCGGCTCTGGAGCGGCGGCTCCGGCTGCCCCCGAGCCCGCTGCTCGTCTAGGGCGGCGGGATAGGAGGAGGAAGAAGAGGTCGGCCCATTCCGACGACGAAGGTCACGTCCTCGCCGTCGAGGGCGCTTCGCGGGCCCCCCGAAAGGGGCGGCCCGCGGGCGACAAAAAGAAGGAGGCTGGCGCTACCGGCAAGGAGCGCCCGGCCGGTAGATGGTGCTCTGTGCACAACACTTCCCTCCACGACCTCGCAGACTGCCGCGCGGTCAAAAGCTTGGCCGAGCGGACGAGGAAGTGGGAGGAGGAGAAGAGGCAGGAGCGCCGTGAGGGCAAAGCCCCGGCAACTCCCACCAGCAACCGGCGAGGTGAGGCTAGGCAGAAGGCCCCTGCCGGAGACATCGACGATGGCGACGATGACCTGGGCTTTCAGGAGCCCGAGGCCACCGTCGCCACCGTTGATGGGGGAGCGTGCGCTCCCGCTTCTCGCCGGAGCCTCAAGGCCATGAAGCGAGAGCTTCTGGCCTCGGCCCCTACCCACGAGGCGACGCGGCGGGCGCGCTGGTCGGAGGTCGCCCTTACCTTTGACCAGACTGACCACCCGCCGTGCGTTGCCTGGGGAGGGCAGATCGCGATGGTGGTTTCTCCCACCGTCTGCAATGTGAAGTTGGGGCGCATCCTGATAGACGGGGGCGCTGCCCTCAACATTCTCTCCCCCGCAGCCTTTGATGCTATCAAGGCCCCGGGGATGCAGCTCCGGCCGTCCCAGCCGATCATCGGCGTGACGCCGGGGCACACCTGGCCGCTAGGTCACCTTCGGTGGCCCCGCCAATTTCCGCATTGAGCGGGTAGACTTCGATGTGGCGGATCTCAATCTGCCATACAATGCGGTTCTGGGAAGGCCCGCGTTGGTGAAGTTCATGGCGGCCACCCACTACGCCTACCTCCAGATGAAGATGCCGGGCCCCAGTGGCCCCATCACCGTCCATGGCGACCTCAAAATCGCGCTCGCTTGTATGGAGCAGCGCGCGGACCGCCTCGCCGCGGTATCCAAGCCCGCGGGCAGCGACGAGAGGCTCGACGCCTCCACGTCGACCGCCACGAGGCAGCGGATGGCCTCGAGCGACGAGGTCCCAGTGAAGGAGGTCGCCCTGGGCGACGGCCCGTCCAAGACCACCCGGATCGGTGGTCTCTTGGACGACAAATAGGAAGACGCGCTCGTCTCCTTCCTGCGGGCAAACGCCGACGTCTTCGCCTGGAGACCGACGAACATGCCCGGGGTACCCAGGGAGGTGATTGAGCACCGTCTCGCCGTGCTGCCGGACTGCAGGCCCATCCGGCAAAAAGTGCGGCGGCAGGCCCCGGAACGCCAAGCCTTCATCCGCGAGGAGGTGGGGCGGCTTCTGGAGGCCGGATTCATTCGTGAGGTCATCCATCCGGAGTGGCTCGCGAATCCGGTCGTCGTCCCCAAGGCGAACGGCAAGCTCCGGATGTGCATCGACTACACCGACCTCAACAAGGCATGTCCTAGGGACCCTTATCCCCTGCCACGCATAGATCAAATTGTCGACTCCACCGCGGGGTGTGACCTTTTGTGCTTTCTAGATGCATACTCAGGTTATCATCAGATTCGCATGGCTAGGGAGGATGAGGAAAAAACTACATTCATTACCCCTGTAGGAACTTATTGTTATACAACCATGCCTTTCGGGTTAAAGAATGCAGGTCCTACTTTTCAGCGTACTACTCGTATTTCTTTGGGTAGTCAGATAGGACGCAATGTTGAGGCCTATGTCGATGACTTGGTTGTGAAAACACGCAACCAAGAGACCTTGCTCTCAGATTTAGCGGAGACTTTCGAAAGCCTCCGCTCCGCCTGCATAAAGCTGAACCCCGAAAAGTGTGTGTTCGGTGTCCCTGCGGGCAAGCTTCTCGGGTTCTTGATCTCTACCCGAGGCATCGAGGTCAACCCCGAGAAGATACGAGCTATAGAGCGGAAGCGCCCCCCCAGCAAGCTTAAGGACGTGCAATGCATCACCGGATGCATGGCTGCCTTAAGCCGATTCATATCAAGGCTGGGAGAGAAGGCGCTGCCCCTATTTAAGCTCCTTAAGCGCTCCGGGCCGTTTACCTGGATGGAGGAGGCTGAGCAGGCCCTCACCCAGTTGAAGGCGTACCTCAGTTCCCCCCCAATCCTGGTCACACCGGAGCCAGATGAGCCGTTGCTGCTCTACTTGGCGGCAACCCCGCAAGTAGTCAGCGCGGCATTGGTTGTAGAGCGCGACGAGGACAACCCTCGGCTCGCGTGCCCCCGTCCTGTGTCGACCCGACCCGGGAGAGAGCAGGGAGGAGCGGCCCCCGAGCCGGACGGTGGCCTAAGGCCCCTGACGATCGGAGCTGGCCCTCTGCCCGCTTGTCCGACGGTGCCGGACGACCCCGACCCCCAAGGAGGCCCTCGGGCCACTGCGGGAAGGCCGCGCCCGACGCCCTCCGACCCCGAGGTCATCGGCACAGAAGCCGAGTGGGCCCAGCATGGCCCCTCAGATGATGAGCGCCCCGGGAACGGTGCCCTCAACAAGGAGGATAGGCCCCGCCGAAAGGTGCAGCGGCCCGTCTACTTCGTTAGTGAGGCGCTGCGGGATGCCAAGACCCGATACCCTCAGGCCCAGAACATGCTTTACGCGATTCTGATGGCCTCGAGGAAGCTGCGCCATTATTTCCAGGCGCATCGGGTCACAGTGGTCACGTCCTACCCCCTCGGTCAGATCTTGTGCAACCGAAAGGGTACCGGACGGGTGGTAAAATGGGCAATCGAGCTCTCCGAGTTCGACTTGCGCTTTGAGCCACGCCACGCGATCAAGAGCCAGACCCTCACCGATTTTGTGGCAGAGTGGACCTCGGCTCCCGAGCCCGTCTTCGTCCCCGAGGCCAACGCGAGCCCCTCGCAGCTGCCTCACGCCGCACACTGGGTGATGCAGTTCGACGGCTCCCTGGCCCTGCAGGGCGCCGGCGCGGGGGTCACCTTGACCTCGTCGAGCGGAGACGTCCTCAGATATTTGGTTCTCCTAGACTTTCGGGCAACCAACAACATGGCGGAGTACGAAGGACTCCTTGCGGGACTCAGAGTGGCGGCCGAAATGGGGATCCGCCACCTCCTGGTTCTAGGCGACTCCCAGTTGGTCGTTAACCAGGTTTCCAAGGAGTACCGGTGCTCCGACCCGCAGATGGACGCCTACGTCCACGAGGTGCGACGTATGGAGCGCCATTTCGACGGGATAGAACTTCGGCACGTGCCCGGACGGGATAACGCGGTTGCCGACGAACTCTTGAGGCTCACTTCATTGCGAGCCCCGACCCCACCGGGCGCCTTTGAAGAAAGGCTCGCCCGGCCGTCGGCGCGACCTGACCCCCTAGGGGAGACGGACGCGCCTGAACGGCCCCCGAGGCCCGTCGGAGTCCAGGCCTCGGGACCCGGGGGGCCAAGCCCGGCCCCCCAAGATTGATAGCTTGGATAGCTGAAATCCAGGCGTACCTCACAGATCAGACTCTACCCGAGGACCGCGAAGGGAGTGAACGCGTCCATCGCATCTCCAAGCGCTACGTGCTGGTGGAAGGGACCCTCTACCGGCGCGGGGCTAACGGAGTCCTCCTGAAGTGCATTCCTCGGGAACAGGGCGTCGAGCTTCTTGCTGATGTCCATGAAGGCGAGTGCGGGGCTCATTCTGCCTCGCGCACATTGGTTGGCAAGGCTTTTCGCCAGGGTTTCTATTGGCCGACGGCACTCCACAATGCAGTGGACTTGGTCCGACGATGCAGGGCGTGCCAGTTTCACACCAAGCAAAACGCATCAGCCGCGCCAGGCCCTGCAAACCATACCCCTCTCCTGGCTGTTTGCTGTCTGGGGGCTGGACATCCTGGGTCCCTTCAGGAAGGCCCCGGGCGGGTTTGAGTATCTGTATGTCGCAGTCGACAAGTTCACCAAGTGCCCCGAGGCTTATCCGGTCATTAAGATCGACAAGCACTCAACGCTAAGATTCATCAGGGGCATCACTGCTCGGTTCGGGGTGCCTAACCGTATCATTACGGACAATGGCACCCAGTTCACCAGTGAACTCTTCGGCGACTACTGCGAAGACATGGGCATTAAGCTCTGCTTCGCCTCACCCGCCCACCCTAGAAGCAACGGCCAGGTGGAGCGCGCCAATGCGGAAATTCTCAAAGGCCTCAAAACCAAGACCTTCAACATCCTCAAGAAGCATGGCGACTCATGGATCGAGAAGCTGCCGGCGGTGCTCTGGGCGAACCGAACCACTCCAAGCCGAGCGACTGGGGAAACGCCTTTCTTCCTCGTCTACGGCGCGGAGGTGGTTCTCCCATCCGAGCTCACCCTGAGGTCCCCTCGGGCCACTATGTATTGCGAAGCTGATCAAGATCAGCTTCGCCGAGACGACCTCGACTACCTGGAAGAGCGAAGGCGGCGCGCGGCCCTCCGAGCTGCGCGCTACCAGCAGAGCCTGCGGCACTACCATCAGCGTCATGTCCGGGCCCGATCACTCTGCGTCGACGATCTCGTCCTACTCCGCATCCAAACACGTGCTGGACTGAGCAAACTCTCACCAGTGTGGGAAGGTCTGTATCGAGTGATCGGCGTCCCCCGGCCGGGCTCGGTTCGATTGGCCACGGGCGATGGCACGGAGCTGCCTAACCCGTGGAACATCGAGCATCTTCGCCGCTTCTACCCATAAGGGGGTCGGGTGTTGTACCTCGGGCTCAGGCCAACCCCGCGTCCCCCTCGAGCACGCAGGGTTGGCCGGGGGCTCCCACATGTCTATACCTGTTTAATTTTTTCTCAGCATTTCAATACAAGCATTTTCGATTTCCTAAGGACCGCGTCTGTGTTGTCATTTCCTTTTGAAAAGTCTTGACTTGAGTCAGCTTGCTCGTGCTCGACCCTGCCCTCGGTGGCCCGAGTCGCCTAAAATCGCCAAACGGGGCCTAGAACCGAGCCGTGCCCCAGGGCGCGGTGAACTCCGGGGGGGAATCGGCAAAGGCCCACAATCGGGTCATCCATAACCCTCGGTCACCGCACTCCCGGCCTGGCCAGTCTCGACATGCGGATCTCCCCAGGCACTAGCTCCGACTCGCGCCGCTTGAGGCCCGGGCCCGGGCACGAGCCCTTGTTCAAGCCAAGACGCAAAAGGATCACAACACAGACCGCCCTTGTCATATATATAACAAATGTGATTGACTTAGAAATTAAAATCCTATTTGATTGCAGGTGAAACAAAACCAGTCTGTACAGGCATGGGCTCGAAGGCCTCAGAAGAAGAAGGAAAACTTATTAAGATTCGCGGAGGCCCGGGGGCTCACTCCGACGCGCCCTCGCCGCCGCTGTCGTCGTCTGCACCATCGTCGCCGCTCTCCTCCTCGTCAGAGTCGAGGGCGAAGATGGGCCGAGGGGCCGTCCCCTCGAAGCCGTGGACGATGTGGTCGGCGGCGTCCGAGACTTGCGCGCGTGCGCCGCCCTCGGTCCCGGGAGGGAACTCCTCCAGCGCCGTCCACGGGGAGAAGTCGGGGTCCCGGGCTTGGTAGCTCGCCAGCACGAGCTCCACTGCCCCCCGGGCGAGGTCCCTTGAGGAAGACTTAATCGTCTCCTCGATCTCCTCGGGGAACCTCTCAAGGGCCCCGGCCATCTCCGAGAGGCGCTGGGCGAGGCCCCCCTGGTTGGCGGCGTACTTTGCGTACCGCCCGCCCCAGATGCCCGCCTGATGACCGGCGCGGTCGAGGCGGGAGACGGCATCCCGGAGCATGCCGGGCCCCACCTCATTTGCCAAACGGAGGGCCTCGACCTCCCCCGCGGACGAGTCCAGGGCGCCCTGCAGCTCGGCGATGGTGTGCTCGGCGGCTGTGAGGCGGGCGGCTAGGTCGCCGTGGCCCACGGCCGCCCCGCTGCTGCGCGCTTGCGCGTCCAGCTCCTTCGCCCGCGCCTCGAGTTCGGCGGCCCGCTGGTTCAGCGCGGCCCTCTCGGCGCGAGCGCTCTCCAGATTCCAGCGCGCCTGCTCCTCCCGCGCTGCCTCACGGAGGAACAGGCTGTCCGCCAGCCGCTGCGCCGCGGCCTCGGCCTCCTCAAGGGCTCGCCCCCGCTCAGCGAGCGCGTCTTTGCGGAGGCGGAGCGCGGACTCCTGCTCGGCGGAGGCGGAGTCGTGCGCCGCCAGAGTCACCTCCCGTCTGGCGACAGCGGCCTCGCGGTCCGCCAGCGCCGCCTCCTTCGCGTCCAAGGCGCGGGCGCGCTCCTCCAGCGCCTCCAGCTGCCAGGCGTGGAGGTCGAGGGCTTCGGCTCGACGGCGCGCGGCGGCCTCTTGCGCGAGCAAGCGTGAGGCCCGCCCCCCGAGCGTAGTGAGGCTCTCCTCCAGCGCCATGGT